>OY829509.1:16723197-16924784 GCA_963691665.1 Clepsis dumicolana
CGCCAAACTCAACATTACTTTCTTTAGATGTGGATAGTTTGTTTACCAACGTACCATATAGTGAAACCTTAAATATTCTTAGATGTCACTTAGAAAGGAAGCGTTTACATCCGGGGGAGGTTTGTGAGTTAATAGAATTAGTAACTTTATGCATGAAACAAAATTATTTCAGATTTAATGGTCAATATTATTTGCAGAGTGATGGTTTAGCAATGGGGTCACCTCTTAGTCCTTTAATGGCTGACGTTTTTATGGATAACTTTGAAAAACAATATATAGTGGGGAACAGCAATTTAGTATATTATTATAGGTATGTTGATGATTTAATTTTATGTTGGAAGGGGAGTATGAGGCAGCTAGATTTGTTTATTAGTGCTCTCAATAACAAACATCCAAAAATAAAGTTCAAACGAGAATTAGAGGAAAATCGTTCATTAAATTTTCTGGATTTAACTATTACAAGAGTAAATAATAGGCACCAGTTTCAAATTTACCGTAAGCCTACGTACACAGATACTGTCATACCTGCAAATTCTACTCACCCATGGCAGCATAAACTGGCTGCTTTCCATTGTTATGTACATAGACTACTAACTGTACCTCTGTCGAAAGAGCATTATGATTCTGAGTTACATACTATATATCAGATAGCAACAACAAATGGTTATAGTACAGCAATGGTTAATAGTCTGGTTCAAAAGAAGCAGGGACGGATAGTGAATAGCATGCTTTACTCTGCGTTGCCATCTCAGCCTACTAACAAATTTAGATCTAGTATTACTTATGTTGGCCGGTTGTCTGACAAGATTTATAATATTTTAAAATCAAATAACATCAATGTTGCCTTTAAGACTACTAATTCTTTACGTTCTAGACTTTGTAATAACAAAGAAAAGGTGGATAAAGGGAACAGGTCGGGCGTATATAAACTCACTTGTGGCGACTGTAGTCAAGTATACATTGGACAAACCGGTCGAAGCTTTGATACTAGATTTAAAGAGCATGTCTCGTCATATAGGCATGATCATCCAGAGAAATCAAACTTTGCCAAGCATTTATTAGAAACGAATCATTCGTTGTTAGACTCAGATACGTACGAAATTTTACATTATTGTGATAAGGGTTTGCGGCTATCGGTTTTAGAACAATTGGAAATAATTAGGTACAACAACATGGGGTCTATTATTAATGAACAAGTTAATTTGGTTTCTTCGCCTTTGTTACGACTTGGTTCTAATTTTAATAATGTGTCATAGTAATAATGAGAACATGACTTCTCTTTTTACCGTACTCGGTTAAAAATAACGGGGTACCTGGCGTAGATTAAAAATAAAAATAAAAAGGGTAGTTTGGAATTCATTTCTTAAAAAAGGGTAGTTTAGGACTTACATAAAAGGGTAGTTTGGAATTTATAAAATATTAGTGGGTACGTTGGTTTTGTCATTAACTAAGTTCAGTACATGGTTTACATATGTCAGTAGTGGAAGTGGTGGCATGTTGAGCGGTTGTTGTTGTGCTTCGTAAATGGCCTCGTGGAGAGTGCCGAAACGCGTCAGCGTTTAGTATAGTGGTGGTGGTGATAGTTGGGTCTGTGTGGCATGTGTTGATTCGTGTAGCAGTGGAGGTGGAGGTGTTGCATGGAAACATACATTTGCCGCACAGATATAACTATTTGTCATTAGTGGTCGCGGGTGAGCAAAGTAATTGTTTTTTAGTTCATATTCGATTTTACTTGACGCAGGTTTCGGATATTCGTACTCGGGCCTCAGTACTCATTGGTTTCTCCACTTGCATAATTATCCTTCTTACGAGAGCTGGCACGGATGGATTGAATGAGTGAACGAAACTATCTATGTGTCACCTATTAATTTGGATACGCTGCACACACATGAATAACCTAACCAACTTAGAAAAGTTGAAAAACCCTCGACATTGACATTTCAAAGTTCAATATTTCAAAAACGGGTGAACCGATTTTAATGAAACTTAGCTAAGAACCATCTCGATTAAACTAGCTTTCGATTAAAAAAAATCACATTGAAATCGGTCCATCCGTGTGGGAGCTATGATACCACAGACAGATACACAGATACACAGACACACAGATACACAGGTCAAACTTATAACACCCCTCTTCTTTGTCGGGGGTTAAAAATGACAGGCTTCACAGTCATTTCCCTGTAAAAATGTCTAAGTGACATTAGATTCGTTCTTTCCATTCGTGCCAGCTCTTGTTAATCGACCTGTGCCCTCTTACTTACTTACTCACTAGCTGGGCGCAGTGACCCGAAGTGGATCTTGGCCTCCGACACCAGATTACGCCATGCCTTGCGGTCTTGTGCCAGCTCTTGCCACCCATCGACCCCGAGGTCCGAAAGATCTTTATGGACTTCGTCCCTCCAGCGGTACCTAGGCCGCCCAACCGGCCTACGACCGCTCGGTCGACCCAAGTACGCCCTCTTGAAGGCTCGATCCTCTCCCAACCTCTCCACGTGCCCAAACCAACGGAGTCTGGACGCTTTAATCTCTCCAATAATAGGTATTGGGCTCGGACACTAGATCTTCAATTTCTCCCCTCCCTGTGCTGTCTACCACTCCCGTATTGGCTTGAACCACGCTTGACCAGTTATGCAAAACGGTGTATTACCTCTTGACATTGCTCAATACTCAAGACTATGAGGTCAATGAAGATGATGATTAATGGTGCGTAATGGAACCAGACTTTTCTCTCGAACTTCCAGACCAGATTTTGCCAGTCTTTTTGTGCATGAAATAGCTGCAAAATAATTATATCTTATTGGGTATTAGACGCCAAGTGGTACGTATTTTAACCTCCAATCGTAATTTAAATGAAAGTACGTAAAAATGTCACTTCATGACTTTAATTGTTTAGTTGAAATTTCGTCATGTACGTCCTTTTACCATACCTACCTTCCAAATGGTGGGCCATTTGATACTACACGACGATCTGATACTGAAAATTATAGAAGGAAAGAGAGGAAGGCCGGAGAGGGGAAGGGGAAGGCCGAGGATAAAGTATTTAGATCAAATAAAAAAGAAGATACACGTTCTGTCGTATCAGGAGGTGAAAGAACTCGCATTGGAAAGAACGGACTGGAGACAACTGCATCGACAAGAGTAGCACTCTTAAATAAGATGATGACCTTCCAAGTACAGAATTGACAAGCTGTACTTGTATAAAAACTTTCCAAGTCGTTGCCTTAATTTAATTATCTACAAGAAATTAGTTTAAAATACAAATTTTTAAAAGAGCGTAGAAGATTTATTTCGTGAACCATAAATTTCAAGTTAATATTCTTAAATGACCGAGCCATTCAAAACGCTTTGCGACATTTAGGAGAGCAACACAGTTTTTCCTGGAAAACCTTCACCCCATATATCTTATTAGCGGTTATCTTTTAAAAAGATTAATAATTTAAAAGGAGTCTATTACAAAAGTCCGTTGCCGTTTAAGGAAGCGGGGAAGAAGTGGGTGACTCATAAATAACATGGAAAATGTTATGGCGCTTAAACTGATAAAAAAGGCGTATAAATTAACTAGGAGTGAAAATTTAAATGGCGGTCTCGTTTTTATGCATCGTCGCAAGTGACGAATTACAAAGAAAACGCCAATAAATTAGAATATTAGAAATTTTAACCGTCTTGAAGAGGAATTAGGATTAAATAAACGAAAAAAAAATTGTTTTTAAAAAAAATAATACCGCTAAATATTTTTTTTAAAGGCGATTTCACTTTAGGTCTTTTAAAAGTTATATCATACTAAGTTAGGTGTGTCGTGATCGTGGTTAAGATCCAAAATATTATGTGCGTTATAAGTTATTTCATTCAACACACATAGTTCAATAACATCAGTTCGATGTAGATTTCAGGAAATGATAAAAACGTACAGTGCACCATTATATTAGTTTATTCATACAAC
This sequence comes from Clepsis dumicolana, assembly GCA_963691665.1. Classification (NCBI taxonomy): domain Eukaryota; kingdom Metazoa; phylum Arthropoda; class Insecta; order Lepidoptera; family Tortricidae; genus Clepsis; species Clepsis dumicolana. The sequence goes on from OY829509.1 coordinate 16,727,138, forward strand.
GAAGGCTCCATCAGCGATACTGGCTAGCTTTTAGCAATCAACTGCCTTTTTTCATGTGATTAAAAAAAAAAACCGAAACATTTTACAAAGGCCGTAAATCCACCAGGCCATTGTTGAAATGACTCTGTTGCATTTTTTGTTAGTCAAGATAGAAACTAATATAAGTATGGAAATTAACAGCTTCAGTGGAGTATCTTTTGTATTTTATGTATAATTTTTAATTTTTTAAGGTTAAACTTTACTGAAAAAGAAAACGAAGAAAACCTGAAAAATATTACTCACCCGGGGATTGAACCCGGAACCTTGACATTAAGTTGCTTACACCCATACACTAAAGTTACTTAGTTCTACTAACTATAGTGTATGGGTTAGTGATATTTTGCAGGTTTTTTGTGAATTATTGTTTCACAGGGTTTTTAATCCCAGACGAAAAAGACGGGTCTTATAAGTTTGACCTGTGTATTTGTGTGTCTGTGGCATCATAGCTCTCAAACAGATGGATCGATTTACATGCGGTTTTTTTAATCGAGAGCTAGTTTAGTCGAGATGGATCTTAGTTACGTTTCATTAAAATCGGTTCGCCCGTTTTTGAAATATTGAACTTTGAAATGACAATGAACTAATTGAATCGCGTAAAAAAACATATATATATTTAAATTTAAATACCTCGACGTTTGCCAAGCGAACTTTCTCGCGACCATAAATCAAAAAATACGAGCTAGATACCGATGAAATTTTCAATAGTTGCCGACTCCATGGAATTTGTAAAATGGTTCAGTTTTAACAAAGATTTTCCTCGCAACTCTTGCAAGGATTATTCTAAAGTTATCTTGCGAAACTACGGGGATAAAAAGTTTCGATGTTCTTTTAAAACCGGAGCTGATTACATCGCGATCCAATCCTGAATGAATTTAACTTGAATATTTAACCATTTTTCTGGATGCAATTTTATGGCGCGAGGAGGGCACAGACAATAAACCAGTGACAAATAGTAAGCGGTCAACAGCTTGTTTGGTTACGTAATAAGTAAAAACAGATATCTTTACCCATATCGATACTTTTTAATTTTAAAATAGATACTAGTAGATGTAAAAATATATTTCGTTTTAATGACGTGTGTGAAGTTTCCACTCCGCACTGGGCTCGCGTGGAACTACTGCCCAAACTCTCTCAGTATCAAAGGAGGCCTGTACCCAGTTGCCCAGCAGTGGGACGTAAATAGGCAAATTTATTAATAACCGACTTCAAAAAAGGGTGACGTTCTCAAATCTCATTTTTTATATTTTGAAAACACATTTAAATTCACCGCTGCATTTTCAATTGTGTTGTTAAGCAACGACCTACTCGCCGTGCTTAAACTAAAGTTATTTTAGCGGAGGTACGTTTAGTGCTAATTAGTTTAGTTCCCGAGCCGGCCGACGGTAATAATTAATGTTAGCTCAAACTTTTGGCTAGGCTGACCCAGGGTAAGGACGCGCCTCGGTTGAAGCGAGCGAAGCGTCTCAGGAAAATAAGGTACAAATCAGAAAAGTTGAAAAACTCCCGACATTGTCATTTCAAAAACGGGAGAACCGATTTTAATGAAACTTAGCTAAGACCATCTCGATTAAACCAGCTTTCGATTAAAATAAAACGCTAAATCCGTTTGGGAGCTATATTGCCACAGACAGTTACACGGATACACAGGTCAAACTTATAACACCCCTTTTTTTCGTGGGGGATTAAAACACCGAGGAGTCTAGAGAAAAAGTACAGACCAGAGTTACAGAGAAATAATCATTGTTTTTAGTTTGAGTCAGTGCCAAAACACAAACGTAAATGAACTTGAAACATAAGGCTAATGTTTTGTAAAGCGTAGTTGAAATTTCAGTTGTTAAATAAGTATGCAAGTTTTTGTTTACTTTCTTCTTGTCATAGCAAATAATTATATGTAGTGTAATATGTTCTTCCTAAGGTTTATATTGGAAGAAAAGGATTGATAAGATTAACACAGTAAAATATTAGATCAGAATTTGTACAGCATGCAACATTATTTACATACTAATGTTAAAAATCTGTCCTGTGTAAAACGAACAAGAGTGCGTTTCCGTCTATGTATGTTTTGAGTTTTATGTTAACTTATTTTTTTTTTGTTTTTTTGCTGGTCAGTTATAATTTGATCTGTGTGCCTTTTTCCATATTGCATGTCACTCAATGTCATATCACAAATACCAAGTGTCTTATTCTAATTCAGCGTTTTCACAAGCTAAGCTTCCCGCTCCCCGCCCCGTTCCAACCACCTCCTTACCATAGGTGGTCGTACGTTAGCAATTGGCTTGCTAATCCAGAATGCAAGCAAGAACTATTTGTGCAGTTAAACGGATAGTTTCCGACCGGTCTTAGTTAGCGGACGTTGGTTAACCCCCGCGTGCTTATAACTAAACGAAGTTTAGCGTGGACGTCGCTTCAACACTACACTACTTACATGTATTACAAGTGGAAATTTTGGCTAGAATTACAGTGAAACCTGGTTAAGTGAGACATCAAGGGACCTGCAATGTTGTTTCACTTATAGAGGTATTCCACTTACCCAGTGTCTCAGATATACAGGTATAAATAAATATCTGTCTCATTTACAGAGGGTTCCATTAATAGAGGTGAGAATACAGGTTATTTCAGTTATACAGGTGCGATCATTAAATAAAATAACGTGTTATGTATGTAAATGAGTTTTAATAAAAAAAAATTAGTACTTAAAGGTAATCATACAAATGTAATCAACAAAAATGTATCAATTACATATAAAAATCTGTCATTTTAGTTTGTCGTTTGGAATAAATATCTGTATGATAGTAAAGCAAAACTAAAACTGAAGGTATGTAATTGAAGCTCAAAATTACTTACGTACTTGGAATTACGTGTGGAATTTGTGGGTAGAATAAGAATGAGTAAACAAACAATGTTATCTCAGTTACAGAGGTTTATGCATATAAAATTTGCTCGCTCTCTCAGTTATAGAGGTAACTATGATGATAAATCGAAAGAACAAATCCCAGATATAGAGGCTTACCTTGTCCCGCTAACAGAGGTAATTCAGTGCCAAAGTGTTGGGACCTCAGCATTGGTTCCAGTTATGGAGGTTTCTCACTTATCCAGGTCCCACTTAACCAAGTTTCACTGTATAAGCTTATAGGTAAGGATAATAGATGTTTGACGTATAACGTTCTTTGAATGTTTATTTTGCGCGTTGTAACTTTTAGGCGAGCCTTAGAAGTGTTTGGAATCAATTAACTTTGAAGCTTAACTGTGAAGTTTCTCGATTTCGATACGATAACGTTACGTTACGCAGAATTCGAATATTCGTACTCGGGCCTCTGTATCGACCACCTGACTTTTTAATTAAACTAGCAAAAGTATAATATTTTTTATATTTACTTCAACACAATGACATTTTACGGCTACACTATGTAAATTAGCCATGTCCGTTGTGTGCTCCGTTCTACAATATTTCTGGAATAGCCCTTCGGGGACAATGGACTCGTAAACGGGTTTCATAATAAATTTTACTGTCACCACCGCAGTCTCTATACCCACTGAATAGAGTCTAATATTGAGCTGCCTTCTGCCTTATTATTGTATAGTCTAATAACAGCGACCATAGTCTTTACGTCTAGTGAGTAGAGCTCAATATTGAGCTTTTTCTGCTCTATTATTGTCCTTGTATATGATCTCTACGTCCAGTAAATCGAGTTCATTGTAGAGTTATCATTTGCTAAGATAATACAGACTTTGTGCTCAACGAATAGAGGTTAGAATTGGCTGGGGTTCGGTAGTTTTGATGGTTCTGTTAATTAATCAGATACACTCCTTTGGCTCATGTTTGATTTGATTTAGTTACGGATTTGTTTTGCTTCCGTTTACTCGCAATTTTGGTGTAATATTTAATTAAGGTTATTTATTTTTCGCTGAAAGAACAAGACCGGTCTGAGTGGAGAGCCTTGAGGGAGGCCTATGTCCAGCAGTGGACGACTTTCGGCTGACATCATGATGATGATGATGATTTTTTTTTAAAGCCGTGGTAGCTAGTGGTAACTTACTCAAAAATATGTCCCATGGCTCTTATGTCGGCGAATTAAGGTTGTAGTATTGTTGTTGTTTTGGATTAATTCGAACCACACTTTTGCACTTGACTGTACATACCTCTGACTGTTTCGAAATATATGCGCGAAATTACGTTTGTAATTTTATTTATCAACTTGATTGATTGATCGTGAGTAAACCGTCAGGTTTACCGCTCCTGCGAAGCAATTCAATGGTGTGTGAAGTTCCCAAGTCGCACTTCGCCCGCATGCGAACTGCAGCCCAAGCCCTCTCGTTCTGAGAGGAGGCTTATGCCGAGCAGTGGGTTGTAAATAGGTTGGGGAAGTGGAGACGATTTTTTTTTAAACCAAGCCGATAGCTATAAACTAGGTTTGGGTAGAGCCGCAGTAAAATGTGTCTGTATCAATATCGTAGTCAGTAAAACAGTCTTAGTGTCTTACTCGTCATCGAGTTTATTACAATTTTAATGAGTTCTATCGCGAGTCAAAAATCCGGTAGGATTGCTAGTGTCGAGTGAGGTCTATCTGTAAATTTTCAACAATCATAGGCCACTGGGGTGTCTCTCATTGGTGGAGAATGACAGATAGACCTCGACACTAGCAACCTTAGCGGGTTTATGATTTGCGATTAAGCATTTACCGAGGTGAGTGACGACATTCAAAATACCAACTGCTATTAAGCATTTACCGAGGTGAGTGACGACATTCAAAATACCAACTGCTATTAAGCATTTACCGAGGTGAGTGACGACATTAAAAATACCAACTGCTATTAAGCATTTACCGAGGTGAGTGACGACATTCAAAATACCAACTGCTATTCATAAAAGCTTGTTACGATCCTGTTTTTTTCTTAACGTTTGTCTTTCTGATCTGCTATTTTGACATTTCCCTTTGTCAGACACTGAAAGAAAGACAAAATATAACTTTTTTTCACAAAAGCAGATTTGTGACGTTTTACGAATAGGTAAGGCCGGCTAGATTAAAATAACTATTAGTTCAAAACGAAGCTCTGTAAACAGATTTCAAAACCACTTCTCAGTTCCATTGAATCCCTTGAATATCTAACACTAAAATTCATTAAGAATTTTCAACTTAAATATTAAATTTAAATTAACTGGTTTAGTTCGGTTAAACTCGTATGCGCTGCCTGAAAGTCTGGTTAGTTGACGTTAGCACATCTAATTATCGTTACTTGATTAGTACCGCTGGGTTTTATGATAGTAGCGACATATTCTCTAGAGAAAAGAGGCAAATATTATCATAGGGGGACCGTGAATTTGTGAGGCCCTGGGCACTATCAGGCCCCTATTTCATAAACGTGACAGGCGACAAGTTACAACGACAACTCGATCTAAACTTCGAAGTTAATATGAAATCTGGTGATACACAAAATTTTTAAGTCAGTAATCTACACCAAACTGTCGTTGTCATTTGTCACCTGTCACGTTTATGAAACGGGGGCCTGGGAGCACGGCCCTCTGTCCTCTGGGCACTCCCCTGCCAAGTTAAGGACAGAATTACCACTAGGGTGACTTGATTTAAATTGGTCAATCTACTTCTTGAAGCTATAAAAACGACCAAAATCTATCAGACTCTTGGTCAAAAACTTCCTGTCTTCAAAAACCTTAAGATTGTCTTCCTCAGCCACCAGTTTTATGGCCTAGCACAAATATGAAGTATGTACGGTGCGGTTGGAATATTTATTGGTTTTCGAAGGCGTTTTAATTATTATTAAACACCGTAAAACAGTACAAGAAGATAACAAAAAAAAACAGGTAATGTAGACAATAAGCGGTATTTTCGTTCATTACATTTGATACATATCTACATATTATTATATAAATCATGTCATCTACCAGTTATTTGGAGACACCACTATTTCAACATTATCCAAACGTAACTCAACGGAAGCTAATCAAACATCAACATTAATACTAACGCAGTAAAGTCGACTTTTGGAGTGTTTAGTAAAGAGTCTACGTTAATTAAGATATTCCCTCGAGTCATACCGGCCACTTGTATCCAATAATAAATATACAACCACGCCAATTATCGACTTCCAAATTAGGACATCACATATAGTGAAAGGAATTGCGTTGTCAATTATATCGGCCGGACGATATGACGACCGGATAGCCTAGTGGTTAGAGACCCTGACTATGAAGCTTGAGGTCTCGGGTTCGATCCCCGGTCGGGGCAGATGTTTGTATGATGAATACGAATGTTTGTTCTGGGGTCTTGGATGATTTTTAGGGTTCCGTACCTCAAAAAGAAAAAAACGGAACCCTTATAGGATCACTTTGTTTTCCGTCTGTCTGTCTGTCTGTCAAGACCCCTCTGGAATGCGTGGAGGTAGCATGCTGAAAAAATCAACCTTCTAAGTCAACGCAATCAAAAGATACAGTCATTAAAAAATCCATTTCCATACAAATTGCCGATTTTAAAAACCCAAAGGGTACTTCCAGATGTCCTAGAAACTTGAAATTTGGTATGAAGGTAGCTCATAGCATAGATAGCACAACCACTCGGAATAGTCTTAAAATCTTAAAATTTTATGTCTGTCTGTAGATTTTACAGACCAATATAAGTTGACCCACACTGCGTACATTTTGCTTAGAAGCAGGGCTCTGCTAACACTGGACTTCTTAAAACACTGGGGAAAAGCGTTAAAATCTTTCTACGGAACCCTCGTGCACGAGTCCGACTCGCACTTGTCCGGTTTTTTTATACGACGCGGAAGGCAAACGAGCAAGTGGGTCACCTGATGGTAAGTGATCACCACTTCCCATAGACACCCACAACCGCGGGTTTGCAGATGCGTTGCCACCCATCTTACGAGTAGCTCTCTAGCTAAGATGAATGCTTCTTGTGCCCGTAATCACACCGGCTGTCTTACTCTCCACACCGGAACACAACACTGCTGCTTAGCGGCAGGATTAGCGAGTAAGATGGTGGTAGCGATCCGGACGGACCTCGCACAAGACTAAACTTAAGAGTCTGTTTTTTTTTTTTTTTGCCTTGATAATTCCCTTCTGGGGACGAAACTGTATTTGAAATTTTGTTTTTGACATTGTTTATGATTTTTTGACGATCTCAACAAAAATTCTTATACTTTGACATGTATTTATATAACGTAATTTTAATGTTGAGTAAATAAATTAATCTAATCTAATTTTTTTTGCTGCCATCGTTAAAATAAATTATGCTTTGTCATCTAAAACACAAGTGACATGAGCCTCGCAAAATGTCGCATCCTATTCCTATTATAAACAAACTAATGATACTACATTAGCCAGACTAATCCCAACATCAACAGGTTTAAGCTTCGGTTTAACGGCCTAACCGACCAACACCCATGGCTATCGAAATAAATTCTCTATGAAAATCGGATTAAACCGTGTGCCCGTGCGTGACCGAATTTCCAATCTATTTCGTGATTTACACCAGCAGGAACCGGTTTTAAGCGGTTTGGTAGCCTAGGGAGCATAAAGACAGTGCAGTGGAGGTGGTGAGTATCGTAATATTGACTATTATCTTAACGTATTGCTGCGCTGGACATCTTAATCAACCAGGCCCCTATTTCGCCAACTATACAATTGTCAGCTTACAATGACAATTCGAACTACATTTCTGTGCAAAAGCTTCAACTCAGCAATTGACACCGAATTGTCATTGAAAACTGACAATTGTAAAGTTGGTGAAGTAGAGGCCAGGGTTCAGACATTTTCATCGCACGCTAAGACGAAAGTAAATAAGTAAGTGAACACTTTATTGTACAAAAAAAACCGGGTAAAACACAAGTTACAACAGTTAAGGGATCTTGTTGTGGAGTCGGCATTGGCACTAAAATTCAACTCATGCTCGTATGAGTGAATGGGGGAGGGATCCGTATATTTTAAATAAACAGATCATAATTATTATAGCCCATGTTTCGTGCTAATCCGTCGCCCTTCCTCTGGGAGCACACGCTTTGGCTTTCAGCAAAGGTATAAAATAAACCTAACCTAACCTAACATGTTCTACATTGTCCATGTGTAAAAGATTTCATCATGGGACAATGGGACAATTTGACACCAATTGACCTAGTCCCAAACTAGGCAAAGCCTGTACTATGGGTACCAGACAACGGATAAACATACTTATATAGATAAATACATACTTATATACATATTAAACACCCAAGACCCGAGAACAAACATTCATATTCATCATACAAACATCTGCCCCGACCGGGATTTGAACCCGGGACCTCAAGCTTCATAGTTAGGGTCTCTAACCACTAGGCTATTTGGCCGTATTTCCCGATATATTTTCAGTTTGAGTTGGAGAAAAATTAGGGCAAACAATAACTTGACCTAACATTACATTAGGACAATCAATTTTATGCGACACGAAGGGCACCTGTGTAGTTATTGTCTTAAACTTAATTTTTTATTAAGCACTACCTGTTGCCCGCGACTTTGTCCGCGTAGATTTCGGTTATCGCTATCCCGCGCGAACTACACAATATTCCCGAATAATAAGTAGCCTATGTTATTTCTCAATATTCAAACTATCTTCTTACCAAATTTCATCTAGATTGGTGCAGCGGTTTTCCCGTGAAGAGGTAACAAATATAGATAAAGACAGTTACTTTCACATTTATAATATTGGTTACGATTACGACTACGATAAATTACGATTACGATATTCGCACTTTCGTGTAACCAATTTCAAAAGTTTTATTTTGCAAATAAATACGCAAAACATCTTTTACTCTAAGACCATCGTTTCAAGAAGAATGTACCGCAAAAAGTCAGATAGTAATTTCTTTCTAGTCATAAGTGATGTAATGACTCATTTCGCTATGTGAAATTACTGTTCAGCTCTAACTTACAAACCGACTTTGCTCTTTAATAGCAAATTGTTTTAACGCAACGCAATTCTCGACGAGCGCGCACTACAATAACATAACAACATTGAAACACTTAAACTTAACGAAATATCTCATTACACAGCGAAGCTAACAAGCGAGGCTTCGTAATATCACCCTGTAGGATCCATGTTAATAATATCCTCCCCCTGTATAAGCTGAAGCGGGGATCATCCGACACTGTACTATCGTGTTTAATTTTGAGTTCAACAGTTAATCTCAAAATGGAGGTAGAATGAATTCACAATAAATATTTCTGTATTTAGTCAAATGGATCCGAAACTACAAGTTCAGTGCCCTAAGCACGACTTGTCGAATCCTGCGTTACGTTACGGTTATCGTATCGAGATCGAGAAATCTCATACTAAATTTTAGTTCCAATTACGCTCACGGGCGGGCGGTGTTCCAAACGTCATACAAACTCGTTATAGTTTACTATTCGATTTTACGTGACGCAGGATTCGACAAGTCGTGCTTAGGGCACAGAATGCCATTAAAAAGTATGCTTATTAGCATGTTTACGACAAGTATGCCCGCGACTTCGTACGCGCATAATCCCGTTTATCCTTAATCCCGTGGGAATTTCAGCAAATCCGTCCTTAGTGCTTGTCCTCATCATAAAAGCAACCTCCATGCAAAATTTCAGCGTTTCGGCTGTGCTTTGTCTGTCACTATTACTTCAGACAGCAACGGAAGAGTATTGTATGATTATAATTATATTAATGAAAAGAAAAGCATGGGAATAGTATGATAGCTGGGGATGTTAAAACACAAAGGCATTTCGTCCTAGCCCTCTAGGTTGGCAACGCATCTGGAATTACTTTAGTCGCTGATCAGTTAACATCAGGGAGCCCATTTGCTTGTTTGCTTTTTTTTGTATAAAAAGAAACACGGTTATATAGCTTTATACGAAAAAGATGGCGCGCGTTAGAAAACAAAAATTACAAGTAAACTGTTTGGCTAAAATACGTGTACTTGTTGATACTTATGGTGATAATAAAAAACTAAATAAAAGTATATCAGAGATTCTCGAGAGGCTCGTTTAATCTTACATCGTGATAATAACACTGATGTAATGTTAAAATTAAAGATAGTAACGGACATTGAAAAATTGCATGCAATTGCGTATCTGCCTCAACATTGCAGCCGTATTTTCCAGGTGTTTTTAAATTAATGCTGACGTTGATAAGCGCTCGACAAATCGGAAATCCGCGCTGAAATACAGCCACTAATTTAGATGTCAAATAAATTAGAGAGATAGTGTGAGCTGAATTCTGCATGCACCCGAGGCCCAGGTTATCTTGTTATGAGGGAAACGGGCTCCAAATGGAGCCAGGAGCGCTGGATGATTAATTGGCTATCGCTTTTGATGCTGGTTTTGGCACGGTTACAAATTAAAGCTTTTCATTTTCTATTTATCAGAAATTAACATACGTTTTAGCCTGGACCAGCTAATAGGCAGGTATTTATCACGGGGACGCAGCTTAGCAGGATTTAATATTTCGAACTAAAGTGAATTTTGTATTATTTTAAGCAAGATTTAAGGTATGACCCACACTGCCAAAATACTTGACGCCTTTAATAGTAATTCATAGCACTGCAGAGAAAATGACAGACAAGATGACAATTATTGCAATTAAGGTGTCAGTCTTTGGGATGTTTACCATAAATTACTACCACTGTTAGCCTAGAGAAGTATCCTACTACTAAGGAAAGGCCTCAAGTTATCCAGTCGTCTCGAGCTTGAGCGCTCTCAGGTCAAGGCCAGGGATTATTCTATTGTTTCTTTATTCTATTGTTTTTAATTGATAATTACAATTTAACGACTTCTGGCATTTATAAAACTCATCGCACTGTCACAACATAATATTTGATCGGCATGAATACCATTGGCATTGTACCTGCATATTCTACACGGGATATTGACCGCGATTACTTTACTATACTTCCTTTTTTTTAGCATTAGAAATAAAGTAAACAATCTTGACATGTTTTTTTATTGAAAAACGCTTTTTAAAAATAAACAAACCATGACGTAAGAAGCCATAACAATATAAATAATTGAATCCCATTGTTATTTCATGGTTACTCGCTGTGACTTACTTTTAAGCCTAATAAGTTAATCGCGGTCAATACTCCGTGTTGAATATGTATAATGTACATAATTAACCGCGAATCATTGAAAACTGTCATTGGCATTGTGTCACCGGGCCGTCACAGAGTCACTGAAACCAGCTGAAAAATGTTACCTTCTCTAAGCAAGACTAATGTAAGCGCAGGCTCCGTTAAACCACGTATCAAGTTCCCCACGAGAAATAATACAGGTCGTTTAGAATTTATTTTAGACGACGAAAACGCTCAAACATTTTTAAAACCACCGCATTCGATATAGCGTCTAAAATTGGCACACGTTTAGCAACACTCCTTCGACACCTGACGTTAGCTTTGAATCAAAATGCACTTTTCCTTAGTAAATTTTACGTTTTCTCTAAACGGAAAATCATTATCCTTGTACCTTCACGCAATATGAAGCTTTATTTTGATAAAAGCAGAGTTAAAGAGGACAGTATCGCGAGAGGTTCCTGGCTGTCAATGAAAATGGAATTTCTGTGTCGGGATTGCATTGTCAATTCGGGGGAATTGTGTGGTTTATTTGAAAGACGTGTTTTCTGCAAACAATAAACAACCCTTTACGCGAAAGAGAGTTCAGATATGGGGTTGCTAGACAAAATGTCACGGTGTCATAATGGGATATTTTCAAGGTTTTCAGACAATGACGAACGAGCGCCTATGTTTTATACAAACTCGTTATGGAAATGTTTGCCCTGGAGATTTAAAGTGTCCGCATTTACGCGATGGTATTTGCAAGTAACTAAAACCAATTAATTAGCCACTCCGCAACTGCACGTGCAAAATAGAAAAAAAATTGCCTTAAGCTTTAAAACAATTTTTAGTCCATTGACAACTACTTTTAAGACAAGGCATATGTCAATAAACGACGGTATTTTCTACATAAACGATGATACCACTTTCATTGTATTAAATTGTCACCAAAGTCATAGCCATAGCATAAAAACGCTTTGAGTACGCATAAGGAAAAGGGTTTATAAAAGAGTCCCTGGACTAACATAGCCCATAAGTACACAACGCTAAATCATCAATCAATCCTATACAGTGCGTGTGCGTAGCGACATTGTTAGCGCACATTGTTGCCCTTAATGCTGGCCGGAGGTTTGACAGCTTGAAATATCGTCGTCGGTGCTTAAAATAAGGCAATACGGGCAGGGAGGATGGTGTTTCCTGGTAAACGTGCGCAACACCCTCTTGTGCATATGCCTACTCTACACTTAGCTTGCGAAACGGTGTGATTTCGCGCTTGCCGGGACTTCCCGGCGTGTTTAGTGCACCTGCACCAAACATTGTGACATTAGACGCGAGCCGCGGCTACTTTCGCGGCGCATTCGTTTCATAAAATAGTGCACTTTTCGATTCCGTCGCCACCGGGCTTTCACTTAACACATTGCAAACATTTTTACGATTTGTGTGCGTTGCAGCCTTGCAGCAGTGCAAAGGAGTCATGGCTCAGTCATCAACAATGCTCTTAGGAGCAATACACTGATATTCTGCCACAAAACGGAAACTGAAAACATTTAACTTAAAACCTTCTACAGGATAAATTTAAATTGAAAGTAAACAGTGTAAAAATCAATAGTTTTGTGAATACTGTAGCAGTGTAATGCGCTGCGTGTGTGCGTAAGCGTGTGCAAATTGTACGGTGATTTACGACAGTTGAAGCTATAACTTACCTATTACAATTTTATTCGAGTGTTCAACATAAACATGCAACTAACCTACACCCTACCCTACACTTTATAATGACACTTATGTAGTCTAGTGTACAATAATTGACATTGCTGTTGCATTATCGGCAGTTTCAACCGCCTAATGTGAATAATGTGGTGGGTGTGTGTGTGTGTGTCTGTGTGTACATTAAAACGTAAATTATTCTGGTTTCTTCTAGACTAAACCGGTGTCCACGTAGAATTCGGTTTTAGCTATTCCGTGGGGCTGTGCAATTTTACAGAATAAAAAGCTCCAAACATGATTATGCTTAGGTAGTGCAAAAAATAACATTTGAACTGAGCATTGAAATTCGAATCTTTATGAAAACATGAAGCTTGCGAATGCGAAACACTCAAGAAATAGCAACTAAATCAAATAACCAGGTATTTTTCCAGTAGCAGCTGCGGGCGCACTTAAAAAACGTCGTTAAATACCGAAAGCAGTCTATAAATAACCTTAAATCTTCCATAAAGATATCCTAACAAGAATTATAATCCTTCTCGAACCCCGAATCTTTTTGCAGCTAAAATATAAAGGCAGGGTTCAGTAGGTATTTGAGAAATGAACCGGGTACATCCACTATTTATTGGGGCATACTTCAAGTAAATGGGGCTCTTAGTGTGCTCCGCGGAACCGTTTTGAATTGTTTATTTTTTTTTTATTTGTCGAGCCGAGGGGCGGCGGTTTTGTTTCTTTTACAGCCGTTAGATTGATAGATACAAAACGTTCCCAATATTCACTCTAAATCACTTATCTAAACTCTTGTTTTGGTCTACTGACGAATTTAACAAATATAAAAATATTCCGACGAATTGAGAACCTCCGCCTTTTTAGAAGTCGGTTAAAAATCTTACAATTTGCTATCCGTAGATGAGTAATTGTTGAAAAATTGCCCTTCCCAACAAAAGGACGTAAGTGCCATGAAGTTGCCATTTTCATCGGTACTGCATTTCTTTGTAGTAACGGTTACGGAACCCTACACTAGGCATGGCCCGACATGCTCTTGCCCGATTTGTTATGACACACATTGTGGATTACAATAAAGAGTTATTGTATTGTATTCAATGGCTAATCTCTGTATGGCCACAAAAAAAAATGTATTGTATTTTGTGTTAGTGGTATGATTTGACCGCCTGCTGAGACTTTTGTGAAGAAGAGAGTGAAAGTGACTGTAGTCATTATTTTTAAAGTTTGTAAACTAATTTAGGCAAGTCATCATCATCATCATCATCATCATCATCATGTCAGCCGAAAGACGTCCACTGCTGGACATAGGCCTCCCCCAAGGTTCTCCACTCAGACCGGTCTTGTGCTTTCCGCGGTCTAGGCAAGTATCGTACATAAATTCCGACCTCCAGAATCGGGGCTCGAACCCACGACCCTCTGCTTGAGAGACCATAGATCAAACCACTAGGCTATCACAGCTCGTTTACATTTGTTTTACCATAAGCTTTTCTGTGAAGGAAAACGTCGCGCGGAAACCAAAGGAACTTCTTATTTCCACTAATTGTTTGTAACAATACTAAACAACGACTACCTACCCCAAAACTCCTAATATCTTCAGTGCCCTAAGCACGACTTGTCGAATCCTGCGTTACGTTACGGTTATCGTATCGAGATCGAGAAATTTCATACTAAATTTTAGTTCCAAATACGCTCACGGGCGGGCGCTGTTCCAAACGTCATACAAACTCGTTATAGTTTACTATTCGATTTTACGTGACGCAGGATTCGACAAGTCGTGCTTAGGGCACTGGTCCAAGCTCAACTCACCACTCGAACTTTAAATAATAGCATTACTTTTACTTTTCCTTTGCCCCAATACCACAAATCATTATTACTTATAACTCACAATAATAGCATTTCCATAACGTTGAATAGAAAAACAAAAGGCAACTCGACAATTAATATTAGTCCCGAAAAACAATAAAAAAGTCATATATCCTTCATACTGTTTGAATTATGTGCGAGTTCGTAAAAGAGCAAAAACAAGTGATAAGGGTGCGTTTCCTTTGAGGCGAATACTTTAGTTATACCTAATCTATAATATTATATTGGTTAGCCTAGTGGTTAGAGACCCTGACTATGAAGCTTGAGGTCCCGGGCTCAAATCCCGGTCGGGGCAGATGTTTGTATGATGAATATGAATGTTTGTTCTCGGGTCTTGGATGTTTAATATGTATATAAGTATGTATTTATCTATATAAGTATGTTTATCCACTGTCTAGTACCCATAGTACAGGCTTTGCCTAGTTTGGGACTAGGTCAATTGGTGTCAAATTGTCCCATGATATTTAATTATTTATTTATTTATTTATATCTCGGCCTGCTTCCCTTGTAATGTTTAATAGGCATTGCCGATGAGACCGTAACTAACCTAACAATAAAAACTTCATTTTTAAAACAAGGTTTTTTGTCGGCTGTACGTTTCGTTGTCTGCTCTCGTATTGTCATCAAACTAACACATTCATACCAAATTTCATGTCGACACCATAAACCGTTGAAGAGTTCCCTCCTGCGGAGGCGATCCTGGCCGCACCACCAGGATTTCACTACCAGATTATTGTATTGTCACCGGATTTACATAAGTATGCGAAAAATCTTCTCAATCGGCTGAGGATAACTGCTTTAAAATTCAGTTGCAAAATTTGACCGACAACTTGACATACTTACGTAGGTACATATGAACAGTGCAAGCTAAGTAAAAGGTTGTAAAAGAAGTCAACTGAATCCCTCTTAAAGTATTACCTTAGTCAGGTATCAATACCATAGTAGAAATCAAGGGGTTCAAAGCGAAATTAGCGAAAAACTGAATCTAAAACTTCAAAAAACACCCTACGGCTCTGCGTGCGTCCTGCGGTAGTGTTTAGCGTTTGGGTTTCCTAGCCACTGACATGTCGTGAGGGAAACCATCAACACTTCCCAATGTGATTGGTTCAGATTCCATGTGTGTTTCCGCTACGCTTTGCTCCGCTCCAACGGAAGCGCTTCCTAATTTTGGGGAGTTATGTGTATCGCGGTACCATTGGTCAACATTGTTCTAGCCTAGTTGGAGATTAATGGACGTTGTTTACACGTGGCGAGTGGACGTGCTTTATTTTCACTTATGAGCGGATGTATTATGTATTCCATAGAACACAAAACAAGCCAGAAGCCACGTTCAATCACGCCGCACGCCGCTCAGTGTGTTCGAAAACAATGAGTACTTAACTTAAACTTGAAATGTAATCATATCCTGTATTTTTAGAAGCCCAGCTTCATTCCTGCACGTAGGAACGGAAGAAGACGACATAATAATCTACCCATACATGTACACCAGTACCGTGACTGACTGACTGACAGACAACGCACAGCCTAAACCACTGGACCTTGAGACTTGAAATTTCGCAAACATGTACCTTGAGTATTCTAGAGGTGCACTAAGAAGGGATTTTTCGAAATTCCCACAGGATAGGGAACTAGCCCATTTTGAAACATTTCACGGGGGCAATGCTGCGGGGCTGCCAGTGATTAATATTGTCATTCGTACAACACACCACGATGCGCTGCGTACACGGGGGAGAGGTCTCAGCGCGAAACTAAATTCACAAAAAGTGGGAAAAAGAGTCAGTTTAATCTTTAAAAATATTGACAATGTCATCAAGAGACAATGATCATAATTTCAAAAGTTGGTGATTTGACCAACTGGCACCCTATTCACACAAACATTATCGTGATAATCACTAGCGAAATATTTCGCGACACTTTAGCTAGAACATAAATTAATTTACACCTATTCGGTATCACAATTTCCTAGCGTATATTGTTTCATCCCAAATTTATTTGCAAAGTTGGCCCTTGTGGGTCGTGCCTTGAATTACACCCAGTCCTAAATCATTATCAAAGGTATATCGTGAAATACTGTTACTGCGTCATGCGAAACTGGAACAACCATATCGCTTTCAAAGTGAGAGATTTCCTAGTTGCAGAGGTTCAAAGGTTTCAGTTAAATATTATTGGGCTGTGTGCAAATGACCTACGTACAAGGGTCGTCGAAGAACTATTATTGTAAGGTAGGGCGGGCAGCTTTTGTTTTGGGTTATTCGGGTTACTGAAATCATTTTTAGAGGTTTTTTCCATGTGTTTGAAAGAAGTCACCTATAGACATTTAAAGAATCGAAACGATTACATGGTCCTCTTTGGTTCCCCAACTTTTTTATCAACTTCAAGGCGTTCTTTCTAAAAGTGTTTTTAGAAAACTGTACGACAGAGATGCAATAACTCTCAAGTGAAAAATGCTCTGTCATGACAGCCCAACAAAACCCACGGCAAGCTGAGCTACCACAACCGGGTTATACCCCCATATATCGTTATTTACCTCCCTCTCTTACCAACCCAGGAGAACAGTGACGCACTGACAAACAAGTGAAAACTGCCATGTCATGCCAGCAGTCTTCAAAGTTTAGTTGTTAAAATTTATCTCGCTCGCTCCGTTGCCCGTCTCGTAAATACCGGAACGGCCGTAAATACGGTTAATTCACCGGAAGATATGCTGCCGTTTAAGAATAATCTCGGTTCCGTGGTAACCTGAGTGATAAGACGACTGCAAGCATGATTTCATAAAACTAAAAGGTAGGTATACTGTTGATTCATAGTTCGGCCAGTGGAGGCATAACCTGTTTATAAATAGACTAGCTGTTGCCCGCGACTTCGTCCGTGTAGATTGCGGTTATCGCTATCCCGCGGGAACTATACAATTTTCCCGAATAAAAAGTAGCCTATGTTATTCCTCAATATTCAAACTATCTTCTTACCAAATTTCATCTAAATAGGTGCAGCGGTTTTCCCGTGAAGAGGTAACAAACAGACAGACAGAGAGACAGAAAGACAGAGAGATAGAGTTACTTTCGCATTTATAATATTAGTTAGGATTAGGATTTAGAACGGAATAGAAACAGCTAACTAAAACGATAGCAAAAAATTAAAAGACAAAAATTGGTAGACGTATGGATTTCGAGTTCTCTAATTGGTGCTCTCTTTCATTTTTACATTATTCCTGCAGGAAGAATATTTGAATATTATAATATTTCAGGATCACCAAATAGTGAAATGACAAAATTACAAGGTCTTCTCTTAGTTAAAGTCTTAAGTTAATACAGATTCAACAAAACAATGCTCACTGAACCTTAAATACAATGACGGGAGAACATAATCGGAAAAGATAAAATAATAGAGCGACCACCTGTTTCTAACGGATATAATCCTTAACGTTTTATAATTATAGGCACAGAATTATTTAAGTGGTAAAGTTTACAATTACTGTGATTTTGATAGGTCGTAAGTGTCATCTACAGTCTGTAACCCACTGTTGCTGAGCATAGAGCTAATTTGTTTTTTTATATACGATAAGGATGGAAAACGAGCAAGTGGGTCACCTGATGGTAAGTGATCACCACTGCCCATAGACACCCACAATCCCGGGGGGCTTGCAAATGCGTTGTCAACCTAGAGGGCTAAGATGAAATGCCTCTTGTGCCCGTAATTACATCGCGATTAGCGAGTATGATGGTGGTAACGATCGCACAAGGTCCTACCACCCGCAATACGAAATCAATTTTTTTATCAATGTAGGTACATAGATTACACATCATGGGAATGAACGTACTCGAAATGAGAAGGAACCGTAGGTCCGTCATATCTTTATCTCCGCAAAGTAAATCACAAGAAAAATGAACTTAATTAAAATATTTTAGCTCAGGGATTGCAACAAAATTCTCCAAGTGTTTGATTTCGTTATTAGGATCACTACACCTGAATGTTATAAACACAATCCCTGTATACCTTGACAGGTAAATAATGCTTCTAACGTATCATATGCGGATGTGTTCAGCCGTATGCATTAATTCAATCGGAGTATCCGAAGATATATTGAGGAAACGAGAGGCTCGGAGCCTCCATCCTCCACAGGTATAAATATGGGAGGATTTATGAAGTTGTTTTGGAGTAACATATTATGCAAAGCCTTGCTTAACCCAATGGTTAGGGATAAATTGGTGCAGGTGTAATGTTAGGTTGGGTTAGCACTTGAGTGTTTGGGGTTGAATTGGTGTTTATGTGACGTGCTTTCACGTATATTTCAGCTGTGTGGTTGATTGATGCCTTTGTTGTGTATCAAAAAATGTGAGACGATTATAATTATTGAATCAGCGAAATTAGCAGAGGTCCATAATGCATGAACTAAAAATAATCCTCTAAAATAATGATAAATAAATGAAATAAAATAAAATGCGTTTATTTCCGACAATAGATACTAAAGCCTAAAGTTTTATGGCCTAGCACTAAGCAGCAGAAATATGAAGTCGGTGCGGTGCGAGCGGAATATTCTTTGAATGAAGCACCGACTTCATATTTCTGCTGCTTAGTGCTAGGCCATAAAACTTTAGGCTTTAGTTTCTGTTGCCATTTTATTTCATTTTATTTATTTATCATTATTTTAGAGGATTATTTTACGTTTTTTTTCTAAGGTTTTTTTTTTGAAGGCGGTTTTACTTTTTTGGTAAAAGATATTTATTTCACAATTTCACGTTGATTTAACATTTTCAGAATTATCCTCCAACTCCTAACCGTTAAGGAGTTGTACCTTCTTCCATCATCAGCTCATCAACATGGGATGATGACTACCAGACGCAAATACTTGAATAGCCATAGAAAATATATGAAACACATAATACGTGCCTATAAAATTTGAAGGTTGCCCTCGATTTCCCTAGGATCCCATCATCAGATCATGACTTAGTGACAATGAAACCACCACAGGAGTATGCACTTTCGAATGAAATTTTTTTTTTCAAAATCGGTCTACAATTGACGGAGTAATCGATGAACATACATAAAAAAAACATACAGTGGAACGTAGAACCTCCTCCTTTTTTTGAAGTCGGTTAAAAAGAAACATAACCAGAATCGCCTTAGTTCCATTTTCTGTAAAAACTGTTTTTCTAGCTAGATATTTTCATTTAAAATAACTCGTAGAAATCACACCCAACAAGACCACGTATTTTTCAAAGTCACCTAAATCCTCGATTTGCTATACTCTAAGAAAGACTCGTGGTATTTATATTTCTAAATCGTATGAAAATGAAAATGATTCTAGCGATTCTAAATTCTAGCGATGTTAATCAAACAAAAGAAGCGACCCATTCCCATAGCGGAAGCATAAAAAAATCTGACATCTAGTGTGGCCATAAAAAGTAATCATTCACACACGATGACCGCACATAAACCAGGCCTGCAATCGGCTAGATAAAATACCGCATCAAATCAGAAACTAATTCTTCACGGGGAACTTATAGACACAATGTTTTTTATTACGGTGCCAGATAGGGCACAGTGAAAGGATACAGTGCGAATGTTGGTGGTACCGGCGCCTTATCTTTTTACAAAAAAAAAAATTATCAGCGTTCCTATCCCAACGGGGCCATATTTCACCGACATTGCAAAACGTTACAAACATAAGGGTTCCGTTTTGCCATTTGTGCTACGGTACCCTAAAAAGGGGGAGTAGTGTTTGGACAGTTTTGCAGCGTCAGTTCATATCCTAGTGCAACTGCACTAAAATATGAGCTGACGTGGCACAGGCGAGGTCCCGGGTACGGGACGCGCGGGTTCAATCACCCTTCTGTATTTGTTGTAATCTTAGGGAACGTACCCGTACAGGGGGAGGAGGGGGGTTCTCAAAATACCATCATCATCATGTCAGCCGAAAGACGTTCAGTGCTGGACGACGGCCTCCCCCAAGGCTCTCCACTCAGACCGGTCTTGTGCTTTCCGCGTTCACCGCGATCCCGCGATCTTTACCAGGTCGTCGCACTTCGTGTGTGTCAATGGTTTATAAAGAGCCTGTTAATTCTCGACATTGAAATATCACTTTTAATTTTGAAAAATTTTCGATTCCTGAAAACTGTACCACTGTGTCAGAGTCCACTGTGTCTGTACAAAAATTATGACCACGTAATGGGCAAGATAGGCCTTACGTATTGGTGCGCCATTAAGGCCTACTCACCCATTTTTGGGCCATCGCAGCCCATTTGGGCCACAAGTAATTGCCCTTCGCTATCTAACTTGTTTTTCTTTTTTAAAAGATTTACTGTTTGAGATAGTGCGAGGGATAGTGCGGTGGCACGGAATCAAATAAATTGCTCCGGGTGTAAACATGTAGTCAGTTTTGCTGTGTTGTATGTACGGGCACGTTATGTGAGGTGGCTGCGGTTTTATTGCAGATATACTTGTATGTGTAGAATACAGACTCGACTCGATTTATTTTCCTGCGTTCTTTTGTTCCTTTTTTAAAGTTTCAAATATGCATCATGCATAAAATTTACTTTGACTTCCTTCTGATGACTGTCAGTCATCATCATCAGCGGCATTTTTTACGTCCCACTGCTAGGCATAGGCCTCCTCTCGCATGGGAGGGCTTGGACTGTAAAGTTCCCACTCGGGCCCATTGCGGATTGGGATTACTGACTGTCATCGAGCCCAAAATTGGACCCTCCCGATACCAACACACACACTACTACTACAACACTACTAGATTTGAGGACAAACACTGAAAATGGCAAAACAAATGACTACTTTAATTCGCACAGAACACAGCCTCAAACTGGACACTAACAATATTGTCGCTGAAATTAGCAAACATTTTCGACATTGGCCAGCCGTTAACGCCAACAGTATGATAATTTATCCAGATAAGTCGTATTCGGATACAAGGCAACTATAACCCAAATCCGAACAACTGACCGCGGTTAGTTGTGAAACTAATTTGCATTAGCTGCGTCCGTACCCGGGATATGGATGTACACGGTGGGTGGGAACAGTGCGGCCACAATAATAAAAAAATAATAATAACAACGCATTTAGGTTGACTCGCCTGTCTGGCTCCTATTTCACCAACTTTACAGTTGTCACTTTACAGTGACAATTCCAACTGCATTTCTTTGTCAATATGAAGCGCGCTAAAACAAAAGCTCTTCAAGTCAGCAGTTGACACCGAACTGTCATTGAAAACTGTCAATTGTAAAGTGGGTGACATAGGGACCTGATGTTGTAAGTTTTTTTTTCTAAATATGTCATTAAATTTGTGGTCTAATATGCACAGTTAAATGCAAAAATATGGGTGCATACCACTTACTCAAAAATATGTCCCATGGATCTTATGTCGGCGAATTAAGGTTGTGGTAATGTTGTTGTGGTGGATTAATTCGATACGTATTTTTGCACTTGACCGTACAAGCTGTCACTGAGTTGGTCTTGAACCATTTTGAACAACTCATGTGGCAGCCAAGTGATGAAATCAGCATATTTTCCTTGTATCGATCCCGAAGTTGGCCCCACAATATAAAGTGATGATGGAGTATCACCTCCTTCCGGGTCTAATACATCTAGAGGAACACAATATTAGTGTATCGATTAGTATGCAGTACTTTTTGACAGCTTATTTCATCATCATCATCATCATGCTAGGCGATAAACGCCCACTGCTGGACATAGGCCTCTCACAAAGCTCTCCACTCAGACGACGACCTGGTAAAGATCGCGGGATCGCGGTGGACGCGGAAAACACAAGACCGATCTGACAGCTTATTTAAGAGAATTTAATATTGCTGGAGACTTATCCTAGAAGGAAGAACCAATTCATTATACTAACCTGTCTCCACGTTTTCTAAATGATATTCCCTACTGTATCTGCCCACTGCTCCGCAGTATTCGCTGGGATATTTGAGACCCGTTGTTTGTATTGCTAAGTGGAAAGGAAGCATGCGATGCCGAGCGATCTAATGCGATTCAGCGGGATTATGCTGAAATGGAGTTTCTGCGACGAATTTAATGGACGTTCGGCATTAGTCTCAGGAATCTGTGTATTGTGCAATTTCGTCTTAAGCTGCTGGATGCTCATGCAATTTGAATAGTAAATGGGACGGAAATGGGATTAGTTATTTTGAAAGAGTACCGTACAAGAAATAATGAAAATAAAACAAAAGTTACAAATTAAAGGATATCAATACAAGAAACGGTTTTTTTTTTAGCTCGATCGTAATAATGGTAATAGGTAGCAGAAATTTAAAATGTTCACTTTGTGTTACTAGGACAGCTATAACAACGAATAATAAAAAATCATTTATATTAATGAATGAAATGAAATAAATTATGGGAAACGTTTAAGAATGTATTGTTACTTTACGGTGTTGTGCACATGGCCTATGTTTTCTAAGTTTGTTCCCGTCATTGTCCTACATATTTTTGGAGGTACAAAATAGTTTATTATTTTAATTAGCGCCTTAAACTGAATTGGAACGTAAAGTAACGTAGAAATGAATACCACTAAAATTACCGTCTATAAGAAGTAACTAAGTGTACGAGGAAATTCAGCAGAAAAACGTGTTTTTTTTTACAAACGCGACAATTAAACTGAATTAAAAAAATACAACCACCAAACAAATGACACAGTTTAATATTACACAATAGGTCTTTATCATAAATTCGAAATTTCACGTACAAGTTTTGATACGTGACAAATTACATACTTATAATACAAAACTCTTAATTAAACGAAACAGAAAAAAAAAACAGAAAATTACCGGTAACATAGGGGGCCTTAACGCTACAGAGTGACCTCTACCAGGCAACCACACCACACTTACAATAATAATTGCTTCTGAGGGTCGAGCACGACTTTTCGAATCCTGCGTCACGTAAAATCGAATAGTAAACTATAACGAGTTTGTATGACGTTTGGAACAGCGCCCGCCCGTGAGCGTATTTGGAACTAAAATTTAGTATGAGATTTCGACAAGTCGTGCTTAGGGCACAGAGGGTCGAGCACGACTTGTCGAATCCTGCGTAACGTTACGGTTATCGTATCGAGATCGAGAAACCGAGTGCTTAGGGCACTTATCTATACTTACTTATCTGTGGCGTGCGCATTGCTAGGTCCGAATCAGACTAGCTTAAATGACAACCATGATTGTATCTTTATTTCAAGACTTTATAATAATAAAAAAAAACTGTTTCATACATTTATTTTTTGTATTTTAACTACCTATAAAAATAATTAATTATTTAACTTTGTTATTGCAAGTTAAAATCTAGAAAAGTCATAGGTACCATGACAATACATCCAGTCACGTCTTGTCTATCGTGGCCCCTGATTAGGGGTAGTTAAACCCCGAAGCCCCATGGCACTCGGCCCCCCATCCCCCAAAGTTGGGGGCTAACGACCCGTTAAATTTTTTACTTCTCGGGGCTCCATTGTTTTTCGGTCCGGCGCTTTGGGAACTTGTTGGTAATTTACAACTTCATTCGGGTTTGCCTTACTGTTTTTTTATCGAGTTAGCATGCTGCTAATGTGTTGTATGACGAACTGTTAAGTTTTTGCTGTGGTGTGTTGAGTCTGATTTATGATATGACGGCGAGACAAAATTTTCTAATAAGTACAAAACGAAGATGGAGCGACGACTTGGTCCCTATTTCATCATCT
The DNA here is from genome assembly GCA_963691665.1 of Clepsis dumicolana. Lineage (NCBI taxonomy): Eukaryota > Metazoa > Arthropoda > Insecta > Lepidoptera > Tortricidae > Clepsis > Clepsis dumicolana. Next base: position 16,751,490 of record OY829509.1, read on the forward strand.
TTACAATTGTCAGTTTTATACGACAATTCGAACTACATTTCTTTGACAATATGAAGCGCGCTAAAAAGCTCTTCAAGTTAGCAGTTGGCACCGAATTGTCATTGAAAATTTACACATGTCAAATTGGTGAAATAGGGGCGTGGTGAGGATTGCAGGATCGCGGTAGATGCGAAAAGCACAAGACCGGTCAGAGTGGAGAGCCTTGGTACGCATATGCCCAGCAGTGGACGTCTTTCGGCTGACATGATGATGATGACGATGGGGTTGCTCTCCACTCAGACCGGTCTTGTGCTTTCCGTATCCACCACGGTCCCGCGATCTTTACTAGGTCGTCGCTCAATCTTGTTGGAGGCCTACCGGCAGCTCGTCTCCCGGTCCGAGGACGCCATTCGAGAACCTTGTGACCCCATCGGCCATCAGTTCTGCGAGCAATGTGCGTCCACTGCCACTTAAGTTTCGCAATTCTTCGGGCAATGTTCTACTACGGATATCATCATTTCGCAACCCCATAGCCCATTCCAAGTCGCTTCCCCCCTTTACTTGCAACAGCTTGGCGACTATGGAGGACTGTCCGCTGTCCGGGAATCAGTGTTGTCTTTCGTCGACTCCTATTTTTTATTTTGTAATTGATGCTGTGCCATTGTTTAATTAACACTTTTAGCTTACTTTTTTTTTTTGTTGTCACCCTCTCACCCTGGCACAGTTTATGCGCGCGGAGACGAAAGGGCCGGCTGAAAACCAGCGCTGCGGCCCGCGGCTCGCTGTGTGGCCGCGGCTTATGCTGAGACGGTTCCTTTTGCCACATGTAATGCTAATGTGTTTAAAACTGTAATTTTGAAATGCGTCTTGTATATTGTGCACTGCATTATGTTTTGTTTTGTTTTCGATTTTTTTTTGTGGCAATAGACATTTCTATCTTTCTTTCTAGTACAAACTCAATGGTGTATTAGGGGATATACCTCCATTGGTGCCGCCCGTCTTATATTTATATCATATGGTACCAAAGGCCTCTTTATGATAGCATCGGCCTCATGAATGCCTTTCAAACGACCGGGTCACCTTAGACCGTGATCGGAAACCCGTACCAACAATACTCGTAATAACAATACCTAGTGAATAAGCATAAGTGAGTCATCGGTGTCAAAACAGAAGCACATGACGTCAATCAATAATATTATAAGTAAAGATACACCACGCCATATGCTCACAAAACAATTGAAAAACATGTTCCGAATATGGCCCGACCGGACTCACCAGACTCGGTGGTTGATGACCGTATGGCCCAGTGGTTAGAGACCCTGACTATAAAGCTTGAGGTCCCGGGTTCGATCCCCGGCCGGGGCAGATGTTTGTATGGTGAATACGAATGTTTGTTCTTGGGTCTTGGATGTTTAATATGTATATAAGTATGTATTTATCTATACAAATATGTTTATCCGTTGTCGTTGTGTTGGCTTTGCCTAGTTTGGGACTAGGTCAATTGGTGTCAATCGTCCCATGATATTTATTTATTTATATTTTGACATTTGCGCGCAAATTTCGACCTTATTCGAGAGCCGAGAGATACAATTATAGCCTTTTTTGCGCTTCATTTTCGGCGTGCTGATGACATATCTACCTCTTTGTAATGTAATATCATTGGCGCCAACTATTTACCCTGCTTAACCAAGAGAAATATGCGTGAACATAAAATAAATAACTCCAACATTTCTGCCTTTACACTAAAACCAATTACCGAATTACCTACCCCTAATTGTGACGCGGAATCGAATCAACAGCTCCCACTCGAGATTCAAATCAAATATTCGTGCATCGCGCTTGGATCTAATTTCCTACTCGAATTAAATAGTTTCTCGATTCCGAGATTCGATTAACGTAACGGTAAACATTCGGCGGTTTACCTCACCGTACGGTCGGCAAAAACATGAGAATTTATCATTAGTAACCCACGCAATAGATGGCGCCACTGCACTATGTAAAAACCACGAGTCTTCGAATCCTTCGTAACGTAATCGTTATCGTATCGCCATCGAGAAGCTTCATTTTAAATTTTAGTACCAAATACGCTCACGGGCGGCGCTGTTCCAAATGTCATACAAATTTTCTTGATAACTATGTCAAACGTGACATTCTCTGTTTTATTTCGGCTATTTTTTCTTGTTATTTTTATTTTCTTTTTTCCGAGGAAATTACGGACACAAGAGGTATTTCATCTTAGCCCTCTAACTTGACGACGCATCTGCAATCCCTCTGACGTTGCAGATGTCTAAGGGCAGCGGTGATCACTTACCATCAGGTGACTCCCTGGCTCGTTTGCCTTCCTACTCCAATTAAAAAATATTGGAATATTATTCACAAACAATTGATTTGGCAGTGTAGGAGGAATAACATTGTTTTTAGTTCTGGGAAGTTGTAAAAAGCTAAGCTAGAAGTCGAATGATGAAACACAAATCACAATCTACACATTAACGTACAATAAAATTTAGAGTTAAGTATGAAAAATGTCATAGGTACCGAAATTTATAATAGAACAAGCTGTCTGTAAGACTTCTGAAGGATTATTTCAATTACCAAACTGTCAGAACTTCAGCAGACGCCGGCAAAATCATTTACTATTCTAATAATCAAGCGACTTTGATTGACTTTCGCTGCCGACGGTACAATATGACGCGGAGTGCGCGAGAGCTTAAATTTGTTTAGCAAAGTGGTAACGTACTTCGAAATATATCATTTAAATGGGTTCGAACCCATAAAACACCTATCATATATTATCACGTATCGTCCACATTAAGATTGCTTTCGGAAAGCAAATATATGTGGGGAAAACTGGCATCGCTTCGGCAATTATCACGGCTCTAATAATTATTTTAAGCAATTAATTTGTGCTTGACTAATTAAATTAGTTAATTATAGCTTCCTTATTTACGCAGATCGTAAATTCTAAGGTACATAAAAAGGCTAGAAACTGGTTGAGGTTGGTGGCTGTGGGTATGGTATCAAAGGCCCGAGTACGAATATTCGAAATTTGCATCACGTAAAATGGAATAGTAAACGTTATCGAGTTTGTGCGACGTTTGGAACAGCGCCCGCCTGTGAGCGTATTTGGAACTAAAATTTACTGTGAGGTTTCTCGTTCTCGATACGATAACCGTAACGTTACGCAGGATTCGAAAAGTCGTGCTCGACCCTCTGAAGCGATATATAAAAATGTTAAATGCGCCGGTGCCAATACAGCTGAGAAAAGACAAAAGCGTTTTAATTTCTTTCCAGTTTGGACAGTGACAACGTGAAACATATAGCCGTCAAAATTAGAAATCTACTTATTGTGTAAGTTATGTTACATTGGGGCAACTCGAACGACTAAGTACTTCTAAAACTCGTTTCACTGCCTCGCTATGTGTAATGCATTTTACACAATTTTTCTTTCTACACGTAGTATTAATCTGGGTTGCGGTTTACTTGCAGTGGGTCAAATAATTCAACTTGCCACTCTAATGACCTGCTTCAGCACCATCAGATAAATTATATCCAACAAATAAATGTGAAGTCATCTCTGTAAGCTCTGACAAAATAAACAAAGACGGTATGAAAGATATCTGTCAGATATAGATATTTATTGGAGAGTGGTGAAACAGACGGTAAATATTTCTCAGAATACTTGTCATCTGCTTTTATTGAGTTCATGAACACGTCAACAAGCGTGTGTTGTTAACGTTGACTGCGACCTACTGAACTCTGATAACTCTCGGCTTGCCTCAAAGAGCGGGTCAGTTAAGTTACGAGTTACTATCTCGTTAGTATTTTCGCACGTGTAGTGTAAGTTATAATTGCCTCAGCTACTGCAGTAACTGGTGTTTGATAACGGGAATGTATGAACTGTTTATGAATACACACGTTATTGCTTAGCTAGGCGTTGGAGTTTGAAATTGTTTTGAATAAAGCGTCGAATATAAGGAAGTTTGATTTAACCTCGTTAGGCACTTTACAATAGAATGTACTATCGCACTGTGAAACCCTTTCGTAGAAAATGTCGTGGTGAAATCGCGTTGCCTGACAAAAAAAAAAATACACTTAATGCGAGAATGTTTTACGGTGGGTCAATTTAAAATGGTTTGATTGTGTAACAAATCTTTTTTGTTTTGCCATACGATTAAAAAAAAAAATCCTTTTTGTTTCACCTTTTAAAAAAAGGAACCAAAGGAAATTTGACATACGATGGTCTCAAACCAAGCTTGATAGCTAATAAATTTTAAAGAAATATTTTTTTATTACCTACAACCTTATACAGTTACATTGGGCTTTGGTATCAGACCTTTATACCTCCACAAGCCAAATTCCAAAAAAATCTAAACATTGAAAGCTGGCCAAAATAAAATACAATTAGTTTGGACTCGAAAGCTGAAAATTGGAACATTTAAACTATTGGAACATTCAAAAGGTTAATAAAGTTGGCGTCCCGACAAAGCGCATCACAAAAAAATCAATACCTACCACTTAATTAGCAAATTGGTTTACACACAGAAATATGAATTCATAGTCAGCTCCGACAATTTGCTTAAAAAGCCTGTATCCATTTCGCAATCAGGATGGTCCCGTTTAAGCTTTAAAAAATCTCGTCAGCCTTCAGTGCGGACATTAAATAAATTGGTTCGAATAGGCTAAGCCCGCACTCCACGTAATGAAGCGCGTGCAGCGTTGACAGGCGGCTACGGTGATGTGAAAAATTCGGATTGAGTTAAACGATACACTCGTATGCCTGGCTTCGATAGTCTATAGAGAGTGGGACATACTCATAGTCATTTATTCAATTAAATATATTATTTTTGCTGGTGGCAGGACCTTGTGTTAGGTCCATCCGGATCGCTACCACCATCTTACTCGCTAATCCTGCCGCTAAGCAGCAGTGCTTGCACTGTTGTGTTCCGGTGTGGAGAGTAAGACAGCCGGTGTAATTACGGGCACAAGAGGTATTTCATCTTAGCTCTCTAGGTTAGCAACGCATCTGTAAATCATCCGGGGTTGCGGGTGTATAGATACCAGGGTGTATGATCACCACTGCCCCTATGGGCAGTGGTGATCACTTATCATCAGGTGACCTACTTGCTCGTTTGCCTTCGTCGTCGTATAAAAAAATATGTATATTGCATTTGAAATTTCAGTTAAACAATATTCACATAAATCTATCAATAATCCTCATGTCATCATCTACCATATGGAACTCTAAATTTAATTATTAAATTATTTAAGTACCTACATCAATTATATTAGGCATTTTCACCTTAATGATCGCTATTTATAAGCTGACAAAACTCCGCAACTGAGTAGAGACATTTCCCTTGCAAAAAAAATTGATTGAGTTATAACGCGATAGTTGAGTGAGAAACATTCACCCAGTGCATGTCGGCAGTGCCGGCTTGCATGCAGGTGTGCTGCTTTGATTTTCTTACTTTTTAAATTCCTAAAAAACTTACCTCATTTCATGCTACTTAATTTCTGAAATTTTCCGCCCAAGTTCCTACGGCTCCCCTATTTTCGTCCATACTGGCAGAGGCCCGAGCACGAATATTCGAATCATGCGTAACGTAATCGAGTAGTAACGTTATCGAGAAATTTGTATAACGTTTTGACCAGCGCCAGTAGTATTTGGAACTAAAATTCAGTATGAAGTTTCTCGATTTCGATACGATAACGTTACGGTACGCAAGATTCAAATATTCGTACTCAGAGGGTCGAGCACGACTTTTCGAATCCTGCGTAACGTTACAGTTATCTTATTGAGATCGAGAAACTTCATACTAAATTTTAGTTCCAAATACGCTCACGGGCGGGCGCTGTTCCAAACGTCATACAAACTCACTGTAGTTTTATGTTAAATACAAACCCTGTAACGTTTACTATTCGATTTTACGTGACGCAGGATTCGAAACGTCGTGCTCGACCCTCAGGCCTCTGAACTTTTGAATAATGCTAAATTTAGATCAAAATATCGATATCACTGTTACTATGATAATAACCAACTTACAAAAGTTGAAAAACCCCCGACATTATCATTTCAAAGTTGAATATTTCAAAAACTGGTTAACCGATTTTAATAAAACTTGGTTAAAACCATCTCGATTACATTAGCTTTCGATTAGAAAAAAAACGCATCTAAATCGGTCAATCCGCTTGGGAGCTATGATGTCTCTTTTTCGTCGGGGGTTAAAAAAAAAAGAGTTCCTACCAATGAAACAAATATTAAAAGTCTTTAAAACAATGACCATCATAAGTGTCCGCAAAGCTGGTTGCCTCTGACAAAGTAATTACAACAAAAGGATAATCCAGAGAAACCCCTTTCGGTATCCGTATCCATTGTGAGGAAAACGGAACGCTTTGAGGCCTCGCTAACGACGACGTCAAAAAATGCCTAATTTGTTGGCTCGTTATGTTTTTAACGACGCCGGCGCCGTTCTGTCAGGCCTGTTAATTGCCTTTGTTACGTATTTTTTGATATTGTGAACTTTGACGTTAACGGAAAAAAAAGTTTCGGCAACTACCTGATTAAAATAATAGTTTTAAATGATTCGCGGTTAATCCAATTTAGACATAATGAAAACGGGACATTGACCGCTATTACCTTATAGGTTTGATGACATCCCGATATTTCGATTACTTAGTATCTACCCTGGTTTCGTCAGTCTACCCGTGATCATGATGCATGTAACTGCGTCGGAATATCGGGAGCATTTGAATGATTCGTGGTTAATTGCATTAGACATAATGAAAACGGGATATTGACCGCGATTACCTTATAGGTTTGATGAGCTCCCGATAATCGCGGTCAATATCCCATTTTCATTATGTCGAAACCTATAATGTGATTGCGGTTAATATCCTGTTTTCATTATGTCTAATACCTAATTTAAATATTGCCTGGTGTCGATTTCGTATAAATTGACGTCGGTGCGCTCAAATTTGGCATTATTTTTTGGATCTAAGATGGTAGATGACAGTTTGTCACTTTTGACCCAAAAAATACCCATGGGTGTCGATTTCGTGTAATTTGACCTCAGTGCGCTCAAATTTCGCTTTATTTTTTGGATGTAAGATGGCGGATGACGGTTTGTCAATTTTGACATAAAAAATACCCATGGGTGTAGATTTCATGTAATTTGACCTCGGTTTGCTCAAATTTGGCATTATTTTTTGGATCTAAGATGGCGGATGACAGTTTGTCAATTTTGACACAATAAATACTCATGGGTGTCGATTTCGTGTAATTTAACCTCGGTGCGCTCAAATTTGACGTTCATTTTTGGATCCAAGATGACGGATGACACTTTGTCACTTTTGACACAAAAAAATACTCATGGTGTCGATTTCGTATAATCTGACTTCGGTGCGCTCAAATTTGACATTCATTTTTGATACAAGATGTATTTATGATTTATTTTAATGTAATTCGGTTCCGGTCTCCGATGATAACTAATCTGCCATTGTATTTAGAATGCAATATGGCGGAGGTGGAAAGCAAATTATCATCAAACTATCATCCGCCATCTTGAATCCAAAAAAATTTTTTTTTAACCATTACATGTTTTTCTCTCATCTGCCATTTGCCTTGCTGTAGTGAGATGAAAAGTTGTGCGTTTCGCTCGGCGGCAAAGTTTGTTTTGCATCTCGTGCCTTGAACCCTCGCTGCGCTCAGAATCCTAAAATCCTTCGCTTACTCGGGTTTCAATACAAGCACTCGCAACAAACAATAACTTTGCAGCCTTGCATAACAAATAACTACTGCTGCTTGGATGCAATACTGTGTATTCTTACTGTAGGCGCGCACGGCGGGAGACGCGCGGGGCGCTTCCCGCGCTTGCGGTTGGCCTCACCCCCTGACACGATATTTTTCGCTGAACCCACGGCACCTTAAGAGTAATTTTTTACAAATTTCAAATTTGATGCGTAAATACAGAAAAACCAGAAAAAATTGTTCTCGAATTGGGGTTCGAACCCAAACCTTTACCATACCGTGGTAACGCGCTAATCCAATTACGCTATCCGAGCAATTGGAAGTTAGCACGAAAAACTCCTATATATTCACGCATCTGATGCAAACGGGACCGTAAAAATAAATAATACAAAAAGTTACCTTAAGAGTAGTCAAAAAACTTACACCAACAATAGTATTACCCTAATACAATCAACAATTATCATAATTAAATCTCCCGTTCTAGCAGACCCTGTACAAAATAAAGGGTGAATCAAAAGTCGATGTGTTATCGGACTCGTTATCACTATCGGCCACAAATCACCCGACGACGGAGGGACGAGTTATCTATATTATGAAGCAGATACATATACATAGCTAGCTAGGGAAGTATAGGTGTAGAGGAAAAAGTTTTTCCACAGGACAGGCAAAAATCAATCTTATGTCCAGCAAAGTAATCGCGTAATTATTTTGATACTCGTCATCGGATTGAAATAACAGTTTTTGTATGACTGTGACAGCAAAACTGCCAAAATGAATCCGATGGTGATTGCGAGCAAGTTAGACAGTAAGCCTGTTGGTCATAGGTTATGAAAACGAGCAGCCGTATCAGCTGAAGGCAAGCAATCACTGCTGCCCATGGACACCTGCAACACGAGGGGAATCACAGGTGCATTGCCAGCCCTTTAAGGAACAGGTGGGCTCGTTTTTATTTAAACATCTCTAAGTTGTGTCATCATCCATTAAATAATTTATTGAATCAGGCGTTAATTTGCGGAGGTCCATATTTATGAACTAAAAACAATTACTTTGCTCACCCGCGACCACTACACCGCGACTACTCTAGTGGTCGCGGGTGAGCAAAGTAATTGTTTTTAGTTCATATCATCCATTAACATTAAAATCCATGGTTTTAAACTAAGTATAAGCTGCTATAAGTATAAGGAGTGCTGTTGCTTAACGCCGATTTTGTGCGATAGGGCGGTACTACCCCGGACGATCCGGCCCAATTCGTACGGCAGCAAATAGCTACAGAGGGTCGAGCACGACTTTACGAATGCTGCGTAACATTGCGGTTATCGTATCGAGATCGAGAAACCTCATACTAAATTTTAGTACCAAATACGCTCACGGGCGGGCGCTGTTTCAAACGTCATACAAACTCGACAACGTTCTCTTCGATTTTACGTGACGCAGGTTTCGAAAAGTCGTGCTCGACTCTCAGTATGGCTCTCCCACTACAAGTTCTACTTCAACTAAATTCTACTGCTTCAAAGATGAAGAAGATGATGAAATTAACTTCACATACATCTCTACACAAACTCCTTCCCAATATTGAGTCAACACAACACATCACTACGCTATCCAGTGTACCCTGACCCGTCGATCGCTCTTCTTGCCCCCTCTCTCGCCCTAGTTAAAGGGCAGGGGGGAGGGGCAGTAGGTCTGCGTACGATGGGCAAGCTATCGTTGAATCTAGATAATTGATTGATAAAGATCTAAAGGCGGACAGAGAACGGGTTCGGTTGCAGTGTGGTAGGTTACTGGCTAGTATGTAATGATTAAATTTGATAATGGTATTTTTCTGATTGGTTTTGATTAAGTACCTGTAGGTATAGGTACCTAGTGAAAAAAAAATCCACGGGAAAGGCTAAAATCAATCCTATGACAACGTCATCTGACGTTTTGACAAGGCAACACTTTTCTCAGTTTGACTTTACATTTAATGCACAAAAAACTAGATTATTTGAATGAAGTGAACGCTTGATTGCGTTTGGTTCCAAATGAACAAAAATGTTTTTTAATAAAATTACGGTTTAATTTTCGGCGTCGTATGATGATTTGTCATCGTGTTTTTTTTTTATCTATGGGACAGATTTAATTAAATAACTTATTTTTCGTAGTCATTTAAGTTCCTCATACACATGGAACACTCTGGTAGAATAATACCAGGTGTCGAATCTTTCAAAACCAAACCAAAACCTCGTACGTAATAATTAGTGACATTTACACAAATTATTTAAACACGAAAAAAAGCAGAGCACAATAGGGAAGTCGTTGTTTTCCCCAAAACTTATTATAAAGTGATATCTGATACTGAATTGAGACTTTAATTTGCTTATCCATTAATGTTTATTTAAACTTGATTGAGCGGTTTCGAATAACAACGGGGCCATTTTTAGCTTGTTAACTCCATTAATTATTTCTAATCGCTTTTTGTCAATCTCAAAATCAATAATTCGAAATGAACAACAATAAATTAGACTTTATTTTAAGTCAAATTGTGTTCTGAAATACATACTTCTTATGAATTAAATGCTGTGTATAAGATCTTAAACGTACTTACATCGCGACACTAAGGCTAAATTATGAACAATGTACTGATTACAAATACAAACAGTTGTTAGGTCTTAAATGTGATTATTAAATCTGAGTTAGTTACGTAAATATTACATTTTAAAATTATTTATTTTTATGACAGAATGCGTTCTGATGTATTTTTAACCGACTTCAAAAAAAGAAGGAGGTTCTCAATTCGTCGGAATCTTTTTTTTTTATAAGTTACTTGAGTTGGAAGTGCTTTTTAAATAGGTCTAACATAATACATATTTCTTACAATTACAGTTCACCGTGCGGCCCTCTGTTTCTTTTGTTAATTGTCTCTGACTCAGAATTTCCTAAACGCGGTACATCGTCATCGTCATCATCAGTCTATATTAGTCCACTGCTGGACATAGATCTCCCAAATAAGCGCTATAACGCCCTATTTTCAGTTTGCCGCATCCAGCATCTGCCTGCAGTCTTTCGCAGATCGTCATCCCACCTGGCCGGAGGGCGTCCTACACTACGTTTGCAGAGTCGCGTTGTTTACCCCAACGGTTGTCGATACAAACGGCTTGAAAACGTTCAAATAATTAAGTAAATAATTCCCACGCACTATCTTACCACACAGCATCAAGCAGGATGAGTTGCTATTCGCAACTATCGATTCAGTCCGACACAGACATGCTATTCATTACGCTACGAGCCACGGCTACGAGCTCGGTGCTACGAAGTTTCGTAGCACTGTCGAGTAATGATTCTGATTGCTCAATTGGATTGAGAAATGTAATAAAACCGGCCAAGTGCATGTCGAACCATGCTCAGTGTAAAGTTCCGTAACCGATATTATAAAGAAATACATTACACATGAAAAAAGTGAGTTAAAACACAATTACAACCCTTAATACAGTCTCAAAATGTAAAAATACGACGTGAAAAACTGCACCACCGAAAGAGTGTCTTAATAGCCACTTACGACCTTCTGTTGACAAACTCGGCAATAACTCACAAACGGCATTTACTTATTTATTTATTTCTTTATCTATCTGTTTACATGCAACATGACGGTTATTACCATAGCGTTACATAAGATACTTAAAATGATTTACATAAGTAGGTACTTAACTAATTAAGAACTAATGACACGCAACTCTCACTCATCCTGCATTCTTTCTAGCTGCCTTCTCCATTCCACGGCATATCCCATCACGTTAAAAATCTTTATTAAGAAAAGGTACGATCCGTATTTTCAATCAGTCTCAACTGACGGATGGTACCGACGGATCTTACTGTATATGAGGCCCTTTACCATTGTAACTTTTTTGAATTTTTTTTGACTTATGGTTTAAAGAAGAATAGAGTAGAAGCTAAAGAACCTAAGAACCTGGGGGGACCTGCAAGTACATGAATTTTATTTCTGTTCTGAATTATTTCGAAAATCTTTCGTTTGTATTGAGGCATTATTGGATTATAAATTTTGATTCGCAATTTTTTTTTCAGTTCTCGTAATATGATAGTGAAATAAAAACGGATCACTCACGTATATAAGTCGAGTTTAACCCGACATGTTTCGGACTAATTCGTAGTACTTCCTCTGGCTTGTCGCGCGAGCGGAGCCGCGGCGCGCAGTGTGCGTCTCGCCGCCGCTGGGTCGTGCGCTCCCAGAGGAAGGACTACGAATTAGTCCGAAACATGTCGGGTTAAACTCGACTTTTATACGTGAGTGATCCGTTTTTATTTCACTATGATTGAGTCTCACGGTAGTTTCATGTTAAAAGTCTCATAATACGGTTAAGTGAAGTTTATATCCCTACAAATAATGGAATCGGTTAAACTTAAAATGACTGTCTTTCTACAATATTTTATTTTAATACCGTTCTAAATGCTTGGTAACATTGTTACGACGCTACGCCAAGTGCTACGAGCTACGAAACTTGGCATGTTGAGGTTAGCTTACTTGTGCTTACTTCAAAACGTTCATGTGGTTTTAACTGAGTTTGAGTTAGTCTTGAATAGCGTTGTTTACCGTTAGCCTTCTAAGTAATAACAAGGGAAGACTAACAAACATACGTTTAATAGTTAATTTCCAAAGGAAGTTTTTTTAACATGAAACTACAGTGACATAGTGAAACAAACGGATACGTGAGCGAGTGAGTGTGAGGAAGTTTTATGCATTATGTATACAATGAAATACAATTTGCAATGAAAAATCAAGCGTCAAAAATGACTGGAGATAAATCGAAGTCAAAACATCCAACTATCATTAAAATAAGGGTTTTAACAACTAAACCGTTGGCATTAGCTAACACTCCATTGGTATCACGGAACCAAGGACCATAAAATCAAGATGACTGCCAATGGCTATACAATGTCGCGTTCCTGTAAAATAATGAGCCCGCTGTAGCTAGTTTCACTATAGAGAGGTCTTTGTACCATTAATTTTGTATGACACTTAGACCTCTGGCTAACACAGAAGCGCCATCTATGAACTGAAAGGAAAAACTAATTTAGATGGCCCTATTGTGTTAGCCAGAGGTCTAAATGTCATACCAAATGAATGATACAGAGCTCCTTCCGTATTAAAACTAGCTACAGCAGACTTATTATTTCAAAGGAAAGCGGCATCGTATAGACACTGGCAGTCCTCTTGGTTTTATGGTCCTTGAACGGAACCCTGTAACTCGAAAGAGCGATGATTTGGATGAGCCTAAGTGCGCACTTTACTTGTGCGCAACGCTCGAGCCGACAGCTCGATTTGATTCGATTACGTCCGCGGCTCGTGTGACATTACGCAGTGAGCGAACCTTCAATCAGATTTGAAACTGAAACTTTTTTAGGGTTCCGTACCTCAAAAAGAAAAAACGGAACCCTTATAGGATCACTTTGTTGTCTGTCTGTCTGTCTGTCTGTCTGTCTAGACCCTTTTTCTCTGGAACGCGTGGAGGTAGCATGCTGAAATTATTATCAAATATTTAAACCTGCGGTCCCTTAAAGCTGTGAAAAAATCAACCTTCTAAGTCAACGCAATCAAAAGATACAGTCATTAAAAAGTCCATTTCCATACAAATTGCTGATTTTAAAAACCTAAAGGGTACTTCCAGATGTCCTAGAAACTTGAAATTTGGTATGAAGGTAGCTCTATAGACCAATATAATAAGTTGACCCCACACTGCGTACATTTTGCTTAGGAGCAAACTAAATTTAATATACTACATAAAGAATACATAATACTATTCAGTATTCTGTTTGGAAACTGGAACACAACAGTGGTTTTAAATTTTCACTAGGATTCATAATTAATTTACTAGTTGGCCTTGAGAGCCGGGTGGCTAGTGAGTTAAGAGGATGACAGATGAGATGAGAGCATAAACAAAAAACTTTTTTTTTATGAACAATTCCACTATCATTTTAACACACGCCTTTTTATCTTTGTACAAAAATAACTCGCAGCACTCCGTCAACTGCCCGCAAAATTCCATATCTCGCGACAATGCCAGCAAAATGGGTACAGTCCTAAATCCCAGTACACACGAGAGTATACAAAAGACAACTATACATTGTACACACTACACTTGCAGCGTTTTGTCCACAAGCAGATTAAGTTGTAAGAGGATCAGTCGCTCTTGTGTTAAGGAATAAAATATTCGCTAAATTAGTTTTGGCCCGTTCCGCTTTTGACGGTAATTGGGGTGCTTCTTTGCTTCTCTCAGGATTTTAGTGCTTGATGTATTGCAGTGGGAACACGGGCGTAGCTTTAGTATCAGAGGGGGGGGGGGAATAATGTAGTAAATAATGTAGGTAATAGTAATCGATGAGATATATGCTGCACGCCTGTTCTTATTTTAATTCTATGAATATTAATATCTGAACTTTCCAGGGGGGGGGGGGGCGAACCCCCAAAACCCTCCCCTGGCTACGCCTGTGAGTGGGAATGCGGCACGCCGAATGTTTGAGTGTAAATTGAAATCAAACGTGCGTCCTGCATTGTATTGTATTGATGTAACTTTTTACTCAACACGAAATAAAACGGATTACAAGTCAAATCAGACGTACAAAAGTAAGCTTACAAAAAAAATCAACTGACGTTTGAGTGATGGAAAGGATACATAAAGGAACTTAAAAATAAGTAAAGAAAAACCATATTGTAGTTTAACAAAAAATAAATACGTAAGCTAACCTAAATACTTTGAATACTTAGGCCTTTTATCGTAGCAACAGATTTATAGTAAAACTTAAAACGACAATATTATTTACTACTAATGAGTATTATAAAGTCTGTCTTGCTTTTTGGATGTTTGTTTTGATGAAACTTCACAATAGTATAGCTAACCATTGTACACAGACTATTTTTTTCCTGAAAAATCGCATAGTTCCCGCGGGATAGCGATAAACGAATTCCATGCGGACGAAGTCGCGGGCAACAGCTAGCACAATATAAGACAAACCGTACCCTATAACTCAATACAGTCAGTTACTGAAAAAGGACCTACCCTTTTGAACAATAATGTCACAAAATTCAACAGTTAAGATGCTTGAACGGACCAATAAACAGTGACTCATATTAATGCTTAGTTACCGAATTAAAAAAGCGACCATCCCGTGCATGTAGCCCAGCCCTTAGCCCACGTTATGGGGATAGTAGTTTCGCGTGTGCACCCGGCATTAGCGGTAAGCTGACGCGTAACGCCTAATGCCTTGACGTATACATGCCTTACAATTCGCTTTTTTATTTGCGTTTCTGTACGTTTGTTGATAAGGGTGTGTTTTGGGGTCTTAATTAACGCTTGTTTACGTTTCTATTTAAATTCTGTTTCTTTAAAAGAAGAGAAAGTAGCAAGTTATTTTACTACACAAAGTAAGTGATTTGTATTTAGCTCGAGACAAAGTTTTCTGTAATAAATAATAACTTGTGTAAAGTTATTATAATATAGAAAACGGAGAAAAGAGGTACCAAAATTTGTCATACAATTTTGTCGTCATATTTGAGCAATTTACGTCAAAAATGTGACAGATACGAGGAAAGTGGCTCCCGCGTTTACTTTCTACTCTTTTTTGCCAGGCTGTAAGCATCTTAGCATAATGTTGCCATGACACCACAGATAATTAATTTTAACGAATCAAAACTTGGCACTAACAGCGCCATCTATAAGTTAGCCAAGTCACTCGTCAAACCTAACATAGTTTATCGTTTCAACTCCTTGTATTAGAAAGAGACTTCCGCTTGTGTTACAACTGTTACAAGTCACAAGTCGTTATGCAAAATGGCCCCAGTCCCTGCAGAAAATGTATTGTCCTATTATTCTCTCCCTTTTCCCATTCTAAAACCCATATCTCGCGATGATATTTGATCGGGGAGTGTTGCCAATTTCCGCTAAAACCAAGAAACAGGATATGACAGACGGACGGACAAAAACACGAGTCATTATGGTTTTAATATTAATCAAGGGGCGAGCGGTGACTGGCAGTTTGAACTGCTTTTAGCGAAGTTGGGTGAGACGGTACCATCGGAACTCGATAGGAAATCGAATGGGCTTATTAACTCACTGTATAGAGTAACTCACCCATAATTGATCATTTGAAACCTTAGTCAAACAAGCAACTTGTATTCAGAATGTCAAAACGATCGCTTAGTGTAGAGTGTTGTATGAATTACTGAAATATGACGTCATAATTTTCAGTGATCAAACAGCCTCGTTTTTCAGTGGATGTTTTTTGCGAGTTTCGAAAGCTTGATTGCGTGGTAGGTAATTCAAAATTATTTTGATTTGACATTCAGTTAAATATCTAAATGAAAATATTTTTCAGTGTTGGTGCAATATTTTAATCACACACAAATCGTAATTCCTCTATTATGCGTTCAGAAACCGTAGGTAATGACCGTCATTACAACAGTTGTCTTCAAAAACCAATGCAATTTAAAAGCAGGCGTCAAATTAAAAAAAAAAAACGGTACGAAACGTCAGCTCAATATGTTTGTCTATGGTTTAAAAAAACAGTCAAATGCGTGAGAGGTTAATATTATTTTTTATGCCTTGGGCTTCTGATCCCATATTAGAGTACTTTTAATAATATGTGTGTAGATTAGGTATTGTATGCAACTCTACATAATTAGGCCTTAAAACACTCGTGTGATCCTATTATGAAACTCGGCTTCAGCAGATCTAAACAAGAGATAGATTGAATATTCGGAACGGCAGTAACACAATGCAGAGGCCCGAGTACGAATATTCGAATGCTGCGTAACGTAATCGAGTAGTAACGTTATCGAGAAATTCGCATGACGTTTAGAACAGCGCCCGCCCGTGAGCGTATTTGGAACTAAAATGTAGTATGAAGTTGTTCGATTTCGATACGATAACGTTACTGTACGCAGGATTTGAAATATTCGTACTAGGGCCTCTGTACTGTAACCGACACAGGATTGCTTAGTTTGTGATATCGCTAGCTTGCACCTACTAATACGAAACATGATCCCACGGCAGACAAAAATTAATTGAAATTTCCGTGCTAAGCCTCGAAAGCCAGCATTGACGCCAACAAACTCCTTAACACCCTCTAACAAGTTAAGTCAATGATCTGAAATCCCTAGTAGTGTCCATGACAAGGCCAAGTTGTAAGCACCCATATACTGCCAAACTTATCTTAGGAGTTCGGCGTTATCTCCAAGTTGGTAGCATTGGAAGCCTAAAATGTTTAATCTCGTCTTCAAATGTACGGCTCTGATTGGGTTAAGTGAAAATTGGATTGGAAACTTTTTTGTTAAGACTTTTTTTTTCAATTTCGGACTGGCCGGTTTTTTGTTCCGTCTTAAGAAAGAGTTTGAATTAAATAGAATTCTTTATTTGAAATGTTTCGCTTTAGAAGAGCGCGAGTATCTTAAACTGGAGGTACTTTTAGGAGGAGGTATAGCATTTTTAGAAATATCTTTGGTTGAACAAGTTTACAATTAGGAGACTTAGATACAAAAAAGCTTGAAGATATCCTTTGTGTGTATGAAAAACAAAACGAGATTAATCTGCTTATTTGTACATAAAATCTTTGACAGTTTTATGATTCTGGTTTGAATGTGAGTGAAATTCTGTCACATAACAGCTGTAAGACATACACGCACAGAACGGATTATTTAATCCAATACCGAGTCATAAAAATGATTTCTTTATGTCTAAAAGTCTCTCTTCCATAATCTGCTTTTAACGCACTAAATATTTGAACATAAACACATCAATCTTTTACCAGTTTTCTCAATCTCGCTAACTACTTTCAAATTGAGCAAAGCGCCATCTATCTTCGGCGCAACGAAATACTACACGCCCCGGACAAACAATTAATAAATCATAAACATGTGACAAGGCATTATAAATCTACGTTAATGTATGCATGTATTCATAAGTTTAGTATACACCAGTAATCGTGAAAATGGTTAAATATACAATATCCTAACAGTAAATTGGTGACCAGAAATAAAAGCGAAACGTGTCAAATCTAACAAAATTACCTCAAATTACCTAGCAAAATCAGACTGAAAACAATCCTGCCGCTGAACAGCAGTGCTTGCACTAGTGTATTCCGGTATGGAGGCTAAGACAGGAGGGGAAGTTTGACATTCCATCCTCAGGCAATCAAAGAGGCATTTTATCTCAGCCCTCTATATTGGCTACGCATCTGCAATCCCTATGGTGTTGCGGATGTCTATGGGAAGCGGTGACCTTTTATCATCTGGTAACCATGCCCTTTTGCCATCTTTTATACAAAGTTACAAAGTAATTAAAAAACCCAACTTCTTCATAAAACGCAAATCGCGTACAAAGTCCTCACTTAACATGCGAATATTTACATTTACGCGTCATAAATTAGAATTACGCTGAATTACGCCGATCAACTTGAATTACAGTTAATTACGCCGGGAATTGTAATTTCGTTACGCCGCTATTGGTAAGCGTTATGGTAATTTTGGGTTAAATTCTCCATTAAAATTGTTGATCACGTAGGTATTCCACTTGTAGGTTTAAGGAAATCTTTCCCACAAGGGTTTTTCGTGGCTGTTTCAGTGTTGAAGTGTCGAATCGGTTGTCATTTGGTACCGAAAAGTGACACTAGTGCCTGGTGACTGGGGGTGAGATAGCTTATGAGAATAACACTATAAAGTGTCATTCTATGAACTTGCTAACTATGTAAACAAACCGCCGTAGTAAACTCGTCATTCAGAGACAATTTCGGTATGGCGGTTTGTTTACATAGTTAGCAAGTTCCATAGAATGACACTATACAGGTATAATCGTAGTAAGAGTAACTTTGAGTCAGAGGGTCGAGCACGACTTTACGAAAGCTGCGTAACGTTACGGTTATCGTATCGAGATCGAGAAACCTCATACTAAATTTTAGTTCCAAATGCGCTCACGGGCGGGCGCTGTTCCAAACATCATACAAACTCGACAACGTTTTACTATTCGATTTTACGTTACGCAGCATTCGTTAAGTCGTGCTCGACCCTCTGAAAAGGCTTTGTCGCAGTCGTGGCAGCTCGAATAGCATCCTGAGCATGTTAGCCCACCGCTGGGACTCGCCGCTGCTGCAGCGCTATGTGCAACAGCATGCGCCTGTAGCATCGGTGCCAAGGCGCCTTTAATTTATTTAATTAAGTAGACATCTGCCGCGCGTGGCACGTGAGGTAAAAGAGCTATAGGTACTGTGCCCTAAGCACGACTTGTCGAATCTTGCGTTACGTTACGGTTATCGTATCGAGATCGAGAAATCTCATACTAAATTTTAGTACCAAATACGCTCACGGGCGGGCGCTGTTCCAAACGCCATACAAACTCGTTATAGTTTACTATTCGATTTTACGTGACGCAGGATTCGACAAGTCGTGCTTAGGGCACTGTTAGTTTGCAATTCACATTGACTGTCATAACAACACAAATACAATTTTATTATGAAATCCCTAAAGGGCGCAGCATTTTTGAGAATAATTAGATACAAATCCTAAAAATTACAGAACAGTAGAAAAAATATAACAATACAAAGGTATGAGTCACGTTAGCAAAACATTGTAAAATAGAGTGGTAAAAAAATAAAAAATATATCATGGGACAAATTTACACCAATTGACCTAGTCCCAAACTAGGCAAAGCCTGTACTATGGGTACTAGACAACGGATAAACATACTTATATAGATAAATACATACTTATATACATAACATTAAACATCCAAGACCCGAGAACAAATATTCGTATTCATCATACAAACATCTGTCCCGACCGGGATTCGAACCCGGGACCTCAAGCTTCACAGTCTGGGTCTCTAACCACTAGGCTATTCGGTCGCCAAATAAAATAATCGGTATAAAATAAACATCTTTGGAAATCATAATTTCTGGAGTCTGGAATCCTGCATAGTACCTAACAATACGTTATGACATTTTCCACTAAATGATTTAATTTTATATACAGCATGTTTTAATTTTACCAAATTGTCAGATTACGCCTCGGTCACGGCTCGGCGGCCGCGTCACCGAAAACACGTGACGGCCGCAAGCCGTTGCCGCAATTTGAATTTGTCGCAACGTGGTGTAAAGGCTGCGTTACACTTAATAATTGTAATCGTAATTTAATTATTTATTTATTTTTTATTAACTTAAGAAGACTCAATAAGGACCAATTTGTCGCATCATGGTGTAAAGGCTGCGTTACACTTAATGACAGTAATCGTCATTTTAATTTTATTACTTTAATTTTATTGTTACTTGAGAAGGCTCATGAAGGGATTTTACAAGCGTTGCTTTGAAATAATGAGTTATAGTTGGATTCTTAATAAATGTAAGAGAAAGATTAAGGTTGGTTAATCTTTCACTAGACAAGGATAAGGCAAATTTGTAAAGGGAATTGTAGTTTGCGTCTCTTTTTGCTAAAAACGAAGTCTCACATTTGTAATAATTTTGTCCTTATTTTGTTATAAAAAGGGATTTCACATAGGTACTAATTATTATGTACGAATTAACATTTTCAAATAGCACATGCGCATTGTAAACCGTACCGCATATTGCGTTTACTATTTTTTAACTAGTAAAATTACAAAACCACGTTACCGGTTCAATAACTTCGTAAAAACTGACCTTTCCCAAACAAATGAATAAACCCATCTTATGAATAAATACGCAATAACTAAAAAAAAAGCAACTATTCCAGAAAAGCCGCCGGCAAACGCGAAACACAGCTATATTTGGTTGTTTACATTTAATTCCGCGCCCAGTGAGCCCCGGGCTTAAGGGCGAGGATTATCTCGCCCTGATAAATGTCAGTAGCTACTGTTGCTGTGACAGACAGACGGCGTGTTTGTCCGCCGTTACTGTTGGGATGAGCTATATATAAACAAAAAAGGGTATGTAAACAATATAGTATAGGTATAGGAGTCTTTAGATGTAGGAATTTGACATGAATCATCATCATCAGCCTTTTTACGTCCCACTGCTGGGCACAGGCCTCCTCTCAGAATGAGAGGAACTTCACACACATCATTGAATTGCTTCGCAGGTGTGTGCAGGTTTCCTCATGCTATTTTCTTTCAACGAAAAGCTGATGATAAATTACAAATGAAATTCCGCAAATATGTTCCGAAAAACTCAGAGGTGCGAGCCGGGGTTTGAACCCAGGACACTCTGCTTCAGAGGCCATAGGTCAAACCACTAGGCTATCACGGCTTACTAATACGCTAATGAATATACTATTACTAGAGAATGGAATATTAGGAACGCCCGCGTAGAATATTAGGAATCTCTGTAGCAATAGGAATGTGTCCTCTGGGTAAAAAAGTAATATTTCTAATTAGTCCGTCAGACAGATTATCGGAAAAAAAATATTGGACACGTATTTTTTGCTTTATGTTATCAATTAAAAATTACATAGATAAAATTTTAAATTTCCGTAAACTGCAATGCAGGATAATGAATGGCTTTCTTTATCCCTGAACGGCAACACTGGCATGGACAATAGATCACTCGCTTTTGGCTCGAAATTCGAACTTGCGATTTTATTTTGCTTAATGTATAAAACTTACACACCCAATATCATACATTTTCTCAAGTTTTTCGCGATTCCCAAGATCAAAGAATCGAATTGTTTTAAGAATCCGTAGAAATAATGCGTTGTTTGAGAGAAACGTGTCAAAATGGTGTTGTAGAGCGCCATCTCGTTCTGTCTCGTTTCTTTTATCCCGTTCTGGTTTTTTTGACTTTATATAATAGATACTAAAATAAACAATAATGTGTGTGTGTGTGTGTGTGTGTGTGTGTGCCTCTATGTCCAATCGTGGTGTAGGGGAAAAGCACACGACCCGGAGTGTCGAGGATCCGGGTTCGATTCCCGGGGTTGGCATTTTTCTGGTTTTTTTCTGTGTATTCATGTTTCAGTGAGTTTATAAAAAATATAATAATGTGTAGATTTAGTTTATTTTATAAATTATTATAATTATTATTGCGTGTCTTTACAGGGCGTCATGAACTGAATTATTCCAATTTTTGACAACTTTATCATAATGTACACATGACTTTACAATAATGGATACTATTATCATTTAGGTGTCTGCTGTGAGGCATGATCACGGACAACATTTAGGTAAAATATTTTAGAACAACCTGTACATACTTAATGAAATAAAAACGGATAACTCACGTATGTAAGTCGAGTTCAGCCTGACATGTTTCGGACTAATTCGTAGTCCTTCTTCTGGGAGCGCACAACCCAGCGGCGGCGAGACGCACACTGCGCGCCGCGGCTTTGCTCGCGCGACCAGAGCCAGAGGAAGGACTACGAATTAGTCCGAAACATGTCGGGCTAAACTCGACTTATAAACGTGAGTGATCCGTTTTTATTTCATTATAATTGAGTTTCACGGTAGTTCCATGTTAAAACTGTACATAGGTACTTAGTTGAAAATTCACCTAAAGGTTCTTGGAAATATACTTATTTACCATGGCTACGGCGGATAATTATTATGTCAGAACAACGCAAAAATCATTAAGCCGGTAAGAAATTGCTGGGTTAAGCTACAATTTTTACCTGGGATTATTTAATCTCTATCAATTAATAACCTTGTCAAATATTTGGAATATCTCCTAATTTGTTTTATTATTACTGAGAATTTACCACACTCACTGCTATCTTATAACATCGAATTAGGAAGCCGCTAGCTAGAATGTTCCCGTAAATTTTCATACGAAAAATGAAAATTAGCTTCGAATTACAATGCAAACACTTCGTCCATTTTTAATGCCAAGTCTTAAGCATAATATGGATATAGGCGCCCTAACAATGGCCCTTATCCGTGACCGCCCCCGGGACAAAGACTGACAAGATTAATTGTCAATTGTCGCCATTGTCTGATTACACACCTAATTTTACCAGCGGCCAGGAGGATTCTAAGTCTTAAACCAGTACACGGAAGGTCGAGAAGACACTTTCGCAGGTTCACGAATTAAGAGAATCTAGTGCGATGGTCGATTGTTTCGCTTGCTGAGAATCCTGAGATACTCATTGAGAGATTCAATCGCTAGTTTCGCATTTGTATGCGCGCAAATGAGCTCGGATGTTATTCTCCTTCGATCAAGTTAAAGTTCCACCACCGTAACCATTCCATAACCGTCTATCCTTCCATCCTCATCACCTTGACGATTGGCAGTCTAGCACTGTCCGATTTAAACGGAACTTTTTCCCTCCCACGACAAAGATATGGAATCAGCTTCCTGCGGCAACATTCCCGGAGCGATACAACTTAGGAATCTTTAAAAAACGAGCCTATACCTATTCCTTAAAGGGCTGGCAACGCACCCGTGATTCCCCTCGTGTTGCAGATGTCCATGGGTGGCGGTGATTGCTTTACATCAGGTGACCCGCCTGCTCGTTGCCCCCCTCTTATACATATATAAAAAAAACCGGCCAAGAGCGAGTCGAACTCGCGCACGAGGGTTCCGTAGAAAGATTTTAACGCTTTTCCCCAGTGTTTTAAGAAGTCCAGTGTTAGCAGAGCCCTGCTCCTAAGCAAAATGTACGCAGACAGACAGACAGACAGACGGAAAGTGATCCTATAAGGGTTCCGTATTTTCCTTTTGAGGTACGGAACCCTAAAAACGAAGTAAAAATATGCCACCGTTCTAGTGCCATTGACTATTTTGATGAATTTAATCCTTATGCTGTTACGTATGTAGGCAGAGACCACGGACTTCCACTTGCTACGATCCTGACGTACAACCTTCGCTTCCCTTAATCTCATAACATTCTTCATACATGCTCTCCGGTTTTGGGTACTCCTGACCTGTCCTTTTTCCAGATGCTGTTACAATAATGTGCAATTTTGCGTGCAGAAAATAAGAGCTCGCTCTACAAGTGAGCCTTTGTCCAGTCGTTTTTGACGCTCTGACCCAACATCTACTTGTAATTATTGATCGAAGTTATTTTCAGATAACCAGTATAATTAACAGTTTTAAATGATTTGCGGTTAAATACATTAGACATAATTTAGAACGGGATATTGACCGCGATTAGCTTATTAGGTTTAATGAGCTCCCGATATTTCGACGCAGTTTATCACGATCACGGGAAGACTATAGCCATAGCTAGTTTAATCAAAATGGTTCTTAGATAAGCTTCATAATTGTTGACTTGACGACCGTCAGCCTAGGTTTGCAGATGGGCAGATGTTTGTATGAATACAAATGTTTGTTCTCGGGTCTTGGATGCTTGATATGTACATAAGTATGTATTTATTTACATAAGTATGTTTATCCGTTGCCTAGTAACCATAGTACAGGCTTTGCCTAGATTGGGACTAGGTCAATTGGTGTCAATTGTCGTATGACATTTATTTATTAATTGAAATTTGAAATGAAATAGTGGGAGCTTTTTCACTTTTCTAAGTTGGCGAGGTTATGTTATTAAACAAACTCCAGATTTCTTCGATTGGTACAAGTTCCTCGTTTCCTTATCAACGAGAAGCGTCGAGATCACCAAATATTGGCCTAGGAAATTGAGTATTGGCCGGTCGAGCAAGCGTTAATTTTCGGCCATCCTTGGTCAACATGCAGATAATTAGAGGTGCTATTGTAAATAACTTTACAGCTATGATTAGTTATAGATTGGATTAATTTATTTCTCGTTGAAAATGATTGATTGATTGATTACAAATCATCATCATCATCCGGGCTAGACCTTATACCATTTTCTTGGGGTCGGCCTTCCTCGTCCGCAGTTTCCACTTCGCACGGTCCTGCGCCGTGCTGGCGTCTTATTGAGCTTCTTTGTTTAATAACTGGGGGTTTAATGGAATACAGAATACATTGAGATAAATTTAATATTATTTAGTTATCAAAATATTTGCCTTGGAGGGCTAAGATGAAATACATCTTGTACCTTGACTTCCTTGGCGGTGTAATTACTGGCAGAAGAGGCATTTCATATTAGCTCTCTAGGTTGGCAACGGATCTGCAAACCCTCCGGGGTTGCAGGTGCCTATAGGCAGTGATGATCACATACCATCAGGTGACCCACTTGCTCGTTTGCCTTCCTCGTCGTATAGAAAAAAAAGTCAATGCCCGTGACCATCCAAATGATTTTATATCAATCCATTTCGGTTGCGCAATAGCTGCAATGCTTTAGCCGCATTTTACCGGCTAACTTAATTATCCCAAAGCAGGCAGTGATATACGAGCTACCGGGCTACCGGGCTACCGGCTGAAAAATACATTTATGCCCCTCTGATTTACAGCCGGATGCGTTAATTAGTTGATATCGGCTTATTTCGTGAATTTAGGCAACAGTTTGTTAATTAACAAAAGGGCTATTTTAATTTGATACGACAGGTACGGATAGGGTCTTATGTTTGGGGTGATTTTGAAATATTGCTACTTCAGGGGCGAGCTCTATCCAATTTCAGATACTAACTGCTCGAGTGGATGTTTAAAATGCAACGCGGAAATAAATATTTCCGATTGGGGTTTTTAAATGCAGTGTTCTATGTACCTATCATCTTGTTTGTCGTGAGTGATATGTTTTAGAGCATTTTATTTGCATGAATATGTAGGTATACATAATTTTTTGATTAAAATACGCAGTATAGAGTTAGGTGGGTTCAATACATGCAGGTCTGGCAAGCTAGACTGATGTATCTAATTTAAATTTGGATTTTTTTTAAAATAAAGGAACCGTATTTGCTTTCGAAGGCTGATCGGTTGAGCTGGGACCGCTGATCTGTGCACCCATGTGATAATTTGAGTGATAAATCCTCAATCCTTGAATATATTATCCCATTCTCAGCGTACAAGTGTTTATTATTCTTAAAAAGTTTAACAAGGCATTAGATTACTCTTGGTCCGCAACCCCGTTCCTCTCCAGTGCCCATTTCCTGGATTATGCCCCACATTACCTACTTATCAAGTGTTGGTTATTTAAACGTCAGATGGCACAAATACGACAAGTTGACGTGTATAGTGTCTATTCAGGTCGGTGCAAATCGGCCTTAGTAGCCCAGTTTTTCGCCTAAACATTAGGACATAGGAGAGTACCTCCGCTTGTAGTGTAAGTAGTCTATAAGAAGTACCTACCTAAAATCGTTTTACAGCCTAAGCGGCTGTAGCGACTTTAAGAATCTGTACTAATGAGGTTCTAGTAAAAGACGAAGACTGAGGACTTTCTGAGCCGAGGCTCATAATTCCCTTACCGCAAGTGAAACATACAATATTTTTATCACACTTGCGAGGAACGTAGCGCGTAGTGCTGACGAGGCTGCCCGTGTACCCCATTACAGCTCTTGGGCGTTATGAAAATAGAAAAAGTACGAGTGTTTTATTTAGTGTATAACAGACAGGTTAGCTTGCATGTTATGACCCTTGTAACGTGCAAGTGAGATGAAAATTGAGTTTGTCCGAAAAAAGTTTGACCATTTTCTCGTTTTGTTTTTTTCGGAAACTGTAAATATTTTGGAGTTTTTATAAAACAAACCTAACCTAACCTAAAAGATTCTACACGATGTTCTTGAGATAAATCCTGAAATATTTAGAGTTTCAGAAAAAAATACATTCGGACAATCGAAAAAAGGTGAAACATTTTTTCGGAGTCTGTTGTGAAGGTTACCGAAAATTGATAAAAACTTAGCTACGACACTGACCGACAGATCGCCCCCGTAGAAGGGGTGTATGACGAAGGTCTCGTTCCCGATGTGGATGACCCCGGAGACCCCGTTGCACGTGTGGAACGCCGCCGAGGCCCCCGGGTAGTCCTTCACCGTGCCGTGGTAGTAACAGTGCTCGATTTCCTGGGGGCAAAAAAAAATCGTTTTTGGAACAGCCTGTGCTACCAATGCACACGTCGAAACTGAATAGCGTAGTTAGGTACTTTGTAATCTAACTGAACCGTGACCCACTGTGGAACGTTACCGAAGAAAATGTCATGGTGACATCGCATTGCCTGAGAAGGAAAATCAATATGACACTTACTATGAGAAGGTTCTATGGTGAGTCAGGAATCAAAGGGTTCGACTGTACATTGAATGTCACCCGTTAGGATGGTGTGTTGCGCACAGATCTGTCTCAATTCATATGCTTTGTGCAATGTCTGTGTGTGTACGTATGTAACATATCATGTCTGATACAGTGAAGGTGAAAAAAGAGAGCAGCACTAGTTATTCTAGCCTTTCAACTAAGTAATTCTAAAAATACAGACAATCATCAAAAACCTAACAGCATTTATGTATTAGGTAAGCATTATTTCATAAAATGGCGCTTTAGCGTCGGACGAAATATAATATAAAGCGATCGTTAATGTAAAATTCAGCTAAAATTGGAAATCCCTCATAATGGGACCGACCGCTATTCATAGCTAATAATAACCGAAACACGGGCGACGTTAAAAATTACAAAATTCAATAAAATACTCTGAGGGAGCAATTTTGCGCTCGGCGGGGTCTAATTTGTCATTCACGAGTATCGTCCTTTTGCGGAGACGCTCAGAGGCCGCAATGAGACGGGAGGAGCGGAAAATAAAAACTTAAGAAGGCTCGGGAGAGGAATTTTTTTGCATACTATAATTTTTTTTTTCCTCGCAGAATTTGGATATTAGCACAAACCGATGACAAGCCGGCGTCCTTGTACTGTGCACACTTATTTTGTTGCCTTAGATAAAAAACCACAAGTGCACTGCCGCCATCAATAAAACACAATTGTTCATGTTATTTGTGACTGTGCCTTTTCGTCGTATACGGCAGGGCACATGTGCTTTTTTGTCTTCAGTATTGCCCTACACAAGAAGCTACTGAATTTTACAATGTTCAGTTTTCAAAGGAAATTGATACGCGACTGTTACGAGTGTTTTGCATAGGTTGAAGATTTCAAACAGCAAAACAAAAGTCTGCAGGTCGAAACCGCATTCCGGCTACACAGATACATTTTCCAAGGAATTAAATTGCACCATACATTTCTGCGATACGGATTTACATGGCATTCATTTAAAACACTCTCGTAGCTGCCTAGAGCACTTTCTGCGGCTAGTTTCAAGTAATTGACACAAAACATACGTCCTTTTTCTCGTCAATTTTCTTGCACCCGCTCGCCTTGTAGCCCAAAACTCCCCTTCACAATTAGGTTGCGTTCTTTTTTCATTCTGCAGCACTGCCAATTATGGCGAATGAACGAATGAAAGACCAAGCCATCGGGCTCGCAAGAAATTGTAAAGGTTTCCATTCACTGCTAAGATGAAAAGGGGATACCTATGTGAATGTCATTCGGTCATTTTTTGGGAACATCTCTGGTATCCGTGGGTTTTTCGTTTTGTCTTCTTTAATACGGTACTTAGGTAGTACTTACGTAAATACACAGATCATTCTGAATACCAATTCAACGGTGAACAGAGAGACGTCAACTAACACAAGTGTTCTCGTAACTTTTGAATTTATGTTGTTAAAAGGGAAATTAATGTGGAATTGCTTTCAACCATAGTGAAAATAAACCCTACATTTTGTCAAAACTAGGGTAGTTGTGCGTCGTTGTCAGCTGCGGAAAATTGTGTTCTCTCAGAGCAAGGACTAGAAATTAGTCCAAAACATGCCCTATATTATCACTATGAAAATTGCAGTTGCCTTAACACTTTGTAATGTTTGTGAGTTGAAACAACGAAAGCAGTTACACGTTTCTTCTTATACGGTAAACGTGAAAGTCATCAAGTAGAGTAACATAATTAATATAACTGTCGTAAAAACGATTAAGTAATAATACCTATGGACCCAAACCATTAATGGGTGGTACCGAGAGATGACCAAAAGAGAACAGGCAGACCGAAAACAAGTGAGCAAGAGCAAATCAATCAATCAATCAATATTATACAATTTTTTTCCGTTACCGTCTGAGTGACTGACAGACAACGCACAGCGGAAACCGTTGGTCCTAGAATGCTGAAAATTTGCATGGAGGTTGCCTTTATGATGTAGATAAGCGCTAAGGACGGATTTGCTGAAATTTCCGCGGACTGAACAATAAACGAAGTCGCGGGCAAAAGCTAGTTGTGTATAGTTTATAAACAGGACGTCCGCGAAGTAACGCCTGATTCAATCAATTAATGACACCGATCCGTTAATCACGTTAAAACTTGGAGCTGGATAGCAGTGATCAAGTTTAACATCAACGGAAAACGAATTTAAACCTACTAATCCCATAACCGCATACGCCTGAAGATCCCGTGCAATATTAATATTATTTCCCAGCGTAAAATCATTTCATATTTCGCTCCATCCGCTCTTCCAGAAAGTGGAAAATAGATAAAACGCACAGAACCATCCACAGGGGAGCGGGAGTCGGTCGCGCGTGAACTGGCCTTGGCTATGCCGTGCTAGCGTTTCTGAACGCGATTATCTTGCTCGTCCCGAATACCCGATACAATAATACTGGATCAGTGTTTGAACGTGTTTATTTGTATTGGTATAATGGAATGAGAGTTAAATATTATGATGCCCACGTTGTCTACATTTTTTCATAGATTGCCACTGACGGCTGGGCCATTCAGACTACCTCATCTACAAACTTATGAGTTACACTCATGTCGGTGAAATTTCTTCCAATCATCTCTCCTATAAGCCAGCTTGACCTCCTGATACGACACGACACCGGCCTTCTCCTTTATCTGGTCTACGTAGCTTCGCCTAGGTCGACCTCTTCCTCTCTTTCCTTAAATTTTTCCTTCTAAAATGGTCTTAAAGAAGCTGTCGTGTGCGTGTCGTATCAAATGTCAGATGTTCAGAGTACCTATATGAATAAAGGAATTCCTTCCATCTTTAATTTAGTGTGCGCTTCCACAGCTCTGAAGAACACGTTTTGGCAAACGCTAGGTAGCATAAGGGATAAGGCGTTGACCTTTGGATCAGTAAGAATTTGCTTTGATGCGTTTAATTTCAGTGCTGCTTTGTCAAGCAGCACTGAAATTAAACGCGATTTGCGAGTAAGATGGCTGCAACTTATATTAACATGATTACAAACATAGTTACAAGCTGTTTTCTCAAAATCAAGCCAATCGAGGAGCCAGCTTAAACCGACAAACGTAAACGATGAAATGAAAAAAAGAAACGAACAATTATAACATAAAATGTTAGCGTCTGAGGCGGCAAAAACGCCACAATGACGTCATAGCCGAAAGCGAACACACTCAGCAAGTGATTAATGACTCCCGCCAAAATTGTTAAGACATAAATTTATTACCGCGTGTTTTTTTCCCGGGAATAATGTTATTGCAATAGACGTCGATTAATTCTGTCGTGAGGGGCTTCCGCGCGGTGGGAGTTTTTGTTTTAGGGATTAATTGGAAGGTGTGTTATTTTCGTTTAAGGGTATATAAATTATATCATATATATCATGGGACAATTGACACCAATTGACCTAGTCCCAAACTAGGCAAAGACTGTACTATGGTACTAAACAATGGATAAACATACTTACATAGATAAATACATACTTATATACATATTAACTGCTGTCGGTAGGCCTCCAACAAGATGGAGCGACGACCTAGTAAAGATCGCGGGACCGCGGTGGATGCGGAAAGCGCAGGACTGGTCAGAGTGGAGAGCCTTGGGGGAGGCCTATGTCCAGCAGTGGACGTCTTTCGGCTGTCATGATGATGATGATGATATATATTAAACATCCAAGACCCGAGAACAAACATTCGTATTCATCATACAAACATTTGCCCCGACCGGGAATCGAACCCGGGACCTCAAGCTTCGTAGTCAGGGTCTCTAACCACTAGGCTATCCGGTCGTCAATATCGGTATGGAAGGTTCGTGTTACATTACAGTTACGCTGTTGCGTAACAGTTGGAACAACCCCTGACATTGTCATTTCAAAGTTCAATATCTCAAAAACGACTGAACTGAGCTAAGAACCGTCTGTGTGAAACTAGTTTTCGATTGAAAAAAAAACCGCATCGAATTCGGTGTTTGTTTGGGAGTTATGATGCCACAAAACAGATACACCCATACATTGATACACAGGTTAAACTTATATACCTCTCTTTTTGCGTCGGGGATTCAAAAGGAAAGAGCAAGTTATTTGAACGAAGTTCTTTTTGTTGTTATATTTTTACAATACCTACTCACTGAAATATAAATACAAGGAAAAAACCTGGTCTTTGGTTTCTGTTTTCTTTGTGTATTCATGTTTCAGTGAATATTAAAAAAACATGATTAGGTAATAATTGATATTAACGGAACAGAAAAAAATGAGAATAAATACAAAAAGATAGGTACGCCAGCAAAATCATGTTAATTATTCTTAATACGTTACTCCACGAGGCCATAATCATTCGCTTACTTGATTGCTTCTTGTAGTTATCTACTCGTTTTTCAGTTCTTATAAAACTTAGTCTTAGACTCGTTTCTGAGGAAATTAATCCTATTACCAATATGAATTAGCATTTCAAACTTACAATACAATACAATACAATACAATAACTCTTTATTGAACACCACATAACAGTCAAGACAAGAAATAAGGCACAAAGAAAATACAAGGTAACAATGGGCGGCCTTATCGCTACAGAGCGATCTCTACCAGGCAACCATAATGGAATAAAGGTAAGAACATATTAAAGCAGGTGGTGCTAATTAAAAAGGTTTTAGGTCACGAATTTATAGCAGGTTACTAGCAAAAAAAAAAAAAACATAAAACGCATAAAAAAAACACATAATTTCAATGAAACTCGATAACAGATACATAATAACACAAAAATACTAACTATAGAAAACTTTAAAAAGTTAGCCAGAAAACTCATGTACAGATTGACAGATAGTGCTCGTTTTAAAAATAGTCAAAGATTGAAAACAAAGAAAGATTGAAGACACTTAATTGAAAGCGCTTATTTAAAGCCGAAGCAAAGACTTAAACGAGACAATTAGTTTTTCCATTTCGTTAGTCTTAATTCATTGGTGTAGAAAGAGAGGACAAATTCATAGCCGAAATATTTAAATAATTTAAGAATATTGTAGCATAGCTTATAAGTATTATTGCGTGCCCAACAACGGCTACTTGTGACGCATTTTATCACCATACTCACATTCGAGCATTCAAAAATTTTCATTCATTCATTTGTTCTAGTGATTGCCCGCGACTTTGTCTCCGTAATTATCTAGAACATAGTATTGTCAACTGATTTCTTGCAGGAAATTTGCAACAAAAAAGTAGGTACTTATTATATTTCATTACTCCGTTTCGGAGTTGAAAAATGAAATAGCGATACATGGCTCGGTGGCTTAGAGCAGGAAAGGAATGGAGACGTTAACGCGTGATTTCCCCTCTGCCAACAACTTGACATTAAGTCTGTGTAAAATGTGGATTGGAAATGTGGATTTGTTGATTATGTGCGTGTTTTTGGCATTTGTGTGACAGTTTCGTTTTAGTATGAGTTTGTACGAACGTAAACAAATTTTATGAACTTAAACAATTACTTGGCGCACCCGCGACTACAAGTGGAAAAAAAAAACAGTTATATCCGTACGGCAAATGTGTTTCCATGCAACACCTCCACCTCAACTGCTACACGAATCAACACATGCCACACAGACCCAACTATCACCACCACCACTAACACTAAACGCTGATGCGCTTCGGCACCATCTACGAGGCCATTGTCAAAGCACCAATACAACCATTTAACATTCTACCAGTTACACTACTGAGTGAGCGTAGACGTATGCTATGACTGTATGTTCCTCGTCTCCCTCTAAAAGTGACAGAAAAGTTGTAGTGCATAGGTGAGCCAAAGGCGCCTCCCGTCTGTCTGCTTTATGATTCATCCCGCAATACACCAACAACGGACGACAGAGAAATAATTAAGAAACACTCCAGATGAAAAATGGTATACCGTCCTGCTAATAAAAGTTACAGAAACTGGTGCTCCTTCATAATTTTCTAACAATTAAATGAAAAAGAACTGGGCAAGTGCGAGTCGGACCAAGGGTCCCGTACAATACTTTAAAAATTATATTTGTGCATTTTCCCATGCGCATAAATTAACTTTGTTTTCCATAGAAATAGTATGATTTTTTTTTTAAAACAATGTTATTTGTGCACTTGGAAAATTTTAAGTTATAATTACATATTTATTCACGTTAGAAATGGAAATCAGTAATTTTGTTTTTTGCCTTCACTGGTTGAGATAGCTCTTATAGCACAAACTAATAAATTTAAGTAAGTTTTCAACGCCAACCCTAATTATGAGGTTTGGACGCACGTTAGCCTGACCCCCTTCTAGCACGCTAACGTTTATCCACGACATAAAGATTTGTAATGGTTTATGTCGTGGATAAAATTTACCGTGGTCTGATGGCGGAGCCAGTTACAATGAAAAGCCTTGTTCTTTCGTTGTTTTATCGACACATTCCACCGCTGCTTAAAGTCATCTTGAATAAAAAGTTCTCATTACTTTGCTGGGTTCACTCAGACTTATTTGAATTTGAATTTTATAACACCTTGCATAAGTGTACCTCCGCTGCCCACAAACCACGGCGATTTGCGGCAGTTTTGAAACTTCTCCGTACTAAAACTACCTCACATCCGACTATAACATGAAATTTCAACTTGAGCATTTGTTAAAGTGTTCTAGTTTTCGAGATCGTTAAAAATACCATTAAAATCATAATTTATATGAGCGCCAATAGTTTTGGTTTGACTTTTCAGCTTGATAATTTTATTTTTTGCAATAAGATGGTCGGTCTCAACTCTGGTATTAATATTTAGTCATCATCATCAGCCTTCTTTAAGTCCCACTGCTGGGCACAGGCCTCCTCTCAGAATGAGAGGGCTTGGGCTATAGTTCCCACGCGGGCCCAGTGCGGGTTGGGAACTTCACACACATAATTGAATTGCTTCGCAGGAGTGTGTAGGTTTCCTCACGATGTTTTCCTTCACCGAAAAGCTCATGATAAATTACAAATGTATTTCCTCCGCACATAAATTTTGAATAACTCAGAGGTGAACCCACGACCCTCTGCATGAGAGGCCATAGGTCAAACTACTAGACTATCACAGCTTTTTAATATTTAGTACTTACTTAAAAATAATACTGGCACTTTTATTCGTAATGAAAGGAGTTTGGATTCGGGAATGAACAGGCATGTGGCACGTTTATTTTTGGAATCACTAGATGTCGCTATTTATTTTGTGTTTTTTACAATAGATACACTCCGCATACGCTCTGGCCTTATACCACGAAATACAAAATTCGAACTTCGTGTCGTGCCGTCCCGCTCACGCTAATGTTATTTAATACGAGAGTGAGCGGGACGATATGATACGAACTTCGATATTCGAATTTCGTAGTAGTCCCCCTGTACTAAATTAGCAGGCGCAAAGTTAACGATATGACGATATCACAAGCTAAGCTATCTTGTGCGGCTTATTGACGCTCGAGTACGAATATTCGAATCCTGTGTAACGTACAGTTATCATACTAAATTTTGCGCGTGCGCTGTTCCAAGCGTCATACGAATTTCTCGATAACGTTACTACACGATTACGTTACGCAGGATTCGAATATTCGTACTTGCGCCTCAGCGCCCACCCGTGAGCGTATTTGGAACGAAAGTTAAAGAACTTTCTCGATTTCAATGCTATAACGTTACGTTACGCAGGACTCGAGTATTCGTACTCGGGCCTCAGTACCATATAGAGTTTGTACATAAAGATACATTTAAAAAAAAGTTTATGGGATAAGTCCGCCTTTGTGTTGGGCAAAAATACGTATTATATTCACACAGTGATAAAAACATTTTATGTACACATAAACCTTAATGTGAATACAAAGTTTTGCCCTTGACGGTAATCGAATTTGATTGTTTATTTTTATATTTTTTTTGAAAGAGGGGGGCAAACGAGCAAGCGGGTCGTCTGATGGTAAGCGATCACCGCCACCCATGAGAACCAGCAATCTCAGGAGTCACAAAGGGAGGGAGGAGGGGGATCAGGTCTCCGGCGCTCTCACTGACCGAAGCAACGCAACAGGGATGCTGTTGCTTGACGTCGATTTTCTGCGAGACTTGGTGGTACTTGTTTTGTAACTTGTGATTTATCCTGTTTTTTGTACAATAAAGTCTACTTACTTAGTAATTATTTTGTTGCAGTAAAACGTTTGTGTAATTATAATTACCATAAGCTGTTTGAAGGCGGAGCCGCGTTGAGAATGAAGCTTCCACAGACTACAGACGAGATCACATTTCCCGTGGGATTAAACGGCCTTGATGTACGTCAGTAATTGGTCGAGGTTGATATTGGAAGGCGGAGCAAGTTATGTTTCAACATACAATGACAATGCAAAGAAAAATTCGTTAAGCAGCTGGACTTGAACCAGCAACCTCGGTAATCCGTACCACGCTCCACCAATTAAGCTATACTTAACGTTGGTGTACCTAACGAATTTTTCAATGCCTTGTGTCATATTTTAACAAAAATAATCAATAAATCGATTATTTTCATTGATTCAGAAAATAGCTCCATCTCTTGCCACTAATGCGTAACTGTAAAAGTTCCGTAGTGGGTGAGCAGCTTGATTAAGCTACTCATAGATGGCGCTGAGGAGAGATCTTCCAAATAAAATATGACACAAGGCATTGAAAAATTCGTTAGGTACACCAACGTTAAGTATAGCTTAATTGGTGGAGCGTGGTACGGATTACCGAGGTTGCTGGTTCAAGTCCAGCTGCTTAACGAATTTTTCTTTGCATTGTCATTGTATGTTGAATTTCATTCTATGAATGTTTCATAAAAATAAAAACAAAAATAATCAATAAATCGATTATTTTCATTTAAGTTATGTTTCATTGATGTTTTCATATAATTTACTACACAATTGAATCAGGCAATAACTGGTAGCATGTGGAACGGTTCTTACGGTGATTTGATAATGGGCTCGTAGAGAATTCCGAAACGCGTCAGCGTATAGTGTAGTGGTGGTGGTGATAGTTGGGTCAATGTGACACGTGTTGATCCGTGTGGCATGTAAACATACATTTGTCGCAAAAAAGGTCTCTGCTAACATTGGACTTCTTAAAACACTGGGGAAAAGCGTTAAAATCTTCCTATACGGAACCCTCGCGCGCGAGTCCGACTCGCACTTGGTCGGTTTTTTTAGTTCATAATCTACTACGAACCTTAAGCCCCAGTCGCTAAAGAGACTTGGCCTGATTTTCCATTTGTTTTTATTTTGGAATATTGCCTAATAGTTTTATTACACGACTGCCCGAAAAAAAAGAGTGTACTGTTTCTTTTCCATCCTTCTTTGTCAAAAAAGAGTGCATATGAGGGTACGTTGGTAATTAAGCTGTCTGCTTTGCCTCTGTGCTTTGCTAGTGCAATTTTATTCATGAATACGGAATACAATCCACCCCGTGCTACTTAGAGGACTTTTGTAGAAAAAAATTTGGTAGTGGGTTTTTGGCAGGCAGGCGCTGTATATCAAAAGGGAATAAAACAGAATGGAGTTGCCCAGTAAACAGAAAATATGAGCAGGTAATTAGTGTTTACATTTGAAAAGAGCGTGGGACTTAAAGGCTGGTGACGAGCTGGTGCCATGCCTAGTTAACCTTAAACCTTGCCTTTAATGTATAAAAAAACTAATTTCACTTCTACTAAGGTAGAAAGAGGCGCAGCCGAAGGCATACCTTTTATTTCAAAGTTACTCGTGTAAATAATTGAACACGCGCTCACAGTCTGCGAAAGTATACTTAAATATAACCCGTCAAAAGGTAAAATTGAACATGAAAGCTCAAACCTCTCAAGGATAAGAAAATGTGAAACAAAACCTGCCCGTGATGAAGATACTTATGTATTCGGCTCTGAGTACTGAACAAACCAGAAGGCGCGTTCAATCATGACCGCACGCCGCACACTGTGTCCATTTTTAGGGTTCCGTATATATTACTAAGACTCCGCTGTGCGTCCGTCTGTCTGTCTGTTGTCTGTCTGTCTGTCACCAGGCTGTATGTCATGATGGTGTATTTCTGTTGCCGCTGAACAGCAAATACTAAAAACAGAATAAAATAAATATTTAAGCGGGGTTCCCATACAACAGAGATCATTTCTTTGCCGTTTTTATATATAATGGTAAGCAATCCTTAGTGCGCGAGTCTGACTCGCACTTGGCCGGTTTTTTATTGATTTCGCTTCCCATTTACACTTAAAATAGAATCCTATTCTATTCTTTATAAACCCAACGGCATTTCTGCATGTAAGAACGACACCAGAAGGGGTTAATTTATATTGTCGCTAGTACAATACTTCACGATAAGCTACTCTATTTAAGAGTAGTTTTAGTTGAACATACAATGACAATGCAAAGAAAAATTCGTTAAGCAGCTGGACTTGAACCAGCAACCTCGGTAATCCGTACGACTGGTACTGGTACGGATTACCGAGGTTGCTGGTTCAAGTCCAGCTGCTTAACGAATTTTTCTTTGCATTGTCATTGTATGTTGAATTTCATTCTATGAATGTTTCATAAAGATAAAAACAAAAATAATCAATAAATCGATTATTTTCATTGATTCAGAAAATAGCTCCATCTCTTGCCACTAATGCGTAACTGTAGAAGTTCCATAGTGGGTGAGCTGCTTGATTAAGCTACTCATAGATGGCGCTGAGGAGAGATCTTCCAAATAAAAAATATGACACAAGGCATTGAAAAATTCGTTAGGTACACCAACGTTAAGTATAGCTTAATTGGTGGAGCGTGGTACGGATTACCGAGGTTGCTGGTTCAAGTCCAGCTGCTTAACGAATTTTTCTTTGCATTGTCATTGTATGTTGAATTTCATTCTATGAATGTTTCATAAAGATAAAAACAAAAATAACCAATAAATCGATTATTTTCATTTATTCAGAAAATAGCTCCATCTCTTGCCACTAATGCGTAACTGTAGAAGTTCCATAGTGGGTGAGCTGCTTGATTAAGCTACTCATAGATGGCGCTGAGGAGAGATCTTCCAAATAAAAAATATGACACAAGGCATTGAAAAATTCGTTAGGTACACCATCGTTAAGTATAGCTTAATTGGTGGAGCGTGGTACGGATTACCGAGGTTGCTGGTTCAAGTCCAGCTGCTTAACGAATTTTTCTTTGCATTGTCATTGTATGTTGAATTTCATTCTATGAATGTTTCATAAAGATAAAACAAAAATAATCAATAAATCGATTATTTTCATTGATTTAGTTTTAGTGGCTTCAGTTTAAGGCGCGCCCGCGGGTTCTGGTTTATTCTGTATTCTGAGCTATTAGCCTAAACAAAAGGAAACCAAATTTGTCACTCGCATACACCATATCGGCGAAGCTATGGACTGAGTCTTTGAAGTAGTAATTAAAATGTATTGTTTCTTGTACTTGTACTCAGTCGGCTTTTAAAGCGATGTAATTATGTCAAGTACTGGCTGTGAAGTCACTCGCAATCTGGGGAGAGATTGTTGCGTAGCAGAGTTAATTATTAGGGTTCCGTACCTCAAAAGGGAAAAATGGAACCTTTGGCTAACGACCGGATAGCCTGGTTAGAGACCCTGACTATGAAGCTTGAGGTCCCGGGTTCGATCTCCGGTCGGGGCAGATGTTTGTATGATGAATGTTCTGTATTTTATTTTTACTTCATGGCATGTTTGAGAAAAGCACTATCCAAACATTATATATCTCGGCGCAAAAAAGAATTGCAAGCCTTCTAATCCTTATCCTATATTCTATTCTCCAAGCCCATGCAGTAATATTACACTTAATGTTTGATCAAAGCCGGAGAAGAGTGGAAAAAAGGCTTTTACCCAACAGTGGAAAATCATACAGGTTATAAAAACACATGTGATGAGCACTACAGAACAAACCCAGAACCCGCGAGCAACTAAAACTACTCTTAAATAGTGTAGTTTTGCGAAGAAATCTCCGTCCACGCAGCATAAATATAGTTTCATGTTGTACGAATGACAATATTAATTAATCCCTTCTTGCGTTGCTCTTACATGCAGAAACCGATTTGTAAAAAACAGATTCGGATTATATTTTAAGTGTAAACAAGTACCGAAAAGTACAAAAAATGGACACAGTGCGCTGCGTGCGGTTATAATTGAACGCGGTTTCTGGTTTATTTTGTACTCTGAGGATGAGCCTAAAGCTCGATTTCTGCATACAAGGACCAAGAATCAGACGAGAAACCGCTCAAATACACACACAAGCTTCCACAAAGTTTTTATCATCATCATCATCATCAGCCTATCTACGTCCCACTGCTGGGCACATTCTTCCTCTCAGAATGAGAGGGCTTGGGCTATATAGTTCCCACGCAGACCCAGCGCGCATTGGGAACTTCACACACACCATTGAATTGCTTCACAGAAGTGTGCAGGTTTCCTCACAATGTTTTTCCTTCACCGAAAAGTTCATGATAATTTCGCACAAAAATTCCGAAAAACTCAGAGGTGCGAGCCGGGGTTTGAACCCACGACCCTCTGCTTGAGAGGCGACAGGTCAAACCACTAGGCTTTCACGGCTTACAAAGTATTCAGTATTCAGTAATTTATTGCATTAAAGAATTCCTCATTAATATTATTTGTTATTGCTTTTGTTCTGTTATCTGTTATTTCATGTTTTATGAGCAATAAAGAGATATACGTACATACTTATAATTCCATGCAATACATTAGAGTTCAAGAATATAGGTACTACATACATACATACATACAGTCGCGCCTGTTTCCCGGAGGGGCAGGCAGAGACCATGGACTTCCACTTGCTACGATCCTGACATACAACCTTTGCTACTACCTAATATAAAAATGCAAAAATATATTACATGTAAGTACATAAATAAGGTACGGCCGGATAGCCTAGTGGTTAGAGACCCTGACTACGAAGCTTGAGATCCCGGGTTCGAATCCCGGTCGGGGCATATGTTTGTATGATGAATACGAATGTTTGTTCTTGGGTCTTGGATGTTTAATATGTATTTAAGTATGTATTTATCTATATAAGTATGTTTATCCGTTGTCTTGGGTACTACCCATAACGCAAGCTCTGCTTAATTTGGGAGTAGGTCAATTGGTGTCACTTGTCCCATGATATTTATTATTATTATTATTAAATGCGACTTTTTGTTTCCTAAACTAGTCACAACGAGCACCTGAAGGAAACTTGCGAGGCCCACACAAGAAAGATCGGGCACTTCAGGCCCGCCCTTACTAAATTAAACAAGGTGGCGGGAAAATTCAATCCAATCTAAAC
The DNA here is from genome assembly GCA_963691665.1 of Clepsis dumicolana. Classification (NCBI taxonomy): domain Eukaryota; kingdom Metazoa; phylum Arthropoda; class Insecta; order Lepidoptera; family Tortricidae; genus Clepsis; species Clepsis dumicolana. The sequence goes on from OY829509.1 coordinate 16,791,545, forward strand.
TTCCTTCAATCCAATTTGAATTTCCTCACCTCGCCCCCGCGCCCGAACGGTTCACATCCAAGCAATTTATTTCCATCCAGCCCTCAGAAGAGTGTACGTCAATTTGTGTACTCACTTTGCAATATCAGTGTACGCACTTGTTTTTTCGATACGTTGCTGGCAAATACGCCGTGTGCGTTGCGTTGGGCGGCCATCTAGATTTTCACCCTTCCAGTCAGTCCGTTATGACGTATTTGGTTTTAGAATAATTGAGCTGGGCGCGTTCAATGCAGAAAGTAATCGGCACATGTATGTAAAAGAGTTGAAAAACTGAAGTAAGAGTATTGGTTACATTTTTCAACGGGCATGCATACAAACCCGTTGGCCCGTTGAAATAGCTAGAAAAAGTCAAGTTATTTGTTACTAATTCCTAACAAATCCAACTAAAGAATAGGTACGTAAACGTCGTCATAATGTTAAAATTTTAGACTAGATTTGATAATTTTATTCTTTCAGTATAAAATTACATCATAAATTGTACAATGTCAAGTTAAGAGAATTTATATTGAATTTATATTTATAATGCTGCTTAATTTTGCCTTCTATAGAAAACAGTTTCCGTGTGTATAAACTTGATTCCAACATTATTTTTTATACTTTGCATTTTCCATAAAATAAACCCTTTTCCACTAAAATAACTGTTAATATTACATTCTATATCACTTGCAATGCATGCTGTTGCAATTGCCTATAAATCTATATTAAAAATTAAAATAAATAATCATTTAATCTATAAAATATTGCCCAAAAAATATTTAACTGATATAACGTCCACAAAGGCAAATAACCCTCAATCCCATACAGCATTCAAGTGGTCAGGACAAATAAATGAAAATTAATATGCGACCACCGTATTTCTGTAGTAATTAAAATTCATTGGCGTTCCAGTGTCTCATTCATACAATCCGATATTTCCATACGCCTGTAATAATTTAGCTATCTGAATATAATACTAAAATTTATGCTTAAATTTTGCATTTGTACTTAATAATATACATTATGCTTATCTATTGTAGACTACTTTGGAAGTAAAGATAACGAGATATATTATTCGGTTCAGGTAAAGTTTTAGTTTATTTATTTTCAATACGTAAATACTGCCTAATGATAATGACAATGACAGACATCAAAGGTCAGGGCAATATTTCATCACCGTTACAAATGACAATTCGATTTACACTCCACTGTCAATATGAAGCGTACTACATAATAACTTGGATTTATAATAATAAATATCTTCAGTATTTCTCTAGTTTTATTAAAAAAAAAATAGATAGGGTACTTGCACAGCATACAATGCATGAACTAACACAAAGATAGTAGTGACATCTTTAGTCGAAACAAATTAAAAACTAATAAGGCGTAGGGAAACGAGCATACAGCCAGAACCTGATATAAAATTTTATTTCCAATAAAATAATTTTTAGGTCAGCAATTTACACCAAATTGCCATTGCAGACTGACATTTTGTATTGTTGGTGACATAGGGTCCAAGTTTTTCAATAAACGCACTCGTTAAGTCCATTCAGCGTAAAAAAAATGCACAGGGTAAAGGCTGTTGCTACACCGCGATATATGACAAGACGCGTTTAAGCCAAGCTACATTTATCTTACAAAATCTTAACCATACAGATACACGTCTAACGCGATACTTAGCTATGCAACGAATTCTTCTAAAAACAAAGCAATTCAGAGGCATATTTAGAACCGTTTAAACCGAAAAACGACGCGCCCGCGGCACAATAAAAACGCCTTTATCCTAACAGAAATGTATTGTTTTTGTGGGAGCGTTTTTATTTTGTATGTTTTCTAAATTGAAAACATTTCTCATTTCATCGTTCAGGATTAAATTGCGATTGGCTTTCACGATTGCACAGATCCCATTTCCCTATCGGAGCGCGGGAACCTCAATTTAATGCAGCCCAAAACCGAATTGGCATATTCGACAACTGTGACTACGGGCAAAAGACACCCCTATTCCTTCGCCCCCAAAGTCCACTTGAACTGCCGGTTTCGTTATCACGGAAATACTGCTGATGATGAAAAATTGCAAGGGCATTGGTTAATGTCTTAATTTTTTGCGAACATTTTTTGGACGGGAATCTTGGGCGTTTTCTCGCCTTATAAATCAGGCTGTCGTATTAGAAATATGAAATTGATAATCGAGTTTCTGGTAGAGCGTGTTTCAACTGACAGCGCCAGTTAATTTTATCTAAGTAAGAATACTGTGAAATCAGACTCGCTCGTTTTACAAAAACAAGAGAAAAACAACAAAAGAAAGTCGATTTACTGTCCTGATATAACAACTTAATTAACTCTAATGCCCTTATTCATAAACGTCAAGCATCTATTTGCTAAAATAGGTTTTGTCTTCTTTTTACAAGCGGAAATGCCAATGTGAAAAAAAAGGACAAAACGAACTTTAACGGCATTTTATTTAATATAGGTTTATGAACAACAAGGTTAATCTTTATAGTCAGGAGAACTCTTTTGCAAAAAATAACGTTACACAATATAGTATACCTAATGAACCGAATCAATACCACCATCTACACCAATAGATTTTTTAAAGCAGGATGAGCATTGATCATCGATCAATTTCCTTACGAATTTCCGCATTGCAAACGGATTAACGCTGAGACGTCCAGCTGAACATACAGACATACCACCATCCTGCTTACACACACCCAACATGCATAAGTAGCACGAGACAGGACGAGCTTAAGCTAAGCTATCCGAAAGTTCTGGAACGTTTCGTTTATGCAAAGAGCTGGGGTAATCGTAAAAGTGTATCGGTTTGGGAGCGCTGGAGTTCACAGTATCAGAGCTGTGAGTTACTGCACGTCTTGATTGGAGTTGGAACGGGAGAGGTTGTTGACCTTGGAAATGTATTGTTACAAGGAAGAGCAAGCCATTTGATGTTTCAACCAGTTTTGTGTGGGATGTGTTTGGTTTAACGCACGAGATTCTCGAGGTTACATAACGAGCAGCTACAGAGAGTTTGAACTCTCACGAATGTTGACTGTACAGGGTGTTACAAACGGTTGCTCAACGGTAAAGGTGAGTGGGCGTCATTATTCAGGGTTTAAGCCTTTGACGTGAGCTCTGTGTTATCATAAACATTCAAGCACACACTGATACACCGACGATTCATAATAACACCCTCCTTCTACTAAATACTCTTTAAAAATTCAGTGTACTAAACGAAATCTATGAAATCGGAGGTTCTAAAGGGCTTAGGACCTCATTCATTTAACTAAGAAGTTTTTTTTATAAGACAAGGAAGGCAAACGAGCAAGTGGGTAACCTGATGGTAAGTGATCAGCACTGCCGCCGTAACCCCAGGGGTTTGCAGATGCGTTGCCAACCTAAACAGCTAAGATGAAATGCCTTTTGTGCCCGTAATTACGAGTACACCGGCTGTCTTACTCTCCACACCGGAACACAACAGTGCAAGCACTGATGCTTAGAGGCAGGATTAGCGAGTAAGATGGTGGTAGCAATCCGGACGGATCTCGCACAAGGTCATACCACACGAAAAAGTTGTTTCCCAACATTTTTTTAAGATAGCGTTACACAATAATCACAACTAATCACATGTCATTCTTTCTCCAGGAGCATTATATGCTATCACTGACCTATTTATTTAGAAAAAAGCAATTTGCAATTCTAGACTGCAATTAAAGCCAACAGCGCAGAGACTTGCCGGTTTAATTAAAGTTGTAGCCATCGATCTGCGCCGGCCACTTGTGGCAGGCAGGGGCAGGGATTATCACGTGATTTTAGCCGACTGGGACAGAACAAAGAAGGTAATAATATAACAGACTTGGTATAAAAAATTAAGACCATTTTAGAAGAAAAAACCGGACAAGGTGCGCGTCGGACTCGCGCACGAGGGTTACGTACAACGATTTTAACGCTTTTCCCCAGTGTTTTAAGTTGTCTAGTGTTAGCGTTAGCAGAGCTCTACTCCTAAGCAAAATATATGCAGTGTGGGGTCATCTTATATTGGTCTGTTAAATCTACAGACAGAGATAAAAAAATGAGATTTTGAGAATTTTCTGAGTGGTTGTGCTATAAGAGCTACCATCATACCAAATTTCAAGTTTCTAGGACAACTGGAAGTACCCTTTAGGTTTTCAAGGTACGGCAATTTGTATGGAAACAACCTTTTTAATGACTGTATCTTTCGATTGCGTTGACTTAGAAGTGTTTAATTTTTTCACAGCTTCAAGGGACTGCAGGCTTGAGTATTTGGTATTAATTTCAGTATGCTACCTCCACGCGTTCCGGAGAAAAAGTTTCTTGACAGACACACATACAGACGGACAACAAAGTGATCATATAAGGTTCCGTTTTTCCTTTTGATGTACGGAACCCTAAAAATTTAAGGAAAGAGGAAGAGGTCGACCTAGGCGAAGCTACATGGACCAGATAAAGGGGAAGGCCGGTGTCGGGTCGTATCAGGAGGTGGCTTATAGGAGAGATGATTGGAAGACACTCCACCGGTAACAGTATAATTCTTAAGTATGATGATGATAATATAAAATTAAAGTGGGAGTTTTTCTATACGTTACAGGTAGGTACAGAGTCGCGTTTGACAACAAACACGCCTGATGGAAAACAGGAAAATAGACTTGAAAACGAAGTTGTGGTCTAAGATGGTGCACGCTTGTTTAGTAAATAAACAATCCCCCTAGACTTGAAAACGAAGTTGTGGTCTAAGATGGTGCACGCTTGTTTAGTAAATAAACAATCACCCTAGACTTGAAAACGAAGTTGTGGTCTAAGATGGTGCACGCTTGTTTAGTAAATAAACAATCACCCTAGACTTGAAAACAAAGTTGTGGTCTAAGATGGTGCACGCTTGTTTAGTAAATAAACAATCACCCTAGACTTGAAAACGAAGTTGTGGTCTAATATGGAGCACGCTTGTTTAGTAAATAAACAATCACCCTAGACTTGAAAACGAAGTTGTGGTCTAAGATGGTGCACGCTTGTTTAGTAAATAAACAATCACCCTAGACTTGAAAACGAAGTTGTGGTCTAAGATGGTGCACGCTTGTTTAGTAAATAAACAATCACCTTAGACTTGAAAACGAAGTTGTGGTCTAAGATGGTGCACGCTTGTTTAGTAAATAAACAATCACCCTAGACTTGAAAACGAAGTTGTGGTCTAATATGGAGCACGCTTGTTTAGTAAATAAACAATCACCCTAGACTTGAAAACGAAGTTGTGGTCTAAGATGGTGCACACTTGTTTAGTAAATAAACAATCACCATAGACTTGAAAACAAAGTTGTGGTCTAAGATGGTGCACGCTTGTTTAGTAAATAAACAATCACCCTAGACTTGAAAACGGCCATAGACAAGAAAAGGGAGCACAGACCCAGGTAGGGAAGGCAAGGAAGAAACCTTTGGGAGTTTAACGACGTGTTTTGTTTAAGTTTACTTGGAATTTTGGCTGAATGATTTGTAATGATTAAGTGAAATTCAATTCAATGACGCATTTTGATTATAATGTCTTTGTAAAAAAGGGAGTTCCAATAAAAAGTATTCGACGGTAATTTGTTAGCATTAGTAAGGCTAAAAGCTTCTTCGTAGGTATTCATGGCTCATTTTTAATTTTTAACTCAATTAAACCTTTCTAACACTAACAAGGTAATAAGAGATCCAAAGTAAACGACACCTGATACTTAGAATTAATCTGTTTAATTTTTCGTAAAACTTTCACTTTAGCCGAAAACGTATTCAATAATTAAAAGTTTATCCATCGCTCATTGCCCCAGAGCGAACCTGTCGCCTTGTCGTCCTTCGGCCAATCATTTTAGCCGAACGTCGATAAAACTTGGACGATTCATCAGCGAGACAATTAAAGTGTTGAGAAGGTCCTAATTGAGTTTCGTGGAAAATTTCGTATCGGAACTTGGCTTAAGAACTCCCAGATTAAGATGGCCGATGGCTCGGCTCTGATTGTTTTTCAATAACTCGCCGATTATACCGGGGATTCAGACTGAGATTAATACAGCCAAGTTTTTAAGCGGTCCGCGGGTGATACGAGTTTCATTAGTTAAGTAGATTGTGTTTGGTGGGATAACGGCCGTCAAAAGGATTAGCTTTGACGTGTTTGATTGAAATTATGTTAGAGCTTGAACTTGGAAAATATTCGTGAAATTACTAGTTTAGTAACCATGTCATACATTACAAGATTACAATTTTCTTATCAGAAAAAAGTAATTATCATAATCTGCTAGACAAAAATATGCATAATTCGCCGACATAAGAGCCATGGGACAAATTTTTGAGTAAGTTGTATAAGCCCATATTTTTGCATTTGACTGTACTTAAGTACCACTTAGAGAAAAGATCTAAAGTCATCCCTATTTTTCCGCTTGTAACCATGTTACTGCTGCATTATGTCGCAACGTAGTTATAAAACACGCCAAGGTAAAAAAAAAACTCCGCGTTCGTATTTAGATTCATCTTTGCTTTGGATTTTACTAAATTCAGCCTCAACTTTAGCAGCAATTATAGTTCCGACAATATTACGGAAAATATGAAATTCTAAAACACAATTACCAAGTCTATTCCGCCGTCGTGCGTTTATTAATTATAATTACACCTTAATTAGTATTTATTAGGTAATAAAAATACCGGCTAATTCGGAGTCCGTTGAATAGCTGCGTAATTAATATTAAATAGCGACCCGCCTTATTATTACACTGTATACATTTTCCATTAAAATTATGGAATAATATTGAGGCCGTCGCTCTTCAAGTGTTTGAATAAAGCAATAAACTTAAAGTGGTAAGTAATGTCTTTTAAATATGACATGGCATAATAATATTATAGATATAATGTGCAAATTTGACATTAAAAAAAACCTTTAATAACCAGAAAGTAGCTTTCTTTTCGGTATCCTAACACAAATCGAAAACTCGTTTCACCTTTTTGTCGTTTTTCTGAATATTTCAGGATTTATTTCAGGGCCATTGTGTAGAACCCTTTAGGTTAAGTTAGGTTTGTTTTATAAAAATCCCGAAATATTTACAGTTGCAGAAAAAAAATGCATTCGGACAAATGAAAAACAGGTGAAACGAGAAAATGGAGAAACGTTTTTTCGGACAAACGACCAATTTTAATCGACATTGTCTAAGAGATATTCCTATACCTGTATAGAGCCTACCCATTTTTATTATTAAGTAAATCGGTTCATCTGTTTCGTAGCTCAAATAAAGGCAACCCCCCACCCGCTTGGGAAAAAAACAGAGTACTCTCAAAGAAACGTAAAGGCTCGCCTCCACTCGGACACAACTTAGCGTTTATTGCAAATAGAAATGTCTACCAGTCCATAATAACGGAGTCTAGTTAAGTGTCCTTCAGTTAAAACGGTCGCGGAATTAAGTGCGGCGCTCTGCCGTTTTCAAACAGTTATTCCTCGGAATATTGTCTTGTTTTTGTGAACTTTCTAATATGGAGGTTGTTTTGCGAATAATAACTAAGTGCTGCTCTTCGCTTGTTGAGTTTAGCCGCTGTTCTTTTGTTATTTTTAAGCAGAACGATAATGTACCACGATGTTTTTAACTCTTTGCATGAAAAATATTCGTACATAACTTTTATTTTTTATTTTTTTTTAAAACAAAACATTAACCAATAAGATAATAGGCAGGTGTGTATACCTATACACACACACAGTCCGACCAAAAAGTCAAGAAATCTTTCCTTCCTTTAAATTAAACGAGGGTGCCACTTTCTTAGTAACGGTCACATTTCTGACGTAAATTGCATAAACATGGCAACAAAGTGTGCGAAATGTTACTTGCTCTTTTCTCCGTTTACTTGACTTTTCGGTCGGTCTTTATTCTCTAAGTCTAAGTGCTGCTCTATTATCACAGGCTACATACAGCACTGTATAGCACTACAGCTTCCTTAGAACAAGAGAATAAAACTGTTTATTCAACAAGCTGCCTAACTCTGGTCTTTAATAAAAAAAAAACAAACACCAACTAGACCTCTCAATTGTCCAAACCGCGCTTACCGCAGCTATCCTAATGGTGGGTTTTCCCTCTCGCCCCACTTAGACCCCACACAGCTCTAGTGGATATGCAGTAACACACACACTGAACACTACACACTACAAACACACTAATCCATCAAAGGCACCTCAATCTCGATCTCAAAGCAATAAGCAGTGCAGCTCAATAACTCCGCAAAGTGTACTTCAAAAAATCTAAAAGATTGCCTTCCTTTGCATTGGGGCAAACCGCAGTCTGTGTCGAAGTTATTTGATGTTTTACCGATATAGTCGGATCACCGGATAGGACCGGGCTAATCTCTTACGGTGCCCGGTTTGAGATGGATCCGGGGAAACGTTAGAAGCGGTTCATTTAAAGAAATTACGCTATTTTGCGTGATTTGCATTATTTGGGTTTGTGCATTATTGTGCCGCTAAGCAGTCCAGAGTAAGAGAGTTGATGTAATTACGGGCACAAGAGGTATTTCATCTTAGCTCTCTAGGTTGGCAATGCATCTGCGAACCCCCCGGGCCTGCCGGTGTCTATGGGCAGTGGTGATCACTTACCATAAAGTGACTCACTTGCTCGCCTGCCTTCCTTTTCGTATAAAAAAACTAGTTAGCTTGTTGAGATTGAGGTGTAGTAATATTGACCTAAAGATCAGCCCCGAACACTTTTGCGCTAGCGCTCTTCCCTCCTAAAGTAAAGAACTCAAACACTTAACAACACTTCTAATGCGGATCTCTTAAAATTTTAAACTTCCTTTCTTTAAGATTGCTCTGCAAAATGGATTGATTGTTTTGGACTTTAAATTTGCTGTAATATTTTATTTTATGGCCTTTGTAATATTTTAAGGCCAACTACGAGCGTAGTAGGAAAATTACGAAATACTTTAAAGTTTTCTTCACCACTGAAAACAGGGCAAGGTGACTTCACTTTGTACAAGATTGCGCCTCGAATCCCGGAAGCTAGCTCATCCCGTATCGAAGCTAAATCCCGCAAGCCTTATAATGTTTACTAATGTACCAACATAACATTCCATCGGGATGTTTACCCTGATATTGAGCAAACGAACATTATGCTGTTGCAAGCAGATTTTATTGAGAACCTGAACACGAGCACGATAGCTTTACCTTTGGTTTACGTTTTGATGTGTTTGAATTTACTTTTGCATTTTTAACCGACTTCAAAAAAAGGAGGAGGTTCTACGTTCCACTGTATGTATTTTTTATTTTTTTTTATTTATGTATGTTCATCGATTACTCCGTCAATTGTAGACCGATTTTCAATTATTTTTTTTATTTGAAAGGGTATACTCCTGAGGTGGTCCCATTGTCACCAAGTCATGATCTGATGATGGGATCCCAGGGAATTCGAGGGCAACCCTCAAATTTTATAGGCACGTATCATGTGTTTCATATATTTTCTAAGGCTATTCAAGTATTTGCGTCCGGTAGTCATCATCTTATGTTGATGAGCTGATGATGGAAGGTAACTCCTTAACGGTTAGGAGTTGGAGGATAATTCTGAAAATGATAAATCAACGTAAAATTGTGAAATAAAAATAATTTAACATAAAAGTAAAACCGTCTTCAAAAAAAAAACCTAAAAAAAAACGTAAAATAATCCTCTAAAATAATGATAAATAAATAAAATAAAATAAAGTGCGTTTATTTCGTACAACAGAAACTAAAGCCTAAAGTTTTATGGCCTAGCATTAAGCAGCAGATATATGAAGTCGGTGCTTCATTTAAAGAATATTCCGCTCGCACCGCACCGACTTCATATTTCCGCTGCTTAGTTCTAGGCCATAAAACTTTAGGCTTTAGTTTCTGTTGTCCGAAATAAACGCATTTTATTTATTTATCATTATTTTAGAGGATTATTTTACGTATTTTTTCTAAGGTTTTTTTTTGAAGGCGGTTTTACTTTTTTGTTAAAAGATTTTTATTTCGCAATTTTACGTTGATTTAATGTTTGACGTCGTTTCTATTAGTTGCCGAACATACAACGAAAAGATTGAACATTTGTCATTTTTTTTTGTTGACGCAAAAAGTAGGTAGGTACCGTATAAGTTTAGTTTACATAAGACAAAAATAATCAACTGCTTAAAATTCAGTGGTGCTTAATCTGTATATCAGCAACTGCAAATTTTAAAAATGATTTCGGAAGTAATTTTTTTAACGTAAAACGAGACGGAACATTAATTAGATTAAAATTTGAATTACAAAGCATGGCTCTTTTAAATTCGCTCGTTGCATTCACTTAAAATTATAATATAAGCATTACAGCACAATGAAAGTGCAATACTTATAAGCCCTTGGGAACTCCTAGCAGTAGCCACTCTACAACTTCTATATAGTTTCCGTAATGCCCCTTTCTGAGCCGCATTTTATCTAAACTGCAGTTTTCTTTCCACTTTGCGGGAAGCAATCTATTTACAGACTACTTAATCTCGCTGCAAGTCAGAGTTTTGTTGCCAACGATTAAAAGTTTCTGCATAAATCCGGTAGATGGCGTAACGCCTCCATACGTCATTCGGGGATTTTAAAAGAACATCAAAGCTGGAAGCCGTGAACGGGTTAAACTAAAATGCGCAGTGAATCTTTTGTTATGGTCAAATAAGATGTACTGTATCGTGTGCGTTGATAAAATTATGAATATTAGAGTAAATTGCTAGTGTAACTGGCCACCGTTCCCCTCATAATGAAAATGACCTCTGAGGGTCGAGCGCGACTTTACGAATGCTGCGTCACGTAAAATCGAATAGTAAACGTTGTCGTGTTTGTATGACGTTTGCAACAGCGTCCGCCCGTGAGCGTATTTGGAACTAAAATTTAGTATGAGGTTTCTCGATCTCGATACGGTAACCGTAACGTTACGCAGCATTCGTAAAGTCGTGCTCGACCCTCTGTTGCCCTACAAACAGAACTGAATTTAGTATAACGTGGCCAGTAATTAACAGCTTATACTAAAATGAATTCTATTAATAGGTGAATATAGTTCATTTTTAGTATGAGGTGACCATCTACTGGTGGGTTACCCTATCTAACTTTTTTGATTATGTTTGTGTAAATATTATGATATGACTTACCTGTCTTATTTCAGTCTCAACTCCATTGGAAAGGAAGTGGGTTTGTTTCAGATTAGGCGCTAGCAGTTGTCTGTGAACAAAAGAAAAACATTTTACTAAAAAGCAGCAAATAACACACAGGACGGCAATCAAATATACCACTAATAACGTCTTTAAGACGCAAAAGGCCAGTAAAACAGCATGAAATGAATTAAAAGTCTGTTTAAATCTGGCCGTGTTTAAACGAAATCAAATTCAGTGAGGCCTGAATTCCGTGATTACTTAAAATTCATCCAACAAACAGTTTTGTTATAATTTGTTTCCAGCGGAGAGCAAAAGTTCCAGTACTTTTGGTATCCGCAGAGCAATTCCCCTACAGAGGCCGGAGTACGAATATTCGAATCCTGCGTAATGTAATCGTGTAGTAACGTTATCGAGAAATTCGTATGACGTTTCGAACAAAGGGGCGAGCACGAGTTTTCGAATCCCGCGTAACGTTACGGTTGTCGTATCGAGATCGAGAAACTTCAAACTAAATTTTAGTTCCAAATACGCTCACGTTTGTATGACGTTTGGAACAGCGTCCGCCCGTGAGCGTATTTTACTAACAAATTTTTTGTATGAAGTGTCTTGATTTCGATACGATACGATAACGTTACGTTACGCAGGATTCGAATGTTAGTACTCGTGCCTGGGGTTATAAGCTGGAGCGTGTTCCGTTCAGTTCGGTAACGTACAGTAAGTAATTTACTAAAAGCCTTTTAAATCGATCATACTTTTAGGTCGGCTCTTGTTACTGTGCCATGAGGAGCGTGTTGGAAAAGGGGGAAAGAGTCGATGTCATGTTACTTCTTTTGTTTTTTCGCGACATGCACGAGTTTTTGACCGAGCGAAGTGAGTGAAGCATCTCGGTTTCAGCTTGTTCCATTTCCCAATAGATTCTCGTGAAATTTTGTGGGCCGCTTCGTTAATTATATAAAAAAAACAGATTCGTTTTTTGGATATTAAAAAAAAAAACAAAAATTTAAAAAAATGATCCGGTACTCGTGAAATTCGAAATTCGGTTCGGTAAAATTCGGTAGGCATCTATGTTTTTTCATCGATTCGTTTTTACTTCCTTTTCGATTCGACTCACGGAGCCGCAAATTTTATTGTGATTCAGTTGTTTTTCACCCTGACTGATTTTTATGCAGTAAAGGATATGCTGTGTACATAGAGAAGTGCGTTGATATTTGAGGTAATTTTAAGATTTTATCATTTCTAATGTTGGGTACCTAAATTTTTTGTAACAAGAAGAACTTTACTGTTATGGCAACACTGTGCATACTTCCGTTTTTGTTATAAACGTATCTACTGTTTTGCCAACTACTATTGCACTTATGTCCTTGTCTATACCCTTAAAACAGTACCGTAACTGACTGATAGACAACGCACAGTCTTAATCCAGAGACTTGAAATTTGGCAAACATATACCTTGAGTATCCTAGAGATACACTAAGAAGGTATTTCTCGGAATTCCCACGAGATGGGGAACTAGCCCATTTTGAAATATTTCACGGGGGCAAAACCGCAGGGCATAAGCTAGTTAGTAATAATAGTCGCAACGACGAATCCAAAATTTACGTTTGCAGATACCTAGCAAAAATTTATACGAAACTTGAATACAATTTGCTTTAAACCGATGACCACAAATCCAAAGGTTTTCATAGACTGAATGGAGCTCAAACTCTGTTTTAGAAACAATAGGGTTTAGTAATCACATTTGACAGGCAGCCATTGGTTAGGAGTGGTCTAAGAGAAAGCTTCAGTGATTTTCTTCTAGATAGTTGATCATCATCAAGGAGGTTTTACAGATAAGGTCAAGTTTGGCTTGTTAATCATAACTAGAATTAGAATCAACCTTGGTTTTGAAATGAAGGAAGAACTAAGGTCATAATCGTAATCTCATTTATTTAATTAAGCAATTTCAGCTCTACTTTGTAACTTTATTGGTTTTGTTTCTGTTGTTCTTTCAATTTATCGAAGTTTAACTGGAAGAGATCCCTTTAAGAGATAAATTCGTCTTTTAGATGACGTGTGCTGTACTGCTATTTACAAAATTTCGGTTTTATACAGTGAAAAGTAATACATTGATAATTATAGGTAATTTTCCAAGGATATCTAAAGTTGACAAGACGTAAGAGTAGGTGTATTATCAATGTTGTTGCCGTTGTCCGCTGCGTACTAATTGTAATACAATTGACATAAATAATGTTTTATTTATTTGACATGATGACATGAAATGTATATTTCATCAATTTTTGTTATTTGACATTTGGAGACCATATACATCTCCAGTTTATGTATATGTATTATTATACTTGTCGGAGAATCGATACACTAGTCGGTGTTGATCATAGTCTAAAGTTATAAATTACCTTCATTTGTTATGATTTTAACGAAACGTCAAGCGGTGAAAGCTGTCAAATAAATACTGCTTGGGAGTGGTCTGTGCTTGGTTCATTTGTGGGTAGTTGGTATAAGGTCGAAATGACATTTAGTAACTTTGAAAAGAAAAGGGCATTCTTGATCGGGGGGTCGGACTGATCACAAGTTGGTAATGTAATCCGTTTGCATCGGCTTGGTGCTTTGAGTTTTAATGAGAATTGTTAGTGATTTAATGAACTAAGTGCCTGTGCCCCAAGTACAGAGTCTTATTTTGAGTCTTAAATGATATCTTGGCAATAGATCACGTGAATGGGCGCAAGCACAGAACTCTCCAACGTTTCCAATATGGTACTTGCATTTCGCGTTAATAGTAACGAGTTAACTGTGATATCAATTGTAACTAATTTAGACCTCGTATGGTGTTATTATTGAAAAGATTATACCTCATTGAGTTTCTTGCCGGTATCTTCTCAATAGAGGTTATTTCCGAACCGTGCGGTAGAGTCATAGATGTAGGCCTTAATCAAATAAAGACTGGCTTAGAAGTGAAACATGATGTGTCTGCAGTTATTTCTACCACCTCAATCGACCTTGAGGATGAGTAAAGCTCATGACCAAGCTCTACTACGTGTGAAACCCATTTCATCCTGACACAGCTAGCTAGCAAACCAAGTCCGCTGGTGTGTGCGATGTCTCGTCCCGGTCCCAGTCTCCGAGTTACTTATTATTTGACCGTGGAAGCGTTTTACACCTCTGCTGATTTTAAATTTAGTTTAAATTGACCCTAGAGACTATACATCACTAAGCCATTTAGATTAAGTATTATATTATAGTATTAATTCTGGGACCCTATACATCCCTTTGTAATTTAAATTTTCACAGATATTTGACCTGGAGACCCTATACATCTCCTGCTCAATTAAAACGTGCCAGTAAAGTAAAGTGTTCTGGTTTTGCTATTCTAATAATTACTTTTTACACTTGTTTTACAAAATGCGGTATTTTTTTTTCTCTCTTAATCTTTTAATAACAGAGTGAGGTTTCTTTGTGTAATTTGTCTGTGGTTACGTGTTGTAAGAGCTAATGTAACTTATTTTTAGAAAAAATGACTTTGTGCCAAGTTTCTTGCGGCGCATTCTTCTTGGCAATTATGGTCTTTCCGAAAGCGCTGGTAGACTAAAAAAATGACGTGTAAAAGAGCATTAAACTGCCTATTTGCTGAATAAAATTTTTAATTTTGAATTTTGAATCTTTAAGGAAAAAAATTGTCTTTTTGTTGCTATGAGGTTCTAAAACATTTGTTTAGCGTCGTGGGCCACCGTGGAATACGCAGTAATACAGGATGGGGCGCCGGAACAGCCTGACTCTCCGATGTATTGACCAAAACGGAGGCCATCTTCAAAGTATACCTATTTTTAACCCCCGACAAAAAAGAGGGTATCTGTGTATCTGTGTGTCTGTGTATCTGTGTATCTGTGTGTCTGTGTATCTGTGTATCTGTGTATCTGTCTGTGACATCATAGCTCCCAAACGGATGAACCGATTTAGATGCGGTTTTTTTCAATCGAAAGCTAATGTAATCGAGATGGTTCTTAGCTAAGTTTCATTAAAATCGGTTCACCCGTTTTTGAAATATTGAACTTTGAAATGACAACGTCGGGGGTTTTTCAACTTTTCTAAGTTGGTTAGGTTATTCAAGAACTTTCTCCAAATGTATTTAGTAATAAAAATGACATCGTTAGTACATTTTATTTTATGTTTTTTTTAAACAGATGAATCCTGTGCCGCACCTTGTCTGTCCTCATAAAGGAACATCTCGTTGCTTACATTCCAGATAATAATGTTTGCTTCGAAAGCGTTGGTCTAGAAGAACTTGCCATTTAGTTCAATCGCTTATCGCGCCCGCTTCAGCTCTAGCCTCGCACCAAACCGCTTTCAGCTCATTTATAGTGCTTTTAGCGCCCTCTGGCGTGTCGATGAATACAATAACGGAGCACGCTTGACGCTGAAATGATCTCTATTCAATAGTCATCAGAATCCTAACTCGGGTAACAATGAATCGCTAATGTGACAATAGGGAAACATTGTCCTTAGAGTTCACATTCGTACGGTAAATTGCGCAGTGTTGAAACATGGATTATATTATTATTTTGTTCCCTGGTCTAGCCACAAATGATTGAATTATAATTGTCCCTTAATTAACAAGTAATGGCCAAGTTGACGTGGAACTGAGCCGGACATGTCTGTCCCATGCATCCGGAATAATAGCCTCAAATACTTATACAATGGGTTATCGACAACCTAAAAATATGTATGTATGTATGGGACAAAATTTCTAAAGTGAAATTTAACCAACTTCCAGTTGTCGGAGTGACTTAAAATTTGGTACATAAAGAATATTTGTAATGTATCGTATTGTACATCTATAGAACTTCGATGACAATGCAATGTGCAAGTTTAGTAAATCTGCCAAGTTTGGGCGTTTCTAATGATATAACTTTGTGTATGTTGAACTGGTTCAAAAATACAGTCAGTTTTTCCTATACCTATAAACGATGATTAACTAAAACTAGTACAATATTAACGCTATCATGGACCCAGCCTGACTGCTCTGCTTCCGAAAGCAAAGACTGTTGCTTAATTCTAAAACCATTCTGAATTCAAAACGAGATAGATCAGTCTAGCCTGCCAGATCTGCATCACATGCAGCCTATCTCTACAGTACCCATAAAATACATAAAGTTCCCTCGACACGAGTAAACCTCTTTACTGAAGCTTTGCTAAAACACACGTCACACGCGACTTTGCCGGCTTACAAGTTTAAAAGCTATGAACATCCCAATAACTCTCGCGTGTGAAACGCCCTAATACTTGTTCCGTTGTTGTTCGTGTGTACGCGCTCTTATAATATATGGAATTTAAATGTTATGAACACAATCGAAATAATTGCGTTAACTTCACGTAAGCTAAATATTTGGTCCATTTTCATTGAGCCTCTATTGTCAATGGCATTTTCAACTGCTTCAAACAATTTGCCACGTTTCGGATTAATCCGTAGACCTGCCTCTGGGAGAACACTGCATGCCAACGCTGTGCCGGCGCGACTACTCGGCGCAGCTGACAGCGGCGCATAACTACCGTCATTTTCTTCGTTATTTTTATTATTGCCAAAAGTAGGATAGCACATTACACTAATCACATCATTGTGTTCGTTCACACTAACTGTGAACACTTTTCCACTCGGGGGCACTGACCCTGACCATCCACTATCACGGTTTTATTTGGCTTTGACAGTCATACGCGAGTGAACCTCACGGTAATTTCATGTTAAAATGAAATGTCGCTGTAACAGCAATTTTTAACCCCCGACGAAAAAGAGGGGTGTTCTAAGCTTGACCTGTGTATCTGTGTCATCATAGCTCGCAAACGGATGGACCGATTTCGACGCGGTTTTTTTTAATCGAAAGCTAGTTTAATCGAGATGGTTCTTAGCTAAGTTTACTTTAAAATCGTTTTACCAGTTTTGAAATACTGAACTTAAAAATGTCAATGTCGGGGGTTTTTCAACTTTTCTAATCCAATGCCGCCTTCCGTGTGCCTTGCGGTTCCGACGAGCCTTGGCATACAAGCGCTTGCTCCTAGTGTTGCCTCTTTATAGCCTCGTGATTCCTTCACCGAGTAAAAAAAAACCTCGCTCCTACCATGGCCCTTTCATGTTTGCTTTGATACTAACATTGATACGTAAACTCGAATCTTGGAGCCTGCGGACCGTCATTGGGCTCGATCAAAGCAGACAATTTTCCGCGCCACGCTCGCGTGCTCAAAGTGTTTTGGGTACAGGACGCAGTGGGTTCCGGGATAACAGTATGGTAATGAGCATCGCGAGTCAAAATTTCGCTAGATCGCTAGCACAGTCTATACAGTCGTCCGACGAAGGCCTCTAGACAGGTCAATCGTGCGGGGTGAGGGGCGGGCAAGGCGAGCCCCCTTGCATACGCCGCCACTGCCCGATTAGTTAGGAACTTTCACCCTCCTTGGTGCTTGGGCCATGCGGTTGCGGTATCGGCATTTACGCAAACATCAAAGGCGTCGGACCACTGGTAGGTATAAGCTCTTTACACTGTGTTGCTAGTGTCCAGTGAAGTCTATCTGTCTCCACCAATGGGAGACAAGCTGCTGGCCTATGATTGGTGGAAATTGACAGCCCTCATTATGCGAGGCTTAACTTTGCGGTCACGCGTCACGTGCGTAAGTGCTGCACTTTTATCGGAGCTGCATTGATGACGATGATGGCCGTGATGAAGATGTTCCCGCCATTTTTGACGCTATTCATAAATACAATAAATGCAAATGATGTGCAGGAATGACTGAAGAAGAGAGTTCGGATGACGAAATGTGATGAAATGTGCGATGGTTCACGGCGAGGAGTTGACACAAGGTATTTTTTACGTTATAAGGATACTTTACGCACTCAACGATGAGGACGAAGAAATGGCGAGACGACTTGGAGTCATGGTTTTCAAGGGACTTTAGTAAGTTATCAATGTTGGTAGCAAGCTAGTTGCCATAAAATAAAAAGTAAGCGTAATATCCGACCGTAAGCGTAGTAGAGTTACCGACATAGCCCGAAGAATTGCGAAACTTAAGTGGCAGTGGGTGGGGCACATTGCTCGCAGAACTGATGGCCGATGGGGTCAGAAGGTTCTCGAATGGCGTCCACGGACCGGGAGACGAGCTGTCGGTAGGCCTCCAACAAGGTGGAGCGACGACCTAGTAAAGACTGCGGGACCGCGGTGGATGCGGAAAGCACAAGACCGGTCTGAGTGGAGAGCCTTGGGGGAGGCCTATGTCCAGCAGTGCACGTCTTTCGGCTGACATGATGGCGTAATACCCTAATTTGCGTACGACACTCTTAGCAACACTGAAATTTTGTACGGGGTATTTGGAATTGTTAAAGCAGTTTCGCCGTATTTGTGCTATCGAATACAATTAGTATGCGACGGTGAGTTCTATGCATGTCGAATGCTATACTAGCGGTGTTCATGTGACGCCTTTTTATAGCAAGTTATGTGACAACGAAAGGACTGCCGTAGTATAAGCACGAGCGTTATAGCATCTGTGTGTGCGTAAATGCGGGGTACGTTGGGCGACGGCACTTAGTAGTTTGTTAGTGCGTGAAGACCAAGTAATGTGACAGCAGGCGTTCCGTGATTGAAGAGAATGTGACAGTGAGCACAGATGTGAATACTTACTGTGGCAGAGCGCATTCTTTAGCATTTCCGCACAGAAAAGGAACTCGATTAAAGAATGCTATAGAATGCGCGTCACAAAATGTTGCTACCTGAAATTCGAATGCTATAGAGTACCAGTCCGCGAACGTGTTAATATAAATAGGATCAAATACTACCAAATCTGGGTGGCAAAGGATGAAGTTTAAGTTGTTTTTTATGCGACGAGGAAGGCAAACGAACAAGTGGGTCACCTGATGGTAAGTGATCACCACTGCCCATAGACACCCGCAACCACAGGTGCGGATAATAAGGTAGTTAACCTAGTTCTGTAACAACCAACAGTCATTCCATTGTTTATCCCGTACTGCGCCCAATCTGTGTACCTTGCCGCGTGTAATTTCCCACCGCCGCGTATACCATTACGCTGAGGCCTCCAGATTATTTTCCTAAGAGACTACCTGCTCAGGAATCCATGTTAATTCGACTGCCAGGTCACCACCTAATATGATAATCAAGCCATTTCCAATTCAAATGTGAGGCTTATAATGAGAGTGTGGAAGGCGTTGGAATAACATTGGTGATGTCGGGTTGAATGGAAAGCGTGTGTGGATGATACCGGCTATAACTACGTTGTGACTACGTTCGGGTTTCAGTGCATATTTACAAAATCCTACGCCACTATTAATGCGAAAATACCGTGAGATTATTGAATCTACATAGTACAGGTACTGGTAGAGATCCCTTTAAGGGATAAGTTCGCTTTTGTAAATTTGCTTTTGTTCTGTTATCTGTTTTTTTTTTTGTTTTATGTGCAATAAAGAGATATACATACATACATTACAGTGATTTTTTTCACATGAAACTACCGTGAGACTCAATCATCTAAGTATACCTATAAAACAGTACCGTGATTGACTACTGACTGACTTACAGACAACGCACAGCTTAAACCACAGGACCTAGAGACTTGAAATTCGGCAAACACTAAGAAGACATTTTTCGAAATTCCCACAGGACAGGGAACTAGCCCATTATTAAATATTTCACGGGGGCAAAGCCGCGGGGCATATTTAAGCTAGTAGTGAAATAAAATGGATCACTCACGTTGCTGTGACTTATTTTTAAAAAACATTTTTCAATAAAAACACATGTTAAGATAACATACAATGACAATGCAAAGAAAACATGTTAAGATAGTTTACATTATTTTAATGCTAAAAACGAAGTATAGTTTTCGATTAAAAATACCACATCCAAATCGGTCCAACCGTTTATGAGATATGCCTCAGGCAGACACAGATTCACAGATACACACGGCAAAATTATAACACCCTTATTTTAGCGTAGGGGGTTAATTAATAGTACTTTATGCAACTGTTACATAATGAGGGTCCTCAAACAGGTTTTATAAAACGAGGCGAAGGCGAGTTTTATAAAAAGATCATACGAGTGATTGAGTGCCTAATTATGTAGAGTCGCATACATTTCTTAGTATACACACATGTTTATTACACGAAGATGGGTTCAAAAGCCGAAGTCATATATCATACTCATACCTGTCACGAATTTGACTGTTTTTTTTACTATAGACTAACATACCGAGCTGACGTTACTGTTTTTTTTTATTGAAAATTATGTTGGTTTTTGAAGATGTTTCAGATTTGAAACTCCTAACTGCGTAGAAAAAGGTATACCGTATTTAATCAAGAAACAATATTATGCTTATGTCTACAACACAATGTTTGTCTACCCAATATTTGCCTCCCCCCCCCCTCGGTACCTGTAACTGTCATTTATGTGCCCTATAACCTTTAACATAACATTCATTACTAACATTTCGTTTGTCCTATTATAATGATTGCTTTCCTACGCGTTGGTGCGTGTCATTAATTTAACAAATTTACTTTTGGGACCTGGGCAAGGCCATCAGAGAAGTAATAAAAGCAATTCATGAATTTCAGTTTTAAACTTTTTTTTTATACGACAAGGCAGGCAAACGAGCAAGTGGGTCACCTGATGGTAAGTGATCACCATTGCCCATAGACACCCCACAACCCCGGGTTTGCAGACTTTTAATGGGGACTCGCCAACTTTTTATGTCATTTCTAAACGATCGCTGAGTATGAAGTTTGTATTGAATTATTCAACTATGACGTCATAATTTTCAATGACTATTCTGCCTGTTTTTAACACCCGACTCAAAAAGAGAGGTAACGGATTAAATTAATTTGCTCCTCCGCGAAGTAGTGCAGTATAGTCATGCGAAATAGCCTCGTCTGCGCTGAGTATTTATTTTCATGCACTAATTTTCCCGCCCTGCCTCCGCAAATTGAAAATAAAATAATCAACGCAAACGCTTCTAAGCCCACAACCAAAGCTACCACCACCAGTAAAATAGTACCGGACTCGGACGTCAGTCGACTGACGGTCGGGGTGTCAACATCGACGACGTCCGCTGAGGATGCCTCGGAGAGAGGCGAAACACGTGTCCGGTACTGTTTTACTGGTGGTGGTAGCTTTGGTGGTGGGCTTAGAAGCGTTTGCGTTGATTATTTTATTTTTAATTTGCGGAGGGAGGGCGGGAAAATTAGTGCATGAAAATAAATACTCAGCGCAGACGAGGCTGTTTTGCATGACTATACTGCACTACTTCGCGGAGGAGCAAATTAATTTAATCCGTTACTTGTAACATGGACCTCCGCAAAGTTACGCCTGAATCAATACAATATCTAAAAAGAGGGGTTTTATAAGTTTGACTGCTATGTGTCTGTGTGTCTATCTATTTCACCATAGCTCCCCAACAGATGGACCGAATTCGATGCGGTTTGTTTTAATCGAAAGCTAGTATAATCGAGATGGTTTAAAATTTAAGTTTCATTAAAATCGGTAAACCCGTTTTGAAATATTGAACTTTGACATGACAATGTTGGAGGTTTTTCAACTTTTCCAAGTTGTTATTATTAGTTTTTGGGCACTCGTGTGATCCTATTATTTTGGGGACGCTCATTATGTAACAGGTGCATAAACTAATATTACTTATTACGAGCCCACTGACTGCCATTGCATACATTTCTACCTACACACATTTCGACCTAGAAAATATTTAAATCAGTTTTTCGAAAACCAGCTGTCTCATCCATTTTCTGCTAACAAGCTATCGAGTCAATTCGATTAACTTCAACGTTGTCTACCCATAGAAAAAATTCCCAAAGGAATGTTTTTATGATATTGCCGTTTCCGGAATTCCAATTAGTTCCGGATATTTCCCGGGCAAACTGTGTCGGGAAAATAGTCACACAACAGGATATTGAAAGAGCTTGGATTGAACCGCGGTAGCTGAGATAAATGAAATGAAATGAAAAAAAAAATGTTTTTGACTTTGATAAAACCATAGAGTTTTTTTGTCGAGAATGTTTCGATAGGTATATATTTATAAAAAACCGCCAAAGTGCGAGTCGAACTCGAGCACCGAAGGGCTCCATACAAAGATTTTTCTAGCTTTTCCCCAGCGTTTTATGTTGTCCAGTGTTAGTGTTAGCAGAGCTCTGCTCCTAAGCGAAATGTACGCAGTGTGGGGTCATTTTATATTGGTCGGTGATACATACACACAGACATAAATAATTAAGATTTTCAGATTTTTCTGAGTGGATGTGCTATAAGAGCTATCTTCATGCCAAAGTCCAAGCTTCTAGGACAACTGGAAGAATCCGTTAGGTTTTCGCAGTACGGCAATTTGTATGGAAACGACCTTCTTAACGGTATCTTTTGATTGCGTTGATTTAGAAGTCTGATTTTTTTCACAGCTTCAAGGGACTGCAGGCTTGAGTATTTGATATTAATTTCAGCATGCTACCTCCACGCGTTCCGCGTCGGTGTTGACAAACAGACAGACTGACTGATAACAAAGTGATCCAATAAGGGTTCTGTTTTTCCTTTTGAGATGCGGAACCCTAAACAGTATAAAAAATATGAATTTATGAAATATTGCAGCAAAGGATTACAAAAAAAGACTCACTGCAAATGTACAAAAGCGTGCTCGTTTTATTTTAAATTAATTGTACCGATTTACGGTGTTCAACGAATAACAATAATAGAAAGAACATTGTATTGTATTTTTGTGTGTCTAGTCATATTTGGCTGATTAATAATAAATAATAATAGGCTTATACTATGGGTTCTAGACAACGGATAAACATACTTATATAGATAAATACATACTTATGTACATAATAACCATGAGTTCGTTACTGGCCCATTGTTTCCTCGTACACGAATTTAATGGCAAACGTATATTCAAAGGCACGCATGTTCAGTGCTAATAGGTCATTTCTACTTCAGCTGAAGAGAAAAAGTACCCCAGTGTCGATACCACCGCTACTATAGTTTACAGTATGCCACTAAGTTTCCGAGCAATACAGATACCTTGAAACTGGGCTAAAATCCATTATCTAAACCATATTTCACGACCTTGCAAACAATCCTTTTAAATTATTGGGTCAAGCCGAACTCCACAACTTTCGAGGTTGCTTCCATCAGAACTGCTTTAAAAGCTAGTACTCAGCTCTCATACTCGTACGAAGGCTAGACGCGACCCGCACTTTAACGAACACATACAAACATGCTGCATAGAAAACAATCACATTTCGTGATTCTACGAGGCTTGAGGGTCGATACCCGTTCGAGACAGACATCTGTATGATGAATAAGAATGTTTGCTCTTGAGTCTTTTGTATGTTTAATATGTATTATATAAGATAAGTATGTTTCTCCGTTGTTTACTGTCTGGTCCTACCCATAACAATGGTTCTGCTTAATTTGGGACTACGTAAATTTGTTGTCAATTAAATAAATAATAAATAAATAAATATCATGGGACAAATTGACACCAATTGACCTAGTCCCATACTAGGCAAAGCCTGTACTATGGGTACTAGACAACGGATAAACATACTTTAATAGATAAATACATACTTATATACATATTAAACATCCAAGACCCGAGAACAAACATTCGTATTCATCATACAAATATCTGCCCCGACCGGGATTCGAACCCGGGACCTCAAGCTTCATAGTCAGGGTCGCTAACCACTAGGCCATTCCACGATATTATTATTAATCATATCTGCGTGATAGCCTAGTGGTTTGACCTATGGCCTCTCAAGCAGAGGGTCGCAGGTTCAAACCCGGTTCGCATCTCTGAGTTTTTCGGAATTTTCATGCGGAATTGCATTTGTAATTTATCATGAGCTTTTCGGTGAAGGAAAACATCTTGAGGAAATCTGCACACTCCTGCGAAGCAATTCAACGATGTATGTGTTAAGTTCCCAATCCGCACTGGGCCCGCGTGGGAACTATAGCCCAAAGCCCTCTCGGTCTGAGAGGAGGCCTATGTGATGTGATATCTGCGTGATATATAATAAAAATAAAATATGAAACGACATTTTTGCCTCTGTGCGTGGCATAATTATTTGAAAATGGTACCGTTATAAATTATGACTGTTCGCCGCTTAAACGTTTGTCATATGTACCTACACATTATGATTATGCCATAAAGCTAATTTGTTTCCCTGAGGTCATAGAGTCACGGTCCGCAACGTAATTTGAATCTGGGGATCCCTGTTTCGCACATTTTATCTTAACAGAAAAAGTCGCGGCACCCCACGTACGGGTACCTCTGACTTTTCGGAATTTACGTGAAAATTTATATTACAAATTTATCACGAGCTAATATTGTGAAAGAAGACATCGTGAGGATACCTGGCAGTATTGAGATGCGATCCAATAGTGTGGGAGAAGTTCCTAATTAATCCGCACTGGGCCCGCATGGGAACTATAGCCCAAACCCTCTCATACTGAGAGGAGGCCTGTGCCCAGCAGTGGGACGTTCTTATGCTGGAGATGATAACGTCATGATATACACAATAAGCAAAATATACACACAATAATACAGGTACGTAACAAAAAGTGGCCTTATCGGACAGGACAAGCATTATAATATTGCAATGGCATTGTTCGATGCCCCGGTCGGGGCAGAATTTTCTCGAGTCTTGGATAATTATGTATTTAAATACGTATTTATCTACATAAAGTACTCGTATGCTTATCCGTTGTCTAGTACCCCATTACACAAGCTCTGTTTGATTTCGGACTAGGGCGATTGGTGTCAATTGTGTCAAAATATTTATTTACCTGAAAAATACGCGAATTGGTTTTAGTCACACGATGTTTCTTCATGTCACAATTAGTAGTACAGTGTACTTACACTATTTATCGGTTATAATCATTTGCCCAAGCGTAGGTGCACGAGTTTAACCCGTAAAGGACGCACAAACGACTACGCACCCAATTCCATCCACTTACCTCACAGAATTCATACCCCGCACTTTCTTTTATTCCCCTGCCTTTCACTAAAATGTCTACTTCAAATTTTACATCAAAAGCGTCATACGTCGCCGTTTTGCGTCGCTGCGTCATTATTGAGGCTGCGTCACGGGTCGGCGCGTCATTTTGACGCGTCACCGACCTGGCTTTGACGCGTGTCTGTGAATGTGGGACGCTGTTCAGTTGTGGTTAGTTTGGGTTAGGTATTACGCAGGCTTTTCTGACGAAACCAGGTATCAAATGGTGAAAAAAACTTCATTTTGGTGGCAATGAAAGATGGATTATCATACGTGCGTCATCATCATCATCATCATTATGTCAGCTGAAAGACGTCCCCTGCTGGACATAGGCCTCCCCCACGGCCCCATACGTGCGTGCGTATCATTTATTTTGCAAGTATCTTTGCACTGAGCAAAACATGTACCTGTTCAAGATAAGCAACTACAGTCACCTTAAATATTTTTATGCAAGCAGTAATTACTAACAATAATTTATTAGAATTATTAGATTGTCTCCTCTCTCAAGTCCCTAAAGATTATAATTATAGAATGAAGAAAATATAATGGGATAATTGACACCAATTGACTTAGCATCAAAGCAGTCAAAGCCTGCATATGCTATGAGTACCAGTTATAGACAACTGATAAATACTTATGTAGATAAATACTTATGTAGATAAACACTTATGTAGATAAATACGTTACTTATATACATAATAATATTAAACGTCTAAGACCCGAGAGCGAATATTCGTATTTATCAAACAAATATCAAACCAAACTTGTACTTATGATTATAACCTGATGTTAACGTGGTATAATTTTCAATACAAAACCTCCATGAGACACTATTACTCACGTTGGACTTCATCCCGAGCGGAGGAGAGATTGTATTTATTTTTGGATTTTTAGTTATTTAACATTGATTTGTGACATTAAATTATTATTTAATTTTATTTCATTTGTGTAGTCTCGACATTTTCAATATAAGTTCTCCTAAGTTGACATTACTTCTTAAGGAATGAATAAACAATCTAATCCAATCTAATCTGTTCTTTATCAAGGTCGGCTCGAACGGCCATCCAATCGCCGTCTTTGACAAAGAACCACAGATTGTATCATTATGTCAGGTACACCTCGACAGCAAATACGCGAGTGGTATGATTTTGTCATTGATATGATGTATGTAATTAAAACGGCTCTGACGAGGCTCGCCGCAGCTGCGAACTCTATGTGGCCCAAGTTGCAAGCTTCATGACTGGGTTTGAACAAGAAATTGCTAACCTGTGTAAGTCAGTGTGAACAAACCTTTACAAATTGACGTGATCAGTGTAGTATGCTACCCTAATGTGCTGATCGAAATAAATTTACGTATGCCAGTCGAGTATAGCCTGACATGTTTCGGATTACTCTGTAGTCTTTCCTCTGGGAGCGCACGTTGTTTATTCCACTATTAGGTAAATATTATAAAGGGCAGTTTTGTACATAAAACTGCAATGAATTGGCTGTGGAGAAGCAGATAATTTGAATAATGTGTTCAGTTTATTGACATATTAAACGGCAAAATGACGACCGGATAGCCTAATGTTTAGAGAACTGATGGATGTACTTGTTGTCTTGGACGTTTAATATTTACGTTTATTCGTACACCTACGTTCTAGGTAGGTAGGTGATCTCAATTGTCCCACGATAATTAACTTAGAAAAGTTTAAAAACTCCCGACATTGTCATTTCAAAGTTCAATATTTCAAAAACGGGTGAACTGATTTTAATGAAACTTAGCTAAGAACCATTTCGATTAAATTAGCTTTCGATTAAAAAAAATCGCATCGAAATCGGTCCGTCCAGGCAGATACAGAGAAACACAGACACTCAGATACGCAGGTCAAGCTTATAAACACCCCTATTTTTCGTCGGGGGTTAAAAATAATACTGTCGACTCAAAACGACGACAGTTTTAAATGATTCGCGGTTAATTGCATTAGACATAAAACCAAACCTATAAGGTACTTAATCGCGGTCAATATCCCGTGTTCATTACGTCTGACGTATACGATAGTTACAAAAAGATATGCCCGCTTTTGCCTGTGGCTTGTGCCTACAATTCTGCATTGACTAATTTAATGAAGCTGCATCTAGTTCGGGCACAAGCACCCACTTACAACGGTTGGCTTACGAATTTAAATGTGTTATCTGTGCTTACATAATGACGACTGGACAGAATGCAGGCCAGGCCGGATTCAGTTAATGAGGGTTGGCGCGAGTCAAAGGCTATTTTATCGCTAGGTATCGAGTGAGGTCCATCTGTCATTCTCCACCAATGAGAGACAAGCTACTGGCCTATGATTGGTGGAAATTGACAGATAGACCTCACTCGACGCTGGCGATCCTAGTGGATTTTTGGCTTTAACATTGTTGATTGGTGAGTTTAACATTGTTGACATTTTGGACTTTGACATGAAAATGTCGACAATCTTACGAATTTTCTAGAAGTTGCAGTACGTAATTTAAAATTTGTTTCAGAGTACTTCAAATGTACTGTACATCAGATGTTATAAAACATAGTTCTAACAATACACTAGCACATTTAATGCCTCAAACATAATTACAAGGGGTTTGTTTATTCGCCAGAGATAATCTTTGAAACCGACCCCGTTGACCTGGGTTACCCTTACCCGTTAAATATATTATAGTCGGGCAAATAGACTAGGAGGCTAATCCATGTGGGTATAATACATTTGTGTGTATGTTTGTCCATAAACAAGTAACTAAACTCTACCATTATTGTACGAACATCTGTATTTTTAGTTACGGACGAAACGCTCAATCTACTTATACATAGCCAATGGTAGGTATCCTAACCCTAATTCTAATTTTAATCCTAACTTACATTATAAATGCGAAAGTAACTCCCTCTCTCTGTCTCCCTGTTTGTTACTTCTTCACGGAAAAACCGCTGCACTAATCTAGACGAAATTTGGCACGAAGATAGTTTGAATATTGAGGAATAATATAGGCTACTTTTTACTCGGGAAAATTGTATAGTTCCTGTGGGATAGCGATAATCGAAATCTACGCAGACGAAGTCGCTGGCAACAGCTAGTATTACATATATACAGGAAGTAGAAATGCTACTACCGCATCCGAGTTGAAGATTAAAAAAATGCCCAACTGACCAGAGGGTCGAGCACGACTTTACGAATGCTGCGTAACGTAAAGTCGAACGTAAAGGTTGTCGAGTTTGTATGACGTTTGGAACAGCGCCCGCCCGTGAGCGTATTTGGAACTAAAATTTAGTATGAGGTTTCTCGATCTCGATACGATAACCGTAACGTTACGCAGCTTTCGAAAAGTCGTGCTCGACCCTCTGTCTTCCTGACAGTTCACTTCAAACAACTCTATGAAATATGACTAACAAATTTGCTACTGGTCCTTTTTTCAAACGCAATTTACTACAAACCAAAGATATCTCTGCTCTGTAATATAATTGTTCCTAGCTAGTTGATTTAAACTTTGTAAAATAGGCGTCCCACTCCTGATTCAAATTTAACTCTCCCCCGACACCCACATAGGTATTTGACTTTACTATAATACGCATTTATGTATAACTACAGTTTTTGGACAACTAATTCTAATCTACGCTGTGCCCCGAGCTCACTGAATCGGCTCACCTGGCCGCGTTATTTCCGCGTGGACTGACAAACGGTCGCCATGACAAGTTGCCGACTTTGATGCCAAACCAACTGCGAATAAGATCTTATCGAATTACCGCTCGGTATCCACACTCCCTTTTAGATCAAATAGCTCGTATTCAAAGTCACAAAGGCTGGCCGTAACGTAACAGGATGCCGTTAAAAGTTTCAAATTAAAACTAAACTCGTTCGCAATTCAAATCCACCTCAATATTAGCAAAAACGCAACGAACTACGGCAACGGCATCTGCCCGCGTACAATGGAACGCTCGCATACAAACAAGGCACTACACACGTAGCATCCGAGCGAAATCATAAACTCTCGCTGCACAAAACACGAATAATAACCGAGTACTTTAGAGCGGAAAACGGAACGTACCGAGCACAGACTCAGCAAAAGAACCCAATATAACGTTTCGTTCTGCTTTTAATAATGTTAACCACACGCAAACGATGGAACTAAAAAAAGGCGAGATGAGAACAAAACGAAAAAATTGAGAATGGAACAATCCGTATTTGAATTTTGCGTGCAATCGTTTTGCCGGCTTGGACGGAGTTCGTTAATGTTTAATCTATTTTTAATTTAGTTTAGAAAAGTGTGACATGTTGTTATGCAAATAAATTTAACTTCCCGAAAAAGTTTATAGTCTCTTTTTTACGCAAAGAGCTCTCAGGTCAACCGTCCATTAAGATAAATGGAGCAAATGTAGCGTAATAATTTGTCTTCAAGTATAATTTTCATAATGAGAGCTGAAATATTTTTGGTGCGCGTCGCTGCCTACTGCAATGTTTAACTAGGTCAGCTTGCAAAGGTATATTTAAAGTAAGAAGTTGAAACATGAAGACTTCGCAGAATATTTTTTTTTTTGGGTGGACGATGTTTTGTTTACGGTGCCTTTTTATTTTATTTCAATACAAAACGCACCCTGAACGTAACTTTCATCCGACTGTGTGTGAAGTTATAGTCTTTTTTGCTAGAGATACAACCCGCTTCACAAAAACAGTGTTCATTGTTTTTTTATTGCATATATTGTCTTTTTTATCTGGCCCAAATGACAAGCCGCGTAAATGCTCTGCTATCTGCGGAGCTCCTACGAGAGTGACGTTTTCATATAATTCGGCACGGCGGTGTATCGCAAGTTTGCCCCTGGCTCGTTAATCACGACAAGTTGAGGCGGCGCACCCCGCCGACCTAAGCAAGATTCAGCCTAATTAATGCACGGAATTATTATGTTCTACTATGTTCAGGAACCTCGATTCGAGCGCACGTAAGTTCCCTGAGAGCTGTTTATGACGTGGCAATTTCGCTTTTTGTTACGTTAACAGCTAAAACTCTCGTAAACAAAAATGGCTTTGTGTTGAACGGCGCAAAAAGCTTGTTAATTTTACGCGGGAAAACGCCGTAAAGCGGTTCGCTGTCAGATGCGGTGTCATACGCTTATGATCGTAATCAGCCAATCACATTCTTTCGGGACGGAGCGTTTTGGGTGACGAAGTGTTTCCCGCCAATCACAGCTCCTCGGAACAGTTTCAGAGCGTATAAAATAGTCATTTGGGGCGACATTTTGCGCGCGGAATGACGGGAATGAATGAATGATGTAGGCCCGCGGATGTTGAACACGGAATGACCATTACAATAATGTATGAAATAAAATTAATGCGCGCCAGGTGAGGCCTGTTGTTGTGGCATGGTTTTGTTTATAATCTAAAATGTTTACAGCGATTATATTTCACGACGCGGGATGAGCGTAATAAATGTTTTGATTTTACGAAGGCTTTTATGGCACTTACTTTAATAGAGTACGTTTTGATAGGCTATCCCATTGGAAGTGTTCGTTTAGTGGTCCGGACGCCATCGAAAACCAATTACAAGTTTCGTGTGTCTGATTGTTGCAGGTCAATAGTTTTAGTCAACTTTAGATGCCGACAGTATCTTAATCTATTTCGAATGCATTACCAAGAAGGCTATTTTGGCCACTTTGAGATAGATCCTTTTATTATAGGTTAGCTCTGAGGTGAGGGACAGAGGTGGTGACCCCCGTTCGGGTTCGTTTCTGTTCCAAAGGCTTTCCATGGCTATCCAATGCGGGAATGCCGCGAGCGACATGGGGTATTTTGGGTTGGGTCAGGGGGGCCCGTAACCTCAAATTGTTTGTTCTAGTTACTATGTTTAGTCTTTAATTTGTGTATTGTCTTTGTAATTGTATATTTTTAAATGGAATAAATTAAAAAATATATTATATAGGTTTGATCTCTACTCTGCCAGTATTTATTGCCGTACTATTCCGCTAGGCCAGATAAAGTTATAAAAATAAAGGCTTAGAAAACGACAGGATAGCCAAATGGTTAGATAACCTGAATATGAAGCTTGTGGTCTCAGATTCGATACCCGGTCCAGGTACCTAAGCGTTCTAATATGATCGTGTTTTAGTAGTACGTTGATAGGTACCTACTTCTAACACTGCAGATTTTTTCTATAATATCAATAAAAGAAAAAAAAAACGTCGGACTGTTAAATTTTATGTGGCACAATGTACCAAAATGTCGTGGAATACCGCAAAGTCGCGTTGCAATTTTCGCAACTATCATGTCGGGTTGAAGCACATTCAAGTAACTATTCCTGGAGCGATGCTTAAGTTACTAAGTTATCCGTATACCGACTTTACGGGTATATTAATGGCTCGGTTTTATACCAAGTATCTACAGGCAACATTTCAAGAGAGGGCACAGTAGACGGATTCAAACAGAAGGATTAGAACGCCTTTTTTAGCTCTGAAATATGAAATTATTTGACTGGAGACTCTATACATCTCCTGGTCATAATTGCAAATTGACTTAATAATCGTGCCAGTAAACTGTTCTAGTTTTGCTGGGCTTAAATTACTTTCTTGCAGGGCATTTGTCTTGGCAATCATTGTCTTACTGAAAGTGTTAGAGGCTCTGAGCCTCTTCTTCATCCTTGCCAATTCCCTATATTTGGGGTCGGCTCTCCTCTTTTGTGTGCGCCAGGACGGTCTGTCCTGGGTTTTCGTTTCAGTGATTTGGGCTCGTGTCGTTCCACGTCGCGAGCTACAGTAGCCCACCAAGTGGTTTGAGATCGTCCTCTGGCTGTACTCGAATTTGGCAGAGCCAAGGCTAGTCACACGACGTGGTCTTCGGAGCGTCTCATCACGTGCCCGTACCAACGAAGGCGGCTTTCCGTAAGTTTGTCTGTGATAGTCGACTTTGTAACTACCTCTGATGTATTCATTTCGTACTTTATCGAGTCTTGTTACGCCGGCCGTCCATCTCAACATTTTCAGCTCTGTCACGTGTAATTTTTGCTCATGCGATTTTCTGATTACTATAGAGGCTCTGAGTCTCGAGGGTAATTTTTGACACCATAAGAAAACGTCTCGATCGCGTTCGCAGCTCAATTACCATGGGCAAATCGGCAGCCTAGCAGCACGTATCGACAGCAAACTATCGCCATGGTATTTGACTCTTTATCGCGAACGCAGACTCTTTAACACGAACGCGATCAAAACACTGTATCAAAACGTTTGTTGCCACGTGAAATTTAGACTAAGGGCTCTCGCTACGCGCGACCGTCACGCCACGCCACTTGTGATATACGCCGCTCGTTGTACTAAGAGTCTTGTCTTTCATGATTTAATACCGCTCCAGGATGGGCATTATTCCTGACGTGAGCGGCACATACTATACCTTTTATTTTGCCACGGTAATGTTTGTGGGTTTCAATAAACGCGGGTCCCATTGTCTCGTAGAAAAATTATAAGTCCTAATAATTTTTCTGCAACTGAAAATAATTATTTCAGAGAATCCTTTTACATGGGCTACGCAGAAAAGGTTAGATTTAGGCAAGGCCCATAAAACCAAGAGGACTGCCAGTGTCTATACGATATCGCGTTCCTACTGTAGCTACTTTTAATACGGAGGGGTCTCTGTACCATTCATTTGGTACGACCTTTCGACCTCTGGCTAACACAATAGCGCCATCTAAGTTAGTTTTTTCCTTCAGTTCATAGATGGCGCTATTGTGTTAGCTAGAGGTCTAAGTGTCATACAAAATTAATGGTACAGAGACCTCTCTATAGTGAAACTAGCTACAGCAGGCTCATTATTTTACAGGAACGCGACATTGTATAGCCATTGGCAGTCCTCTTGGTTTTATCGTCGTTGATTTAGGTTTATTTTGTACCTTTTTAAAAACTTGGTAAACGGTTTATTTGTCACTGATGCCGCACGCACACACTCGCACAGCGCATCGATATTGTATCAGTCAAGTGCAAAAATTATGTGTTGAATTAATCCACCACAACAACAATAGGTACTGTCTTCGAGTAGAGCAAACAATTTAAATTAAAAAACAAAACTCGATCACTGCGTAGTTATTGTTTAAAACCTTGATCAAATGTAAGCACAATGTACGTGACCTAGGCTCATAAAAATGGCGATAAACACAAACAGATGGTGGAGTAAGATACATTATTTATGGGGCACTAATTGTAGCCTACAACAACTTTATTAACTTTCAAATAATACGCGAGCAACATGGGCAGAATTTCTTAAATTAACGCACGAGTTTTACAATAGTGTATTTAATTAAGTGCTGTCTGTAAATTAAAATAACTTTGCTCTCGTAGTAATCCAATACTTAATGCAAAAGGGAATACTCTATTATTTATAGGGAACTCAAATCACTAATGAACGATGCTCAAAATAAGCCCTTCGCAGAAACGATCATAGACTCACTTTTATAAATAACTAGTCAGAATACTCAATTTTATAGTTAACTAACTAGTCATAATCAAACATTTAGGCGAAGGTATTAAATAAAAATGTCCATTTCTCAGACGCAAAATTTCCACGTAGACGGTAAGAAGAACATTGTTATTATTTTAATTTAATTAAGATGACTCCATGCGAACGTGCTTAAAATAGGAAAACCAATTGTGAAATGAGCGTTTCCGTAATTTTCTGCTATGGCGCCATGATAAACATGCTTCACGGCTGAGTAAGACCTCCCCTTTATTTGTGTTTACGTTGCTCTATAATTAAGTTTTTTTTTCAACATGGCCGCCTTAGTGATATTGGCAGCTGAGTGTTTAGCCCGCGCGCCGTCACTGGCATTGAATAATGGAAACCTTTCAATCGATTCCTTCGTAATTCGAACCCGGCAACCGCAGATGCCTTTTTTTTTAATTCACTTATTTTCTTATTAAATGGACTCTGATTACCTAATAATGCCACAACGCTGTAGTCTGTCGTAAAACGGAACTGTTTTATTAAAGTGATTGCTTTTTTCCCCCGCTTCTGTTTTGTCAAATTGTATTTTGGGATACCTATTTCTCGAAAATTGTTGCCGTTTTCGGTTTACTTTGATTTAAATAAACTTTAGTAAAAACATGATTTTGTTTCGGAAGCATAAAATTCAATTAGTAGTGTAAATGGTGGCATGTTGAACGGTTGTTCTGGTGCTTTGATAATGGACTCGTAAAGACCGCCGAAATGCGTCAGCGCTTACTGTAGTGGTTGGTGGTGGTGATGATAGTTGGGTCTGTCTAGCATGTGCGTGGAAACATACATTTGCCGTACAGATATAACTATTATGTCAGTTGTGGTCGCGGGTGAGCAAAGTAATTGTTTTTATTTCATAAAATTTATCAACAAAATATTGTGCTTGATCATAATCTCGCAATTGAACTTGGATCATAAATACAGACAGATTTGCAGAGGAAGTAACGTAAGTTCGAAGAGCCCCAAGTTGGGCGCCAAGTATTATTACGTGGGATTCGTATCTAAGATTAAGAGATTCGATTTACTCCCAAAAGACATATGTGCTTATTTCGGTAACTTTGAGACGGTTTTAATTTATTTTATTTAAAGTATCAACATGGTAAATATGAGTTGAGACAGCAGAGTTT
Organism: Clepsis dumicolana; assembly: GCA_963691665.1. Taxonomy (NCBI): domain Eukaryota; kingdom Metazoa; phylum Arthropoda; class Insecta; order Lepidoptera; family Tortricidae; genus Clepsis; species Clepsis dumicolana. The sequence continues at coordinate 16,826,332 of OY829509.1, forward strand.
TAGCTTAAGAAAAACGCTACTAAGTTTGGTGATTTTGTGTTTTAGTAAGTAACCAAATAAATCAACATTCATGTATGTAATATTCTAGCAGGCAACCGACGTTAAATTAAAGGTGCAGGTTGTGACGAATTAAATAAATTACCTACACTTATTTGACTAACTGATCGTGACCATGCATGATCATTGTTAAGTGGTTGCAACGTAAAGAAAAAATGTTAATTGACTTGACATGATCGCTGTAATGTTATGACAATCATACGATAGAATACCTTTTAGTTTGATCCTATGTGAACTCTCTCGGCTTTATCTCTTGCATGGTTTGTACGTCCGTAAAGAATAAACTATTAGAACCAATATAATTTGCTGTACACACACACACACACACACTACACAGTAAACAGTCAGCGGAGGAAGTTGCTAAGCAACCGAAGCGGTCACAATGATCTAAACATGGCTCTATTGTTATTCACATAAGAGGTTGTGTACGTCATTGTGACCGCTACGGTTGTTTAGCCACTTTTGCTGCTGATTGCACAATTAAGTTTTTTCTATTCTATTTCATTATTCTCTTAAAAATAGTTGCGAATCCCATTAGTTAGTAATCAACGCGCCGTCAGGTCGCAGTGGGTAGTCAAACATTGTTACGATAATCCGAACGCCGCGGGCGTCTTTTTGGGTCTCTCGTCGATTTCACGCATCGGTGCGCGCGAGGAGACGAGGATTTTTCACTTTTTTTTCACTTTTTTAGCGCCGTGTAGTGGAAGCGAAAAAGTAAAAATCATTAAGCTTCAGGCTGTTGGGATTTTTTTTGGGATGTGCGCTCGATTGGAGGGATTTAAGGATAGTGTGGGAATAGTTTAAAGGCCGTAAAGCACGTAGGAATTTATACCTTTGATATAACTGGAGAAGTGGGTACTTAACCAAAAACATGTGGTACTATACAATACATGTCAATATAAATAAAATTTATGTCAGAATTTTCAATCTAACATATTCTATTCTACTTCAAATAATTTTAAAATTTAAATTTCATACGGTTTTTCTTGAAATAAACGTATCCCTGTCGTATAATTATGTGGGGTTTATCCTAACACGTTTCGGACTAAGTCGGACACAAATTTACACAAAAAATACCTGCAAAATTTCAAAACGAAAAGTGTTTCAAAACCATTGATTTGGGGGTTATTCAGCCGAACTTTTCGCTTAGCAACCAATACAGTGACATCTTACTTTCACGCGACACCGTCCTGGAATTACAACCAGCTCACGTCAAATAACCGTCACACTGTAAGTGTCACGGTTAACCTTCAAACTAAAATAATTAGCTGAGTCGTCAACTTCGGCATGCCAGGACGGGATGTTGGATGTTAACAAGTTAATTTATGTTGAGACTAAGCAAACGTTTACGCGCGCTGTTTGCCCAGCGAGCGAGTCGATATACTATGAAACACCGGCGGTTTACCCGCGTAACAAGAACAGAGGCCCGAGCACGAATATTCAAATCCTGCGTAACGTAACGTTATCGTATCGAAATCGAGAAACATCATGCTAAATTTAAGTTCCAAATACGCTCACGGGCGGGCCGTTCCAAACGTCATACAAATTTCTCGATAACATTAGGTACTACTCGATTACGTTACGCAGGATTCGAATATTCGTACTCGAGGAACTGTTTATCCGAGGTATCGTGTTAAATTTAATTGTCTTAACACTTTGTGTTGGTCTTTCGGATGAGATTAAAGAAGGAATAAGTTGGTGAAAGACGTGATCTCTTGTAATTGTTTCGCGAAAGTTACAGCTGTGGTTTCGCCTCGCGTCACGTACGATTTTACGTAACCGGCCCATCTGCAGAACGTATGAAGCTTCCACGATTATTCCCTTATTGATATGCCCACAAAACTTTTGCGGGTGGTAGGACCTTGTGCGAGGTCCGTCCGGATCGCTACCACGAGCTGCGCTACACTGCACTGCAGTGCTTGCAGTTGTTCAGTGTTGTGCAACTGCATCGAAATATCGGGAGCTCATCGAACCTATAAGGTAATCGCGGTCAATGTCCCGTTTTCATTTTGTCTAACTAGAGAGTGCCCGCGGCTTCGCCCGCGTGGAATATTATATTATGCAGGTACGGTATATATTTAAGTAAGGAATCTCTATAGCAATAGGATTGTGTCCTCTAGGTAAAAAACATATACAGAACTTACAGACCCAATATCATATATTCTTAAGTTTTTCACGATTCCCAAGATCAAAGAATCGAATTGCTTTAAAATTCCGGAAAAATAATGCGTTTTTTGGGAGAAACGTGTCAAAATGCTGTTGTAGAGCGCCATCTCGCTCTATCTCGTTTTGGTTTTTCGACTTTATTATATGAGATGAAATTAACCGCGAACCATTTAAAACTGTCAGTGCTTGCACTGTGGTGTTCCGGTGTAGAGAGTAAGACAGCCGGTGTAATTACGGACACGAGAGGCATTTCATCTTAGCTCCCTAGGTGGCTCCTGAGGGTCGAGCACGACTTTACGAATGCTGCGTAACGTTACGGTTATCGTATCGAGATCGAGAAACCTCATACTAAATTTTAGTTCCAATTACGCTCACGGGCGGGCGCTGTTCCGAACGCCATACAAACTCGACAACGATTACTATTCGATTTTTTGTGACGCAGCATTCGTAAAGTCGTGCTCGACCCTCTGGTCCCTAGGTAACAAGTGACTCACTTGCTCGTTTTCCTTCAACTGTATATATAATACAAAGAAACAGTCTATGTACCTCGTATGCTAAAAATAAGGGCTGAGAATTTCATTGGTTGAAGTGAGCTTTAATCCTTTCCCGAGAGCAGCTGTCCTGGTGCGACGTCAAATTTTAAAAACAAAATGCCTTGTTCAATAATTAACTGTTTAGACACGACCATAAAGTTTGGGCGCTTTGGGCTTATAACTACTAAATTGCATTATAGCTCTTTATCAAATATTCATCTAAATTCAAATATTTATCAGATATCAAAACTTCTTGGTCTCAAAACACCTAAATTGCAGAATGCCTAATTTTTTTTCTTAAAATACCGGAATCTTAATATGGCCGAATTTCAAAATAGCTTAGTCTCATAATGCCTAAACTCAAAACACTTTCACGGCATAACAACATATGCTTAAAACAACCAAAGCTCAAAATACCTAAATTTGTATTACACGGAGATTGTAAATTTTTACATAAGATGAATGTTCCTTTTTCTGCCGCGACAGTAATCTTTTGTAGTACAAACTCTATAGTCAACCATTTTGATACTCGGGAAAAAAATTAGGCATTTCGCCATTTAGGTGTTTTCAGTTTGAGTTATTTTAATATTTTGTCATTTCTATCATTCGGCATCAGCAGGCATTGTGCATTTCAGTCTTTAGGTATTTAGAGAATATGACGTTTTAGGTCAAGTCATAATGAATTTCGCTCATTTTAATAATGAGACAATTTGAAATTTTAGGTATTATGAGCCCATGGTAATTTGAAAATTAGGGGTATAAGTTAATAAGGTATTATGAAATTTGGTGGTTTTAAGCCCAAACCGTTTGGGCGTTAATTGAGGTATTTACTTTCATCGGTACATCACTTTTTTTTTTATACAACGAGGAAGGCAAGCGAGCAAGTGGGTCACCTGATGGTAAGTGATCACCACTGCCCATAGACACCCGCAACTCCGGAGGATTTGCAGATGCGTTGCCAACCTAGAGGACTAAGATGAAATTCCTCTTGTGCCCGTAATTACACCGGCTGACTTACTCTCCACACCGGAACACAACAGTGCAAGCACTACTGCTTAGCGGCAGGATTAACGAGTAAGATGGTGGTAGCGATCCGGACGGACCTCGCACAAGGTCCTACCACCCGCAAAACGGTCTTTGTAAATAGTAACGGATACGGTACAGTCGAGTTCTCCAATATCTATACGTCAACAGTTCAAAAATATCTATACACAGACCTTATTGCCAGTTACATAAGGTCCGTGTTTAGATATTTATGAACCGTTGGCTGTACAGATATTGGAGAACTCGACTGTACTCTACACTAGGCATTATTATGGAACGACATGCTCTTGCCCGCTTTTTTTATACATATTAACTCTTTTGAAACTTGTCACTGTCACTGGCTTGTATTAACAGCGAAATGTGAAAGAGTTTTTTTATTTAATTTAACAACGGAATGAGCAACTATTTTATCTATGCAATTTATAACAATTTTTATTTTTTCGGACGACCGGATAGCCTAGTGGTTAGAGGCCCCGGCTATAAAGCTTGAGGTCCCGGATTCTATCCCCGGTCGGGGCAGATGTTTGTATGATGAATACGAATGTTTGTTCTCGGGTCTTGGATGTTTAAAAATATGTATTATTGAAGTATCTATTTATCTATATAAGCATGCTTATCCGTTGTCTAGTATCTATAGTACAGTATTTGTCTAGTTTGGGACTTGGTCAATTAGTGTCAATATTGTTCCACGATATTTATTAATTTACCAGCTGTTGCCCGCGACTTCGTCCGCGTAGATTTCGGTTATCGCTATCCCGCGGGAACTATACAATTTTCCCGAATAAAAATTAGCCTATGTTATTCCTCAATATTCAAACTATCTTTTTACCAAATTTCGTCTAGATTCGTGCAGCGGTTTTCTCGTGAAGAGGTAACAGACGGACAGAGAGACAGAAAGACAGAGAGACAGAGTTACTTTCGCATTTATAATATTAGTTAGGATTTATCTCGTCGCTAAGGTTATCCTTCGCCAGGAGAACGGTTGTAAGTATAGTGTCTTTAGGTAAAAAAAAAAAAAAATGATGTATTGCCCGTTTGGTCTGGAAACCTTCGGAAATAAAACGAAACTAGTTGGGATCTCTCGAAGTTTCTGGGGTCGCTAAAACAGTGAAGAAGTTTTTCCACCGCTTCTGCCGGTTGAAGCTCGAGGCATCGATTTGTTTCATCTAGTATTTATAAAGGCCCGAGGTTTCAATCTTTAGTCAAGTCTTGAAAATACTACGATCAGTTTTGTAGCCTCCTAAAATGTAAAAATATCGATTATTATTGGAACTATTACTATTATTTTTATGTACACACGTATCATAAATCATAAGTCTTCTACAATGCTTTCAGAAACCGTAGATAATTACCAGTTTTTAATTACTGCTGTCGCCAGCATATCGAATATCGATATCGAATTCGATGTCGTTAAATTTTAATTTTAAAACATCTTCAAAAGCCAACATAACTTATAATAAAAAAGCAGTCTATACGACAGCTCGTCAGCTCGGTATGTTTGTCTGTGATTAAGAAAAAACAGCCTAATTCGTGACAGGTATGTATAATAATGACGACCGGACAGCCTAGTGGTTAGAGACCCTGACTATGAAGCTTGAGGTCCCGGGTTCAAATCCCGGTCGGGGCAGATGTTTGTATGATGAATATGAATGTTTGTTCTCGGGTCTTGGATGTTTAATATGTATATAAGTATGTATTTATCTATATAAGTATGTTTATCCGTTGTCTAGTACCCATAGTACAGGCTTTGCCTAGTTTGGGACTAGGTCAATTGGTGTCAAATTGTCCCATGATATTTATTTTATTTATTTATTTTAATAATAATAAATTTTTATTTAATAACCATACATATTACATTAAGTAGTGGCTGGAGCCTCTTTTTAGGTAAAAATATACCTGTTATAAGAACCTCCGCTCTTCCTTAAAAGTAGGTACAGTTAGCTAATTTAGATTAGCGAATTTAATGAATTTAATATGTAATAATAATTTAAATTTATACATTTTTCAATTTTCTTTACATTAATTTAGTTGAGTGTGTGCGTGCGTGCGTGTGTGCGTAAGTGTGTGTGTAATGTAAACCTACGAGTAGTGTTCTCCTGGGATCAAGTGGCAGTGTGAACTGCCGTTTGCTATCTACCTCTTAAAGTTAGATTAATTAAGTGGGTACAATGTTTTTAAGTATAGGTAGGTATGATATGCCTTCGGCTTCTGAAGACATCTTAGAGTACTTATAACTGTGTAGATAAAGTAATGTACGCAACTCAACATAACTAGGGCTTAAAATACTCGTATGTATGTATGAAAATCCTTTATTGCACATAATATTACATGACAACGACGACCAACAGTACGACTCGTGTCGTACTGTTGTGAAATTCGTTTAACGTTTTTAACAAGTTCGTGATTGGCTTAAGATTCAATTAGCGACATTGTGGCTGCTCTATAAACTGTAATTAAAAATAAACCAATAATAGTTGTACTAAACTGTACTGATTTGTTTCCGCAACTAAATTCCATTTAAAGATTTCGCAAGCTACCGATCGAATCCTCACCTCTAACCACGAATCCACTAATCCTAGCCTAATGTTAAGGGCCACAAAATGGCCGCCACAGTCGCTATCGGTGCTCTGGCAACACCACGGGTTTGCGGGGACTAAACTTGTTACGTGTGCCCCAATAATGGACAACATTGGAATTTATTTCTAAATACGGTTTTTAGATTAGGCACAATGTCGCTAGATGGCGTTGGTATCAAGAAGTATGTTTGACATTTCTGTCACTTTTGAGATTGGCTAATTCAATTACTAGAATCTAGTATTTTTATGTCTGTGTACTTTATACTACATTGACGACCGGATAGCCTAGTGGTTAGAGACCCTGACTACGAAGCTTGAGGTCGCTGAGGTCCCTTGAGGTAGATGGCGTTGGTATCAAGAGGTCTCTTGGACATTTCTGTCACTTTTGAGATTGGCTAATTCACTCACTAGAATGTAATATTTCTATGTATGTGTATTTTATACTACATTATTTATTTTAGACTAGCTGTTGCCTGGGACTTCGTCTGCGTAAAATTCAGTTGTTACTATCCCGCGGGAACATTAAAATTTTATGGGGTAAAAATGTAACCTACGTTTTATTCTACGGTGTATGCTATATCCCTCTGTATATGTAGAGTTGTACTCACGTACCTACTACGATACTTCATCATATCACTACTAAGAGAACAAGATATCATCAGTGTAACCGTCTATATTGGCAACGCATCTGCCAAACCCCCCGGTGTTGTGGGTGTCTATGGGCAGTGGTGATGACTTACCATCAGGTGACCCACTTGGTCGTTTGACTTCCTTGTAGCATAAAAAAATAAAAATACTTTCAACGTCGAATACGGCCCTGGCTGTCAAGAAATGCAGAACGCATCCAACGTCACATTTCTATTGAAGCAATTTAAATTTTCGGCAAAGGCCCTAGAGTTGAAAATCCGGTAAAATGTTAGTGTATGTAAGTTTTATCTACGAAACACTATGTTTACTTTTTATGACGGACGATAATGAGCTAATGATGTAACAAAACCGGACAATAGGATAATGAATTGGACACAGCCAAAAACGAACGATTATACTAAAAATACCTTTTTGCCGTCAAATTCCACAGATAGGAAACCAACGAATCAATTCCTTGTACCAATTCGCCACGGAATTTAAACAGAATATGTTCGAATTCCGGCCGAGGCACGCACCTGCGAGTGAAAGCCGTTCACTGGCTTTTGTCCCCAAACACCCTACCAGAGGCCCGAGCACGAATATGCGTAGTCAAAAATAATCATAATCTTTAATTGCTCTCACGTAGTGTATACAGATGTTCCAAAAAAGCACAGTTAAAACGTGAACCCTGCAAGGGCATCGCAGTCTTTGATACATAGGGATACATTAAAAACAAGGTCAAATAAATTAGGTGCCTACAAGAAGACTACAAGAGCATTAATAACAATAAATTCCCATTCAATTCAAAATAAATTCAATGTCAAAAATAAATGTTTTCCGATATAAATAAATATTATTATCATAATAGCTAACATATTTTTTTTTCCCGACAAAACATTAAATCCATAAAACTCATTATACATCAAAACATTAACCAAATAACGAAGTAATGACACTCGCAAATCCGCCACTGCTGAACATCTCATTGAGTCGGGCACGAATCACTGGATTGGGTTGCACAGCCCTCTAAGATCATTATAATATGTATACGAAGACTAGTGAGAGAAGCGGTTGAAATTAAGAAACACAAAAATGTTAACCATGAGGTTTGGGTTGCGTTTAAATGGGTTTAAATTGTCAAGATGATTTCGTTATGCAAGACTTGTCCAGAATCTGTTTTGGGTACGCATAATGACACCGAAAGTGTTGTGTGTTTAAATCGAGTAATAAGTGAGAACGCGACCGATAGTAGTGGCAGTGCGCGCAGTCGCCGCGCAAAAACGCGGGCAGACAGAGCCCAGTCTGCGCAGCATTAATATCTACCCTCGTTTCGTCAGTTTGCCCGTGATCATGATGAATATCCGGATTTCATTATGACTAATAATATCAAGAAAGTTCATACAAAATTTTAGTAATAAAAATACGCCCACGGGGGCGCTTTCCCAAACGTCATACAAATTTTCTCGATAACGTTCTACTCGATCACGTTAGGATTCAAATATTCGTGCTCGGGCTTCTGTGCCGATGGAGGGTAAGCATCAAAAGAACCGCCATCCTAGGCAAACGAAACGGAGCAACACTTTATGCTTGATTGTATGAAGGGCGTTGAAAGGTGTGAAGATAGCTGTCGTTTTGCGCGTGAATTGAGGAAATCTATAGAGTTTGGGAAAATATTGTTCGAGTGCATTCCCGACGAGACGACACAATTTTTTGGGTGACAACATTTTATAACGATAAATAATATTAAATTAAAAAATATCGTATCAAGATGGAGCGACGACCTAGAGATCGCGGGACCGCGGTGGATGCGGAAAGCACAAGACCGGTCTGAGTGGAGAGCCTTGGGGAGGCCACCGGCCAGCAGTGGACGTCTATGATGATGATGAATAAATATCTTGGGACAATTGACACCTATTGACCTAGGCGAAAATTAAGCAGGGCTTGTGTTATCGGCACTTGACAACGAATAAACATACTTATATTAGATAAACACATATCTACTCATAAACATAAATTAAACATAAAAGACCCGAGAACAAACATTCGTATTAATCATACAAATAGCTGCCCCAACCGGGCATCGAACCTGCGACCTCTAGCTTCGTAGTTAGGTTCTCTAACCACTAGGCTATCCGGTCGTCAATGTTAAATTGAGTTTACTATGTTTAAAGTAAAACTAAGACCACAGTAAAACGACAATGTTCTTCTGCGATTCATCAACAGGTGTAACCAATCTTTCTGTATGTGTCGAATGTATGTGAATAAATGTTTCTCTCTCTCTCTCTCTCAATCTGCAAAATTAAAAAAAAAAAAAAAGAATTTAACTTAATGACTCGCGGTAAGGTTTTTTTTTTTCAAGGTAAGAGTTCAGCAATGTACTGACAATGTGGGACAATGTAAGGGTAAACTACCCTAATCTTGGCATTCTCCCAACGCATGACATCTTCGCTCTCAAGATATCAAAGTGCAGAATGCAAAATAATGAGCGCTGGATCAACATTAAAGTGGCAATAACGAGGTATTAAATTACCCTATTACTATCTAACACTTACAGCCAACGTCAACAAGTATGTATACAGTATACAATCATGCTTGTTTGACATTGACACCGAATAGTTTATTGAATCAGGCGTTACTTTGCGGAGGTCCATATTTATGAACTAAAAAACAATTACTTTGCTCACCCGCGACCACTAATGACAAATAGTTATATCTGTGCGGCAAATGTATGTTTCCATGCAACACCTCCGCCTCCACTGCTACACGAATCAACACATGCCACACAGACCCAACTATCACCACCACCACTATACTAAACGCTGACGCGTTTCGGCACTCTCCACGAGGCCATTTACGAAGCACAACAACAACCGCTCAACATGCCACCACTTCCACTACTGACATATGTAAACCATGTACTCAACTTAGTTAATGACAAAACCAACGTACCCACTAATATTTTATAAATTCCAAACTACCCTTTTATGTAAGTCCTAAACTACCCTTTTTTAAGAAATGAATTCCAAACTACCCTTTTTATTTTTAATCTACGCCAGGTACCCCGTTATTTTTAACCGAGTACGGTAAAAAGAGAAGTCATGTTCTCATTATTACTATGACACATTATTAAAATTAGAACCAAGTCGCAACAAAGGCGAAGAAACCAAATTAACTTGTTCATTAATAATAGACCCCATGTTGTTGTACCTAATAATTTCCAATTGTTCTAAAACCGATAGCCGCAAACCCTTATCACAATAATGTAAAATTTCGTACGTATCTGAGTCTAACAACGAATGATTCGTTTCTAATAAATGCTTGGCAAAGTTTGATTTCTCTGGATGATCATGCCTATATGACGAGACATGCTCTTTAAATCTAGTATCAAAGCTTCGACCGGTTTGTCCAATGTATACTTGACTACAGTCGCCACAAGTGAGTTTATATACGCCCGACCTGTTCCCTTTATCCACCTTTTCTTTGTTATTACAAAGTCTAGAACGTAAAGAATTAGTAGTCTTAAAGGCAACATTGATGTTATTTGATTGACACCGAAGTAGAATATATTTTTAAAAACAGAAGCGCAAAGGCTTAAACGTTACCCTTTTACCAGCCAGCTCTTTTAAAAACATCCCCAATCTCGGCCCGCCTCTTATGCCCCACTATAAAACAAAATGGCATCATCAAATGAAAACGGGATAAATTAGAACGGCGAAAAGATCACGGAATTGAAATTAGTGAAAAGATCGAATGCCCATAACGCGGTAATTATGTAAATAGGGGCGATAAAATGCGATTTTATCTTCTGTCGTGCGATTGAAATGTCAGATTTTATCGCTGCAAAAGTGGAAAATTAAATAAATGATCACATTTGCATTTAAAGGGGTAGTAATTTTTGCACGCTTACACGATACAGTACCTAACTGGTGCTTTACTCTTTGGATATTACATTCATTTGTTACGTTAATTCAGCTACTAACAAGGAAGTGCGGTGTTTGTTTTGAATTCGGGCTTATGTTTTTTTAAGGATTAGTAGGTAGGTATTTTTATCTACGGTATAATAGGACTGGATTATTTTAATTGAGCCATGTTATACTAAACTGAATTAAGTTCAAGTTCAGCTATTAAAAAAAAAAAATTGCGTTAATGTGTACGGACGAACGTTTTTTAAGTAAAATTAAAACACTGCGGAAAAGCGAAATAACAGTAAGCTTTCCTGTTAAAAACAACAGAAACAGAATTAAATTGTATTCAACTTTTTGCAATTTTCACTCGACATTAAAGTGAAATGGAAGAATGGAACCTTTATTTACCTCAGCATGTTTTATTTACCGCAACGATTCGGTATTTTTGTAACGACCGTAATTACGAATGAGAGAAAGAGAGTCCAATAATTTCCTTTTACTGCATCTTATTTTTTCTTGTAAGTTCAACATACTACAATAGTACAAGTACATGGAAATCGTACGAAACAAGAAGTGTTGCCTTACATCAAATGACTTCAGTTTTTTTATGAATATCTCAAAAACGGCTAAACCGAGTTTTGTAAAACTTACCTAAGAACCATCTCGATTAAATTAGATTTCCATTAAAAAAAGCCGCGTCCAAATCCGTTAATCCATTTAGTAGCTACGATGCCACGGAAAGATACACAGATACACAGGTCAAACTAATAGCACCCCTTTTTTGCGTCGGGGGTTAAGGAACAGAATGGGATTATATTTTAAATGTAAACAAGTAATTATCTCATTGTGTTCTAAATGATTTTCGCTGTGTCATAACAGCTTTATTATACTATACAATATTGGCAAAAACTTGTTCTAAACTAGAGACAATTATTACGGCGCTTAAAAATATTTCATTCATTCGTTAGCATTTACAGCACACGTCAAATGGTTCACCTGTTCGTTCAGTCATTCAATCATTCAATCATTACGCTGTCTGTGCACGTGTTTCATGAAAGTATTGTGAGGAATGATTGAATGCACTTAATTATCACCATCATCAATAAAAGGCGACACAATGCTTCCATTGATATAACCGAGCAGGTATTTGGTAATTTTATTGTAAAATTTAATTAATCGTCGAGAAATTTTAAACAAAGGTACCTATTTTTGCAAATTTAAAAGAGATATTCTACCAACGATAGTGCTTGTTGTCTTCGTCTCAGACAGTTACTTTTCAGAGCAGTCGTGGTCACGCGAGACGCTCGGTAGCGTTTTACCACCGTGCGCCATCAGAGGGTCGAGCACGACTTTACGAATGCTGCGTACGGGGGGCGCTGTTCCAAACGTCATACAAACTCGACAATGTTTAGTATTCGATTTTACGTTACGCAGCATTCGTAAAGTCATGCTCGTACCTTGATGAAGCCTGTCTTCGCAGTCGTTGAGGGATTTGCCAGTCAACGACTTGACCTCGTCCGTCCATCGCAAAGGCGATTGTCCCCGTGATCTGCTGCCAGCTGCTCAGTGCTTAATGTATTTTATGGCAATACATAATATATATAGCATATACAGCTTAAGATTTCGCATAATCTCCCTTAACACACACACAAACACACACACATACACACACACACACACACACACACACACACACACACACACACACACACACATGCATTAAAGAATGTTAAGCTTATAATCATTGTACATCTTCTTTTTTTTTCTTGTTTCTTTTTAGTTACCTATCTGATAATATAGAATTTTAAGAAATCTCTCAGAATGTAAACCGACTCACAGGGTCCCAAGAAACAGGCTCAGCCTAGTTTGGGGTCCGCCGGACACTGCTAAATGTATTTTTCTCTCGTATTTGTTAATAATAAATGTTTTCATTTAATTTTTCATATTTTTTTTTCATTTACCAAAGAGCGATGGAGCGTAGCGTACTGGGCGTAAAAAGGATAGACAGAATCCGAGAAAACACGTATAGTTGACGTTGGTAAAAAGACTGCCAAGCTAAAATGGGATTCGGCTTTACAAATCTGCTGCATGTATCCACAGAAGTGGACTCACGCAGCCACTTAAAAGATGTCCTTATGTTCAACAGGAGAACGAGGAGACTCGAGGAGAGATGCTGCGTGGGAGCGCCGCTGGGGCAGTAACCGTCGGCTCCAAACCACGGGGAACTGGGCTGAATAAACGCACAAGACGAACGACAGCCCGCCTGATCCAGCCAGGCGTCCCCACACATCATCATCATCATCATCACGCAGCCACTTGGTGGGTACCAGAACCAGAGAACGGCCAGCGACGACGCGGCAGGCCAAGAAGATGGCGGGAAGACTTGGTCGAGTATGTCGAGGACTGGCCTGACGATGCGCCAGACCGTGAGTTATGGAGATCAAGGCCTCTCGGCCTTTGCAGTGGGACAACGGGCTAACTAAAAAAAAATCGTTTTGGTTACAAATACCTAACTGACGAATATACGAGTAGATGAATTAGTAATATTTGTGTGATGGATAGACAGTGAGGTCTTGTCTGTATTGCAATGTGTCTAACAAAATATGTAGGTAACTAGGTTTATGAACCTCTGGGAATACTTATTGATCTTTACTCGTAAATACGTGCTCGGCTTTGAAAACAGTTAAATTGAAAGAAACTAAAAACATGGACTGCTTAATTAAAACACAAAATTTATTTATTGGTCAGTTTTTTTCGTAATTTTATAGTCATTCACGGTTCTTCTACAAAATCACGTTAGATACCTTATGAAGTGTAAAAAATACCATTCCATAATGCGATCCAAAATACAGATTAAAAATAAAGGCAACAAAGCTTTTCCCGCCAAAAAAACACTGCGTGCGAAATGCCGCGTAAAAAACACTTAGCTCCCAGCGGGCATCGATTCTCGAACCGCGCCGCCATGTTTATGCGTGACGTCATCACCGGACGATTGAAAACAATAGACACAGCGCCATAAACGCGCTCTTGTTACATAAATTGACGCGGATTAAATTTTAGACGACAACATTTTGTTATGCGGCGGAAATTAATTTGTTTAACATTATGATTGATTGACACATTGAGTTCTAAGTGAAACAAAGCCTTTACCGTTTTAGGTTTTTCTTTTTTTTTTTTATACGACGAGGAACGCGAACGCAAGACGACCCCGGAGGGTTCGCAGATGCGTTGCCAACTTAGAGAGCTAAGATGAAATGCCTCTTGTGCCCGTAATTACACCGGCTGTCTTACTCTTCACACCGGAACACAACAGTGCAAGCACTGCTGCTTAGCGGCAGGATTAACGAGAAACCTGGTGGTAGATCCTACCACCCGCAAGGTCGAATAAAAATTATTTGCTGATTGTATTAGTATTTAGATAAAAAAACTGATACCTTTAAAATCTTCATATCAGTATTCCAACGATCATGAATTCATGAACACTTGTACCTCTAACTATCCATTACATTAATTCAACCGCTCGGTACTCCCCACGCGCCCGCGTATCGCAAGGCCGCATTTTGTCATCTTATAATTTCCCCCTGAAGCATTTCTCTTACGAACTCGCCCTTCAGGATATCATATAATTCCCGCGGTCCTAAAGGAGTAGGTAATTTACGGTCTTCCTCGACGGTAATGTCCCAGAACTTACGGTCCACAGACGTTGAGGAAATAATAAATAAAATGTCGTGAAATATTATTACCGGTTTGAGTTTTTCCACGGGAAAAATGTGAGCGTAGTTGGGTAATGGTTTCAGGTGACGCGGCGTTTGATGCGAACATGTTTCAGAGGGTCGAGCACGACTTTACGAATGCTGCGTTACGTAAAGTCGAATAGTAAACGTTGTCGAGTTTGTATGACGTTTGGAACGGCGCCCGCCCGTGAGCGTAATTGGAACAAAAATTTAGTGTGAGGTTTCTCGATCTCGATACGATAACCGTAACGTTACGCAGCTTTCGTAAAGTCGTGCTCGACCCTCAGGAGAGAGCGTAGGTTTGACATTGAATTCGGTGATTTAAAAAAGTCTTCCTACAACTACTAAGACATCAAAGTGTCTGTGCCTAACAAGCTTAGGTACATTTCTGGGACTATATCTCAATCGTCGTCTCAATATCGTATACGGAATTTCGCTGAACACTAAATAAATAAATAAATATCATGGGACAATTGACACCAATTGACCTAGTTCCAAACTAGGCAAATCCTGTACTATGGGTACTAGACAACGGATAAACATAGGTACTTATACTAGCCTATGCCCAGCGGCTTTGCCTCCGTAAAATACTTCAAAATGGACTAGTTCCCCATTCCGTGGGAATTTCGAAAAATCCCTTCTTAGTGCACCTTTAGGATACTCAAAGTACATGTTTGCCAAATTTCAAGTTTCTAGATCCAGTGGTTAAGGCTGTGCGTTTTCTGTCAGTCAATCAGCCAGTCAGTCACGGTACTGTTTTATAGAAGTTATAGATAGAATAGTACATACTTGTATAAAAATAAGATATCCTAGACCCGAGAAACAACATTCGTATTCATCATATTTGTATCATCATATTTGCCCCGGCCGAGGATCGAACCCGGGACCTCAAGCTTCATAGTCAGGGTCTTCAAACCACTAGGGTCGTATATTGCCGATGTAGGCCCTAGCTGATTGACCATCTCGGTTGAATACTATTCAATGGTTCTGTGCCCTAAGCACGACTTGTCGAATCCTGCGTTACGTTACGGTTATCGTATCGAGATCGAGAAATCTCATACAAAATTTTAGTTCCAAATACGCTCACGGGCGGGCGCTGTTTCAAACGTCATACAAACTCGTTATAGTTTACTATTCGAATTTTACGTGACGCAGGATTCGACAAGTCGTGCTTAGGGCACTGTTTATTGAACGCTGGGTGTTCCACAAATAATAGGCACACTTAATTCTCTATTCTTGAAGATAAGTGCCCTTTCTTTGAGAACAACAAATCACACCTAAGAACATACGGCGTAACTACGAATAACAAAGTACATAATACTTCGGAGCATAATAAAATTATGGCGTAACTATTTTAAGACCTGTCAAATCTATCAAAGTCGTTATTCACTTGTTATGTTGATACCGGCAACCATGACATAGTTAAACTTTACGTTTATTACGATTAGGTACGCTTCCAAATTTGTGTGTAGTGTCCACAAGTCAAATGAATAAAGGCTTGTGGTTAGGTATTTATAATAAGCCAATAAAAACCAAGTTTCTTTCTATTTAAATCGAAAAGAACAATTCGCCTTTCTCTAATTTAATTGGCTCATAACATGATCACAAATAAAAAAGATTGTAAGGCCATAAAACATTTACACATCCTTGAAAACCTGGCAAAGTTACGATCCTTAACGCTCATTTAAAAATATAAAATTCCAGTGCACACTTTACAACGAGAATTGCGGGGGTATTATCAAGTCAATCGACACACGTACAGTTACGTCGACGAGACTTCAGCGCAAATCAATTCACTTATTCGATTGTGTCGCACACGACAAAGCGACGATTTCCCACGATTTTCCGACTCAGTTCAAATTCTGAGTCGTGTCGGAAAACTCGAACCGCTGCAGTTGCTAAGTGCGAAGTCCTGTGTCAATTATTTGTGAGATGATTGTCTGCTTAGGTGGTGCTGCTTCAGCTGAATAGTGGAGTTAGAACACGTTGTTAAATCTGAAGACTATCTTTACTCTGTAACATCATTGCGGCCGGGGCTGGATTCGTATGTACTTATGCCAATTTTAGAACCTTCGGGTGCCCTTTCATAGAAGCAGAGTTGAATTGGGTGAAGTGGAGGCCAATCAAGTTACCTAGTTGAAGTCTACGTTTCGGCCAGCTTCCCTTGTAATGTAATAATGTGACATGGATTTCAGCTATTGATCAATTCTGTGTGTTCCTGCTCTGCCCCTTGATAGAGGCGAAACCTAAAGCTGCGACAACTTCATTAAAAGAGGCACGGCGTGCAGCAAACATGGCCGGCGCTGGCTTTGTGTGCCAATCACAATTTCAGGGCCCCGTAACTTTTGAAGAGGACGAGGAATAATAAAAAAAGTATTTTTTTTGTGTTTGACGGTGGACTAGCGCTTATGTGCGAGATCTGAACTTGAACGGTGTGAAATAACAAAGGTGTAGTGGTTAAAAACGTACTGATATATAAATTATATTTTTTATAAACTCACTGAAACATGAATACACAGAAAAAAACCAGAAAAATGCCAACCCCGGGAATCGAACCCGGATCCTCGACACTCCGGGTCGTGCCGGGTCCTACTGAGATCATGAATTGATTGCTTTAGTGCGCCATCTCGTTGAGCCTGGGTAAACTGATAAGTTTCGAAAGGGTGCGTTGTTTTCGGTTTACGAAGTAATCGCATAGATGGCGCTAGTCACTGCAAAAAGTGATAAAAACAAGCTAAGATTTGAATACATGGAAAAAATTCAGCCTTTCCTCTATGTCCAGCCGTGGTGTAGGGGAAAAGCACACGACCCGGAGTGTAGAGGATCCGGGTTCGATTTCCGGGGTTGGCATTTTTCTGGTTTTTTTCTGTGTATTCATGTTTCAGTGAGTTTATAAAAAATATAATTGATATTCACGGAAAAACAGTAAAAATAAAAAATTGGGAGAAAAACTACAAAAAGATACTCCTACTGAGATCATGTACTGATATATCACTTGATAAATTTGGATTAATGGTTTTTTTGGGAGTAACATTGACGTTAATAGCTATTTAAGTTACCAAAAAAGTTAGCGACGAAATTAAACAATTGCGCAAAATTGGCACTTCAGCTTATTTTCCATTTTCTGGGTGTTATGGGGCACCTAAACGGGCTATATATTTGAGTTGTCGGCCACATGTTGCAGAAAAACGTGTAAAATTAGCTGATAAATATACATAAAAGTAGGTGCAGTAGTTGTAGGCAACAAAATCACTAAGCCTCTACACCAAAGTCCAAAATTCGATGTCTCCATCTCACCGTCCCGCTTACGCTAATATAGGTTAACACGAAAGCGAAAGGGACAGTTGGGTACGAACTTCGAATATCGGACTTCGGATAGTAGGGACTCAGTTTGACCAGTGGAATCAACGCACAGAGGGTTGAGCACGACTTACAAATGCTGCGTAACGTTACGGTTATCGTATCGATATCGAGAAATATACTCAATTTTAGTTCGTATTACGCTCACGGGCGGGCGCTGTTCCAAACGTCATACAAACTCGACAACGTTTACTACTCGATTTTACGTGACGCAGGTTTCGAAAAGTCGTGCTGGAACCTCAGTCAGTCGACGGAACTCTCACCGATTTCCTGCAGCTCGCGCCCTCTGGTGTAAAATGGAATGTTATACGGGGTTTGACGTCGCGTCCATGTTTTTCCGTTTTGCTTCCATATTGTGCTGTGAATGAATTTTAAACCTGCGAGCGGGAAGGAACATACCTACGCTAGGTATTTTACCAGTAGTGCGCTATGGGAATGCAGTCCGTGTTCAGTATTTTTCGGGTTTCGTAACTCAATAAAAGCAATAATCTAACCAATTTGGAATTTTTTTACATAAAACTACCGTGAGACTCAATCACAGTGAAATAAACGGATCACTCACGTATGTCAGTCAAGTATAGCTCGACATGTTTTGGACTAATCCATAGTTCTTCCTCTGGGAGCACACGCCACGCCGGTGGCGAGACGTAAACTGCGCGGAGGAAGGACTACGGATTAGTCCGAAACATGTCGAGCTATACTCGACTGTAATACGTGAGTGATCCGTTTATTTCACTACAATTTGGAAATGTTGAAAAACCCCCTACATTTTCATTTGTAAGTTAATTATCTCAAAATCGACAACAGATTTTTGCGTCAGGGGTTAAAATGGAACCTTTATGGGATCACTTTCGTTATACGTCTACCTGCCTGTCTGTTAATCACGAGTAAATCAAAACTTGCAGTATATTTCCTATTGAAATATAATCATGAAATTTGTTGTGGCTCGGGTTTATCACTCGTCAACTCATTTGTCAACCTTCCTTACTAGCCTCGTATCACAAATAACCATAACGTGACCTATTACTTTTCTATAGATTAATAACATATTTTTCCTCGACAGTAACTGATATAAATGACATCATACGGTGGAATGGAACTAGCGCGCAGTACAGAAAAAGATCTTGCGCAGATTTAATAAATACCTCGAAGCAATAAATATCGTATTTCTGGACGAAAAAACAAAGGAATGCCTCGAGTTAGAAGGTTTTTGAACGAATCCATATAACACATGTCTCGACAATGTCACAGTGACACAGATTATGATCAGTACTTGAACCAAACATGTAATAATAAATACATTTTATGCTGCTATCTACTTTACTAATCCTATCTACAATATGGATACAATACCTACCTAAATCAATGAAAATAATCGATTTATTGATTATTTTTGTTTTATTTTTATGAAACATTCATAGAATGAAATTCAACATACAATGACAATGCAAAGAAAAATTCGTTAAGCAGCTGGACTTGAACCAGCAACCTCGGTAATCCGTACCACGCTCCACCAATTAAGCTATACTTAACGTTGGTGTACCTAACGAATTTTTCAATGCCTAGTGTCATATTTTATTTGGAAGATCTCTCCTCAGCGCCATCTATGAGTAGCTTAATCAATTTCTCTTTGCATTGTCATTGTATGTTGAATTTCATTCTATGAATGTTTCATAAAAATAAAACAAAAATAATCAATAAATCGATTATTTTCATTGATTCAGAAAATAGCTCCATCTCTTGCCACTAATGCGTAACTGTAGAAGTTCCGTAGTGGGTGAGCTGCTTGATTAAGCTACTCATAGATGGCGCTGAGGAGAGATCTTCCAAATAAAATATGACACAAGGCATTGAAAAATTCGTTAGGTACACCAACGTTAAGTATAGCTTAATTGGTGGAGCGTGGTACGGATTACCGAGGTTGCTGGTTCAAGTCCAGCTGCTTAACGAATTTTTCTTTGCATTGTCATTGTATGTTGAATACCTACCTAATTGAATGACTGTGTTCAGTAACCCTCTGTAAGTTGCCTTCTATTGGGTTTATTATAGGGTTTTAAATAACAAATATATTAAAAAAGGCAGTGGCATGCCAACTTGTTTATGCCCACCAATAAGCGTAGCACGCCGTAGCGCTCCCTTTGTCTTACCACAGATTCAAAATTCCAAAGTTAATTCTTCAAATTATTAGCGCTTTGGAATTATTCAAGAAAATATCTAAGAGGCTAGTCGATGCCACAGGGGACCGAAGAGCTGGCAGCTCTTTCGGACAAAGGCTAAGCCTGGCCATCCAAAGAGGGAACGCTGCCAGCATCTTTGGCACTATGCCCAAGGGAAGTTCTTTTTTAGACATAGTTTAGTTTTTGTAAAGTAGTTTTATTTTAATTTCGGACAAGTATTTATTTTATTGTTGTTCAGGTTAATTTTAGTTTTATTTATTAAATTCTTCAAAGGTCTCAAAGTGCTCTTTCTAATGGTTTTTTTTTGGTATCAGCGTTTTGGATAGACCAAGACATGAAGATTACTAAGAAGAAAAATACAGGGTTTGTGAAGACCAGGTAGACGCAAAACATTGTGGTTGAAAAACCATCGTTGCTGGTTCGAGACGTGCACAAGATAGCTCTTTAGTTAGAGCCACGGTCGATAAAGTACGGATTGGATTGATTGCTCGGATTGCCAATCTCCGATCAGAGATGTAACTGAAAGAATAATAGTAGATTACCAAGGTATCAATGCGCCGCAAGAAACTTGGCAAGCAGTCATTGAGAGAATTAAAGATTCCTACTAAGCCTTACTGTTTCCAACCTGTGTACTATTGCGCACTGTCGAATATCGCGTTCCTCGGGATCATAATATCCCTCCCCAATAGCGGCCTGGATATGGCTCCAGGAGTAATTCACCGAATAATCTATGGGCTTTTTTTGCCAATATTTCTATACGTGATAATACGTTGTTTTCATACGTTTCAGCAGTGTTTGGTGTGGAAATGTGCTCTTCACGTACTCGTGTTCTATTGAAACATACGTAGCTCTTTAAATAGGGTACAAGCAGCTACTTAAATAGTCACAAGATGGCTTCCACAATGAAGTGTGATTCGCCAGTCTAACTACAACTCTCAGAAAAGTCAACCGGCTTCAATGGTTGTATGGCTGTTAAAGAAAGAAAGAAAGAAAAATATTTATTTCAGGTCCCAGCTAGAGTGCCACCACCTAACAGCAAAAATAATTCCTTAAAACTAATAACATATTAGTAGTTAGGCCTACAGCATCCTTTAATGACTGAAAAATAGCTCCAGTTTATAAAATTGATATTAAGAAACTAAGATACCACTGAGGACCGAGGAGCTGGCATTGCTATACAGTGAGGTAATGCTGCCAGCATCTTCAGGACCAAGCCGCGGTGGAGCTCTTTTTTATTTATTTTCTTCTTCTTCCTATAGTGCCAGTTTATCACTGAAGGTTGGCAGTCAACTATCTAAACATTTCCCTATCCACAGTCTAAATAGCTGCTCCATTGTCTTGATGCCCGTCCACTCCCTGATGTTACGGAGCCATGACATTTTTCGTCTTCCGACCTTCCTTAGTTATTTTAGTTTTTTTCAGTATTACCTGGTATTACACAGTTTTTATTTTATGTATGTTTCAATAGATATCTGGTGATTACGATAATTACTTCCATGAAATAAATAACTCACAAAAACCAGAATACTTGCCCGTGTTGTAATGACATGAAATTTGTGATTCGGATCAACTGTTGCAGCCATACTGAAATTAAATATTTATTCAAGCTATTCCTTTCGGGTTAAATCTGGTAAGTATGCCCAGAGTATTAATTTCATTTTAATGAAACTCACTTATTTTGACTACTTAGTCTCATGGGTGAGACTGTGCGTGATGTATGCAATGACTATGAGATTATGGTTTATAATTTGTAGATTATTTTACTTAAATTTTTCATTGATATAAACGTAATAGAATGTAATGCCCTTTGTAAAATTTTGAATTGAACACGGAACGGCGGAGGCAACCTCGCCGGCGTGACCGGTGCGCGGCCGTGGGCTCCCGTGCTCATATCGCTGGCACTAAATAGTGCCACAAGACTGGCAACAAAAACTTACGCAAGTTTTATATAATGTACATGGATTTTTTTCGATTAATTAGAAGTAAACAATTACATTAAAGTACTCACGTGTTAAGCTCAAGGTCCAGTCTGAACTTGTGGTTGAAAGCTTTGATGAGAAGTGACGTCCGGTGAAAGTGTTTGCCAGTCTGAAACAAAAGAAAATCGTTACTGGCAACTGTTAATTGGTGAAAAAAGAATACCATACAGTGGTTAACGAATTACGAAGACGAAGAAGGCTCTAGGCCTCTAGTAGAAGCCCTAAGTCGAAGGCTGGAAGGCGTCTGCGCCGAATTTCGTAATTCCTGTACCGCCCGTGAAACATGAAAGCACAAACAGAAATGCGAGTCCGACTCGCGCACCAACGGTTCCGTACAATACAAGATTCACAAAGCAATTGCATATCTGAGTCGAACAAAGTTTTAGCATGTTCTAATTAGAACCCAGCAACATCTGTTGGTGCACTGCAACAATAAAGCTTCTGTATTTCTAGAGCATCGGATGCCGCGGTGGACTGAGCACAGGTGGCACCATCTATTGAGTAGCCCAGTAACTATTGTTTGTATGTCGACTATAGTATAATAATTGGTGTTGCAATGTCAAGCTCTCTAGCCACTATACTCGTCTTGATGGATCTTGAGTCCTATGACACTGACAGGATAGTGACAGTGACATTTCTAATAGTGTTGTACAAGTTGCGATGTTTCCATTTTATTAGGTTTCATCTCATTAGGCACCCATGTAGGTCGACATGCTTATTAATTTTATACGCACTTCTAACAATGTAAAAATTTTCCCCACCCAAGAAATAAATAAAACAATAAAATAATATAAATTATCGACATCTTTTTGTCGATACACCGCTTCCCTAGTTGATACGGACTAACGGTACAACTTTTGCAGTACTTATATATTGCCATAAAAAAAAAACTTTTGCAGTACGTCAACATAAATATTCGGTTAAGTAAACCTATTTCTGGATATAAGGGGCAACACAAAGTTATTTCATAAATTAAGTATTATTCAAATAATTGAATGTTACATTTTTACATAAATTTATTAGGTACAGTCACCAGCAATAATATATGATTATGGACAGCACAAAAATATATGACGACATTCGTCAGCAATAAGATCTGATATGTTGCGACCGGCATAAATATCGTTCTTGGGTAACGGCATAAGTATCGGACACAGAGTCGCTTAAAAATATCTGATACTTGACGAAATCAAAAATATGTGATCAATCAGCAAACATGAACTTAATTCAGTAGTATTACGAATCTAATTTGAATGCAGCGATCTGACGCTTCTCGAAAACAGTGCGTACTTGTCACTGTATATGTCTGTCTCATGTTTTGTTTCATCTAAATCCAACAAATTCAGTTCTTCGTTTCTAATATGACATACCCTGTTGACGTATTATTTTTTCCATATACTTTACCAAGGAGTTAAACCGCTAATAAAAAAAACTTCAAGCACAAAAATACTGTTCTTATTTTAAAAGCTAAGAAACGTGAGATAGACATACGTAGTGATAAGTATGCACTGACAGATCGCTGCATTCAAATTAGATTCGAAATACTAGTGAATTAAGTTCATGTTTGCTGATTGATCACATATTTTTGATTTTGTAACATGTGAGATATTTATGCGGTCCGTGTGATTTGATGTTTTTGCTTCCAAAGTGAATACATATTTATGCTGGTGACGAGTCACTTAATTTTGATTTTGTATAGTATCAGATATTTTTAAGCGACTCAGTGTCCGATATTTATGCCCTAAACCAAGAACGATATATATGCCGGCCGCAACCCATTAGATCTTTATGCCGTCGAGTGTCGTCATATACTTTTGCCTTCTACCGTGATCAGATATTTTTGCAGCGCTGTCCATAATCATATATTATTGCTGGTGACTGTACATTCCCAAAAGACGTTTATCAACATTAAGATATGACAGCGACGCCGTTCCAAGGTATAACTATCAGTGTCATAAGACTCAATATTCATCGCAAGGAGTATTTAATATCGACGGTACTTTGACTCAATCTCGTATATAAATTTTGACGGAATTGAAATAACCACTTTAGGTTCACGGTCTAGAGTGTTTATTCCAATTTCGTCAAAGTTTATATACGAGGTTGAGTCAGAGTACCATCGATACGCTATTTCGGTCGTCTAGGCGTACAACTATGATGAAAAATTAGGGCAACACTCCTCCGAATGAAATGCCATTTGCGCAAAAACCTTCGTACGCTATATTTACAGCCACGTGCAAATATAAACGGCACTCTAACCATTTATAAATTGACACTTCATATTTATGTGCCGAGTGAAGCAGAGTAGCAGACCGTACAGATAACGGTCAAACACCGAATTTGTTTCCAAAAAGGGTCCGCCACATATTTGCAAAGGACAAAGAAAATAGGGCAGTTTATTCGTTGTTATATCTACGTGCCTTTGACGAAGCGTTTGGGTGAAATTTTTATTTCATTTGACTTACATTTTTGGGAGCAAATATAATTACGCGAGTTGGCACCGACGATTGGTTTTGTCGACATACTTGTATGGGGGTCGAGCACGACTTTACGAAAGCTGCGTAACGTTACGGTTATCGTATTGAGATCGAGAAACCTGATACTAAATTTTAGTTCCAATAACGCTCACGGGCGGGCGCTGTTCCAAACGTCATATATATCACTTGATTACGTTTCGCAGGTTTCGAATGATCGTACTCGGACCCTGGGGGTCGAGCACGAATTTACGAAAGCTGCGTAACGTTACGGTTATCGTATCGAGATCGAGAAACCTCATACTAAATTTTAGTTCCAAATACGCTCACGGGCGGGAGCTGTTCCAAACACCATACAAACTCGACAACGTCTACTATTCGTTTTTACGTGACGCAGGATTGGAAAAGTCGTGCTCGACCCTCAGGGCGATGTTCGGTGGGGTTGAAATGGCGAGAGTTTGTTTAATCGTTTTCGTTTCCTTTTCGAGTTTGCGCGGGTAGGACCTTGTGTGAGGTCTGTCCAGATCGCTATTACCATCTTACTTGCTCATCCTACCGCTATGCAGCAGTATAGGAGAGTAAGATAGACGGTGTAATTACGGACACAAGAGGCATTTCATCTTAAGCTCTCTAGGTTGGCAACGCATCACGCATCTGCAAACCAGGGGGTTTGCAGAGGGGTTTGCAGGGGTTGTGGGTGTCTATGGACAGTGGTGATCACTTACCATCAGTTAAAAAAAAGAGTTGACAATGCGAGCAACTCGTGCTCCGGAATGAGTTCGGGGATCGATAAGGCATTCATTTTGTAGCTTTGCTAAAATAAATAACAGGATCCGCGGACGCCTATTATTAAATGAAAAAGTCGTTTATTTTATTAAAATTAATTAGACATCTGTAAAATGTCACGTCATTTAAAAATAGAAAATAATAAATAAACCGTTTAAAAGCTACGATGCCACAGCCAGAGGTGTACACGTTAAACTTACACACACCAGTTTTCGAGTCAGGGGTTAAAAAACATGTTACTTACAACAATGTGATACAAGAACAAAGGTTGAGTTATCCCTTGAAAGGATCTCTATTAGTCAACTTTTGAAAGGTAGAGAGTAGTAATTAAAGAGAAACAAAGAGCGAAGTCATAATTAAAAATAGTGAAAGACATAATACCTACTTACCCACATTTATATTAAACAAAATTGTTTGTTGAAACGTTTATTTTCTAATCTGGAACTGAATTTAAGAATAACAGCATCTACTCTTTAAAAAAATGCTTTTAAATAAGATGTTAAAAAAAGAGATGTTTAATTATTCACTCTTTTATCTTTATTCAAACAACCTTGTTTTACGTTATATTTGTGGAGTTATTGTTTTTACCTTCATAAATGAAACGAAGGTAAGCAAGTCTTGTAATGAGGTAATCCTATATGCCGTTTCTTTGTCGCGAAATAAATGCAAATTTCAAAGAGAGCGAAAAGGATATTGACCTTATTACCAAACGTATAGGGACAACAAAAGAAACGGAACTATTGACAAACAAAAACGAACCTTGGATTAACCGTGTAAGGTTTACAATGAACTGGGTTTAGCCGTAATTATACTTCGACTTTTTAAGGTAAAAAGTGGCTTCGATTGGCCACATTTTATTACACTAATGATGCCATCGAATGCTTTCGAATGGTTGACTCTCCTTCATGTTACGATGAAAGAAGTCGTTACTAATTCAGAGTGAAAAGGCAGCCAATATTGGTTCTAATGTTTGCCAAAATGAGCAAAACGTTATTTTCCTGACTGATATTTCAAATACGTACCCACTAGCTATTTCGAGAGGCTTGCATATATTCCAATCCTTAATTAAAATAGGTAGGTAACCTACTCATGTCATTGCGATGCTCAATCAGGAAAAAAATATTTTCGCGTTCATCACACGAAAAAATTTTAATCGAGCGAGCAACATTACATCAATTTTGAACTGGCAACAAATTGGAAATGATATTTTTTGGTACACCGTTATAGCGTGTTTCACATGATGACAGTAACGCAATCACGGGCCAACGACCCGTCGTAACGGGAGGGAGATTATTTTACGGAGCTTGCAATTTAATAAAGCGATGCCGAGGGCATATGCACTGCAAAATGACGATAAAATGTTTTGGGCGACGGTTGATTGCGAGAAAAGTGGGCTACATGAAGAGTTAAATGTTTACAGGTCAGATTTCATATTTTTTAGGGTTCCGTGAATCACAAGAAAAAAGGGAGCCCTTATAGGATCACTCGCGTGTCTGCCTGTCCGTCTGTCACTGCCAATTTGCTCCTATGGTACAGGACCGATGGAGTAGAAATTTGGTACACATCCTAATCCTATCCCAACTAATATTATAAATGCGAAAGTAACTCTGTCTCTCTGTCTGTCTGTTTGTTACCTCTTCACGGGAAATCCACTGCACCAATCTAGATGAAATTTGGTAAGAAGATAGTTTGAATATTGAGGAATCATAGGCTACTTTTTAAACGGGAAAATTATATAGTTCCCGCGGGATAGCGATAACCGAAATCTACGCGGACGAAGTCGCGGGCAACAGCTAGTATTACATAATTCGGTAACTGTTGGATGTGTGATGTAAATGAATTAAATTTAAATATGGCGGCCAATTGGGAAAAGTAACCTACATCTTGAAAATCAAAACGTCACTAAACAAAAAAGCACTTTTTGGCAACGAGGGATCAAAAATTTAATAAAAGCTATTCATCAAAAAACTGTTTATTTAACATAAAAAGTAACAAGTAATTTAATTTAATAAGCTACTTTAAAGGACTAGCTGTCTACCAAGTATAACATAAGCTGTATTTTGTTTACTTATCTACCACATAAATTGTCATAAAAAAATAAAGTGTCATTGTTCTGTTTATTTACATTAAACGCCATTTTTCCCTTCGTATTGACCAGTTCTTTCAGTGGAGTTTGATGGTAAAAATTACGCTATAGTTGTTCATTTCGAATCGTTTATATTATACATATACAAATAGATTAGTTCTGCACTGTTTGATTGCATCGTTATTTTCTCACAATTCAGTGAATCTTGTATTCTTTTCAGTAAGTAAATAAATATTTTAAACCATAAATTTGGATGAACTGGGAAGTACGAAATATCACTGGAACCAGAAACCTTGTAGTCCTTATAGTTATAAAACCTCGCTCTATCGAACGTCACCGCACTAATTTAGCCCGCGGCGATGTTTATCAAATTAGGGACCCTCGTCCAGGGTGACCCATAAACGTGTATTGACAGCTACCCTTCTCACCACACGTAATTATGCCGGGATTCATATTATAGTTCATATTTATTGATTTTGAAAGGGTTAATCGTACGAATAAACAGGGTGAAGTGCGTTAGGCTGTCTTATTGTCAAAGTCATGATCAAAATGTTCTTCCCATAAAGGGTAGGCAAAGGAGACCGAGTCCATGCAGCCAATTGAATGGCTTGAACCTATGATTTTAGTTTTCTTTTGTATAACTGTTTTTGTCTACAAATTGTCTTGATTGTTTATTTGTTAAATTACCTCTTCCCTTTTCACCGTCATGTGTTCACTGTTTTTGTCTTCGTTTTAAGTTTAGTTTTAAATCGGGGTCCCTCTGAAAACCAGCGCCGTGGCCCCTGCCGCGGCACAATGCTGAGAGGGATCCTGTTCAACGTCTTTGTCCTGTTCCTACTTATCAATTGTGTACGTTGAATAAATATTTTTCTATTCTATTCTATTCTATCCTAAAATACTATTTACTTAATTTATTCATTTATTAATAATAATTGCGCAGTATAAAACAAGGCTGGTAAGTAGGCGGTCAAATGCACTTTTATATAACATGTGATTCTTTGAGTCAACCAGCGATTTCGGAAAGACCATGATTACATAAACGAAATTAAAAGAAAAGTCTCAAATTCACGAGACAACAAAAATGACAAGTTAAAAAACGCCTTAAAAAAAATGTTTTTTTGCTGAATGTAGTTTTTGTTGTCTCTACTTGTAGGAATAGAAATAGAAATAGAAAAATATTTATTCAACGTACACAACAAGTATAATAAAAAACAATTAAAAAGTAAACAATAACGTTGAACAGGATCCCTCTCAGCATTGTGCCGCGGCAGGGGCCACGGCGCTGGTTTTCAGAGGGACCCCGATTTAAAACTAAACTTAAAACGAAGACAAAAACAGTGTACACATGACGGTGAAAAGGGAAGAGGTAAGTAATTTAACAATTAAACAACATAAACTATAGTAGACAAAAGACAGTTATACAAGAGAAAAGTAAAGTTATAAGAATAAGTTGGCTGCATGGACCTCGTTTCCTTTGCCTATTCTTTATGGGACGAACATAAAAATTTTAAATAAATATATGACAATAGGCCAGTGTTGCCAGAAGGTAACTTTTGTAACCTTTGTATTTTGTATTGTCCACCAATTTACATAATCCGTACCGACTTTCAAGTCGACGCCATTAACCGTTGAAGAGTTCTCTCCTGCGGAGACGATTCTGGCAAGGCCACCAGAACTTCACTTACAGATTATTGTGTTGTCACCCAACTTACATAATCTACTCCGAATTTCAAGTCAATCTGACCAATGGGAGTGGGTCAAATTTAGCTTGCAAAATTTGTTCCGAACATTACGTAACATAACATACATATGTCAACTTAATAATATAATAAATGACACTTGTAAAATAAAACAAAATTGCAGTATTTTAGGGACAAGAATAGAATACTGAGCACAGTAAAACCAGAGCAATTTACTTAAGAATAACAAAATAAGGTACGTCAATGTGTACCTCACTTTTGTCACTGGAACTTATGACTTTTAATAACTTTGATTCAACAATTCACAAGACAGTTCGTCGAAGTCGGAAGTCGTCTATGTTACTAAAGTTTTATCACAACAAAATGCTTACCTGGAACAGCGTCAATTTGCAGGTTAATTAATATCTTGGAAATTGTACAACTATTGCTAAAGCTGTTAGCAAAGTTATTAACTTGCCGAGACTCAGTTCCACAAAGGGGAGACATCAAGACGGAGATATTCTACGCTGTGGACAAACTGTAGTTTATGATTTGTACCAATCGTTGATAATCTTATACTATTCGATTTACTAAAGGCTATAATTTGATTACAATTTTGTTTAGATTAGAAGAGAGCCCACGCTCTCACTTTAATAGATGCTCAAAACGAATACGTAGATACCAACAACTTACGAGTATAATGAAGTTGTTGTAACATGGAACATTTATTAAAATTATGAATTTTTGTTTAAATATTTATGTACGTAGTATACGTCCTGTGTGTCTGTGCTGGCCACGGGGTTTTTTTACAAGCTTTTTAATAACTTGCAATTAATGTCTGTTAGGGTCAAATCTTACAAGTTAATTTTGACCAACTTCAAGTGAAAGTTAGATAATAATACAAGTACAGTTAACAAAAAGTTTGTATAAAAAATTGTCTATTTGACAGAAAACTTATTATTTAAATACAAAAACTGATAAAAACTACAAAAATGACTCCTTTTAGTGTAAAACTCGACAGGCCCATTTATTATTAAGTCTGTCTTTTTTTGACATCAGACTACACACACACACAGCAGTAGCAGATCCAAATGACAAAAAAACCGGCCAAGTGCGAGTCGGACTCGCGCACGAGGGTTCCGTAGAAAGATTTTAACGCTTTTCCCCAGTGTTTTAAGAAGTTCAGTGTTAGCAGAGCCCAGCTCCTAAGCAAAATGTACGCAGTGTGGGGTCAACTTATATTGGTCTCATAAATCTACAGACAGACATAAAAATTTAAGATTTTGAGACTTTTTGGAGAGGTTGTGCTATAAGAGCTACCTTCATACCAAATTTCAAGTTTCTAGGACAACCCAGTTTAGGTTTTCGGATTACGGCAATTTGTATGGAAATAGCCTTTTTAATGACTGTATCTTTTGATTTCGTTGACTTAGAAGGTTGATTTTTTTACAGCTTCAAGGGACCGCAGGCTTGAGTATTTGATATTAATTTCAGCATGCTACCTCCACGAGTTCCAGAGAAAAAGGGTCTTGACAGCCAGACAGACAGACAGACGGATAACAAAGTGATCCTATAAGGGTTCCGTTTTTTCCTTTTGAGGTACGGAGCCCTAAAAAGACAGTGAAATAAGCAAAAAGTTATAATTACTTTCACCTGTTGCCGAATAAAAACCTTTCTTACCAACACCTCGATCCCACCGACCGCGACTGGACCCCAAGAACCGCACGAACCCCTTGACCCACGAAGGGCCGAAAGCAACACAAGTGAACCGGTCAGTCCGCGTCATTATTTAGAGGGTCCCAATGCCCCTTTAACGGGGCCCTTTGCAAACTGGCCGAATGGGCTGGCCGGCAAAAAATGCCGTATAAACGAAATAAAATTAAGTCCTTGCCCTAGCTCTTTGTGGCGATTTAATAGTATCTTGGACCGAATTTATAGGTACGCTCACGATTGGATCGACATGAAAGGAATATTATATGTTGGCTCTATTTACTTTTTGTATTGGGTTTTGGAATCGAAGTTGGAAGGTTTGTGGGTCCACTACACGCCATCATTAGAACATGTTTGCTGTATACAGTGAGCAGCAGAAGTAGCTAAGCAATGATCTGCACAAACTCTTATGTCTATCACAATGGAGCTATGCTTAGATCACTGTGACCGCTTCGGTTGCTTAACTATTTCTACTCCTAACTGTACTTCTGTTTTCCCACTACAGTTGCACGCTAAAACACTATGAAGTTAATAACATGCTATTGTGATCCCAACAGCAATGATATTACGAAGTACTTACCTACCAAAATAATTGAGTCGGACCACTGAAATTTGAAAGTTGTAAAAAAATTCGAAAAATCTTGAGTTGGTAACACTTCGTATGCAAAGGCTTTACAGTTTTGATACTTGTACATTGTCACTTCCACTTAATTAGTAGCATCAGTTTTAAAACAGTCAACTGGCGTGAACCTCTTCCAAAAATCAAGCAAACTATAATAGTAAAAGGTGAGTATAGTTAAAGTGAGAAAAGTTTTACCCTGTCAAAATGTTTATGATATTGTCATAAGATTGATTTTTGCCTGGCCCGATGGAAAGGTTTTTCTACTGTCTTTAATGGATAAACTGACTAAGATTTTTTTTCCTTATTGTAAATGAAGATGAGCCCAAAGGCGTACCGTACTGGTTCAATGAGAACCGAATCATGTAACCAGAATTTAATCCCAGATCACGACCAAGATGTTTCGGCAGCATTTCTCAATCATGACATTTGACGTAATGTTGCCATTTAAATATCTACTACGGTTATCTCTTTATAGCCAGATTCTAGTCAGTTGATGGATTACAAAAAATCATGTCTCATCGTAATCTTGATTGCTGCCGAAAGGCGTCCACTGCTGGACACGACTTTCCCGCTGAAATCATGTCATCATCATCATCATGACAGCCGAAAGACGTCCACTGCTGGACATAGGCCTCCCCCAAGGTTCTTCACTCATTCTTTCTACACTCTCGATCTTTACCAGGTCATCGCTTCATCCAAAAGCATGTCTTGGTAATAAAATATCTCATCGAACCCAATAGCGCGTAGCATACGCTCAAAAACTACGCAAACAAACCTTATTCAATGTTCAGCAAAGTTTACCCAAAAACATGGGCCAAATAAGCTTTAAATCAATTCAGAGGGTACACTGATTTAAGTGCTGGACCGAGAAAGGGCTCGGCAACCCTAGGGTTGCCGTCCCTTAATGAAGGCTATTGCCAGTAAAAATCCACTAGGACTGCTAGTGTCGGATGAGGTCTATCTGTCAATTTCCACCAATTATAGGCCAGAGGGTTGAGCACGACTTTACGAATGCTGCGTAACGTTACGGCTATCGTATCGAGATCGACAAACGTCATACTAAATTTTTCCAAATACGCTCACGGGCGGGCGCTGTTCCAAACGTCATACAAACTCGACAACGTTTACTATTCGATTTTACGTGACGCAGGTTTCGAAAAGTCGTGCTCGACCCTCTGTAGCTTCTCTCATTGGTGGAGAGTGACAGATAGACGGTACCTCACCAGCGACCCTAGCGGATTTTTGACTCGCGGTAGTTCATTGTCGTTGCCGGACGAAGAAAATCAGATTTTTTCAGGTAAATCATCTCCATCTGTCTATCTACTTTTGTATCTATGTATGAAACAGTACGTTACCGACTTACAGACAGACAACGCACAGCTTAAACCACGGGAGCTTAGATACTTGAAATTGGGCAAACACACACCTTGAGTATCGTAGAGGTGCAGTAAGCAAAGATTTTTAAAAATTCCCATGGGATAGAGAAAGAACTATAGACTATTTTTCATTATTTTACAGTGGCAAAGCCGCGGGCCTAACTTCTCCATTTCACCTTGGGCAAAAATGATTTCATATGTCTGGCTATTCAACCTCTACGACAGGTTGCATTTCTCAACCGACTCTCGTAAATTTAGTGAGTAGGTTCGATAATTGCATTGATTTCATATGTCTGGCTATTCAACCTCTACGACAGGTTGCATTTCTCAACCGACTCTCGTAAATTTAGTGAGTAGGTTCGATAATTGCATTGATTTCATATGTCTGGCTATTCAACCTCTACGACAGGTTGCATTTCTCAACCGACTCTCGTAAATTTAGTGAGTAGGTTCGATAATTGCATTGATTTCATATGTCTGGCTATTCAACCTCTACGACAGGTTGCATTTCTCAACCGACTCTCGTAAATTTAGTGAGTAGGTTCGATAATTGCATTGATTTCATATGTCTGGCTATTCAACCTCTACGACAGGTTGCATTTCTCAACCGACTCTCGTAAATTTAGTGAGTAGGTTCGATAATTGCATTGATTTCATATGTCTGGCTATTCAACCTCTACGACAGGTTGCATTTCTCAACCGACTCTCGTAAATTTAGTGAGTAGGTTCGATAATTGCATTGATTTCATATGTCTGGCTATTCAACCTCTACGACAGGTTGCATTTCTCAACCGACTCTCGTAAATTTAGTGAGTAGGTTCGATAATTGCATTGATTTCATATGTCTGGCTATTCAACCTCTACGACAGGTTGCATTTCTCAACCGACTCTCGTAAATTTAGTGAGTAGGTTCGATAATTGCATTGATTTCATATGTCTGGCTATTCAACCTCTACGACAGGTTGCATTTCTCAACCGACTCTCGTAAATTTAGTGAGTAGGTTCGATAATTGCATTGATTTCATATGTCTGGCTATTCAACCTCTACGACAGGTTGCATTTCTCAACCGACTCTCGTAAATTTAGTGAGTAGGTTCGATAATTGCATTGATTTCATATGTCTGGCTATTCAACCTCTACGACAGGTTGCATTTCTCAACCGACTCTCGTAAATTTAGTGAGTAGGTTCGATAATTGCATTGATTTCATATGTCTGGCTATTCAACCTCTACGACAGGTTGCATTTCTCAACCGACTCTCGTAAATTTAGTGAGTAGGTTCGATAATTGCATTGATTTCATATGTCTGGCTATTCAACCTCTACGACAGGTTGCATTTCTCAACCGACTCTCGTAAATTTAGTGAGTAGGTTCGATAATTGCATTGATTTCATATGTCTGGCTATTCAACCTCTACGACAGGTTGCATTTCTCAACCGACTCTCGTAAATTTAGTGAGTAGGTTCGATAATTGCATTGATTTCATATGTCTGGCTATTCAACCTCTACGACAGGTTGCATTTCTCAACCGACTCTCGTAAATTTAGTGAGTAGGTTCGATAATTGCATTGATTTCATATGTCTGGCTATTCAACCTCTACGACAGGTTGCATTTCTCAACCGACTCTCGTAAATTTAGTGAGTAGGTTCGATAATTGCATTGATTTCATATGTCTGGCTATTCAACCTCTACGACAGGTTGCATTTCTCAACCGACTCTCGTAAATTTAGTGAGTAGGTTCGATAATTGCATTGATTTCATATGTCTGGCTATTCAACCTCTACGACAGGTTGCATTTCTCAACCGACTCTCGTAAATTTAGTGAGTAGGTTCGATAATTGCATTGATTTCATATGTCTGGCTATTCAACCTCTACGACAGGTTGCATTTCTCAACCGACTCTCGTAAATTTAGTGAGTAGGTTCGATAATTGCATTGATTTCATATGTCTGGCTATTCAACCTCTACGACAGGTTGCATTTCTCAACCGACTCTCGTAAATTTAGTGAGTAGGTTCGATAATTGCATTGATTTCATATGTCTGGCTATTCAACCTCTACGACAGGTTGCATTTCTCAACCGACTCTCGTAAATTTAGTGAGTAGGTTCGATAATTGCATTGATTTCATATGTCTGGCTATTCAACCTCTACGACAGGTTGCATTTCTCAACCGACTCTCGTAAATTTAGTGAGTAGGTTCGATAATTGCATTGATTTCATATGTCTGGCTATTCAACCTCTACGACAGGTTGCATTTCTCAACCGACTCTCGTAAATTTAGTGAGTAGGTTCGATAATTGCATTGATTTCATATGTCTGGCTATTCAACCTCTACGACAGGTTGCATTTCTCAACCGACTCTCGTAAATTTAGTGAGTAGGTTCGATAATTGCATTGATTTCATATGTCTGGCTATTCAACCTCTACGACAGGTTGCATTTCTCAACCGACTCTCGTAAATTTAGTGAGTAGGTTCGATAATTGCATTGATTTCATATGTCTGGCTATTCAACCTCTACGACAGGTTGCATTTCTCAACCGACTCTCGTAAATTTAGTGAGTAGGTTCGATAATTGCATTGATTTCATATGTCTGGCTATTCAACCTCTACGACAGGTTGCATTTCTCAACCGACTCTCGTAAATTTAGTGAGTAGGTTCGATAATTGCATTGATTTCATATGTCTGGCTATTCAACCTCTACGACAGGTTGCATTTCTCAACCGACTCTCGTAAATTTAGTGAGTAGGTTCGATAATTGCATTGATTTCATATGTCTGGCTATTCAACCTCTACGACAGGTTGCATTTCTCAACCGACTCTCGTAAATTTAGTGAGTAGGTTCGATAATTGCATTGATTTCATATGTCTGGCTATTCAACCTCTACGACAGGTTGCATTTCTCAACCGACTCTCGTAAATTTAGTGAGTAGGTTCGATAATTGCATTGATTTCATATGTCTGGCTATTCAACCTCTACGACAGGTTGCATTTCTCAACCGACTCTCGTAAATTTAGTGAGTAGGTTCGATAATTGCATTGATTTCATATGTCTGGCTATTCAACCTCTACGACAGGTTGCATTTCTCAACCGACTCTCGTAAATTTAGTGAGTAGGTTCGATAATTGCATTGATTTCATATGTCTGGCTATTCAACCTCTACGACAGGTTGCATTTCTCAACCGACTCTCGTAAATTTAGTGAGTAGGTTCGATAATTGCATTGATTTCATATGTCTGGCTATTCAACCTCTACGACAGGTTGCATTTCTCAACCGACTCTCGTAAATTTAGTGAGTAGGTTCGATAATTGCATTGATTTCATATGTCTGGCTATTCAACCTCTACGACAGGTTGCATTTCTCAACCGACTCTCGTAAATTTAGTGAGTAGGTTCGATAATTGCATTGATTTCATATGTCTGGCTATTCAACCTCTACGACAGGTTGCATTTCTCAACCGACTCTCGTAAATTTAGTGAGTAGGTTCGATAATTGCATTGATTTCATATGTCTGGCTATTCAACCTCTACGACAGGTTGCATTTCTCAACCGACTCTCGTAAATTTAGTGAGTAGGTTCGATAATTGCATTGATTTCATATGTCTGGCTATTCAACCTCTACGACAGGTTGCATTTCTCAACCGACTCTCGTAAATTTAGTGAGTAGGTTCGATAATTGCATTGATTTCATATGTCTGGCTATTCAACCTCTACGACAGGTTGCATTTCTCAACCGACTCTCGTAAATTTAGTGAGTAGGTTCGATAATTGCATTGATTTCATATGTCTGGCTATTCAACCTCTACGACAGGTTGCATTTCTCAACCGACTCTCGTAAATTTAGTGAGTAGGTTCGATAATTGCATTGATTTCATATGTCTGGCTATTCAACCTCTACGACAGGTTGCATTTCTCAACCGACTCTCGTAAATTTAGTGAGTAGGTTCGATAATTGCATTGATTTCATATGTCTGGCTATTCAACCTCTACGACAGGTTGCATTTCTCAACCGACTCTCGTAAATTTAGTGAGTAGGTTCGATAATTGCATTGATTTCATATGTCTGGCTATTCAACCTCTACGACAGGTTGCATTTCTCAACCGACTCTCGTAAATTTAGTGAGTAGGTTCGATAATTGCATTGATTTTTTTGTCGACTCAGTTACTAGACTTATAACGAAAACGGGATACTGACCGCGATTACCTTATAGGTTTGATGAGCTCCCGATATCCGATCCGATCGCGGTCAATATCCCAATTTCGTTATGTCTAATGCAATTAACCGCGAATCATTTAAAACTGTGACTCAGTTACTAACTTATTTTTTTTTAATAATGTCAAAAATAAGCTCACGAGGTCTTACAGTTGACAGAGCCACCAGTAAATGGAACGGGTTATTATATTGGTGAGTTTACTCAAGGAGCGTCAAATATTGGTGAAAAACTAGACAATAAGGCTATATTATAATCCGGGATATTTGGACAGATGACAACCCTGGGCTACCCGGAAACCCGGACCCATACGACCGGGTCAAAACTACGATCTTTTTAATTAGCAGGAGAGGTTCGCCCACGCAAGCTCCATTGTCAAGCCTCCGCGTCTACGCTTCTCGAATAAAAATAGGCTGTGGTTTTTTTGTTTGTGTCTTTGTACTGTTTATGTGAGTACGTGTCGTGTATAAAAACTGACGATTTAATACTTACGTAAAATACGGTTTTTGTAAGAGGGTACCACTCTGTAATTGTAACTATAGGTAGGTATACTTCTGATGCTAGAAGGTGGTTTTAGGGGCACATGCCAAGAGTTTTGTTGCTTGTTGGTATAATAAATATTATTACGATACGAGACGCAGCGTCGCGTCCGAAACGTCGAGGTATTTAAATATTTTTAAACAAGATGGAGTGATGACCTAGTAAAAATCGCGGGACCGCGGTGGAAGCGGAAAGCACAAGACTGGTCTGAGTGGAGAGCCGCGGGGGAGGCCTATGTCCAGCAGTTACATCTTTCGGCTGACATGATGATGATGATGATGAATATTTTTACGCGATGAAGTCCCGAGTGTCATGATAATGTGTGAAAATCGCGAATGTTTAAATCAATGCAACATACGATTCAACGGTCACCTCACAAAAAGTTATATACAGATACGGCAGCATCGTCCGAAAAGACACGGAGTGCTTATTTTCCTCGACAAAAGCCTATATAGAATGTTACGTTTTATATCGCTCGCTGCCCACCGTTGTAAAACCAGTGAAAAATAACCTAACCAGACGCAAACTAACTAACAAAAAGGTGAACTAATCCAACAGGCGCCCATAACTTGCATCTTTAAACGTTAATCATACTGCAAAGTCAAAGAAAATGCTAACAGTGAAACTATTGGGTCTAAATCCGAATCGAGACCAACACACTTGCTCCATTTTGTTTCCAACAAGAAACAGCGAAAACAACTTACTAAGTTCTTCCTTATTCCCGACAGTACCAGAATTCTTCGTAAGACAATAGAATCTAAATTGTACAGTCGGCAACATCCGGCGTACACTTAGACGTAATAAATTGCTCTTGTTCTAATGCATGTACTCTCGGTGGAGTGGGTACGATAGAGGTCACGTTGGATGTACTAACAAAGCACTTTGTGAAGTGTTTTGTTGATGAAAAATAGTTTAAGGAGGCGGATTAAGAGATGGATGGTAGTGCATTATGTTTTCAGTAATTCAGCGGGGCGTTTAAAAACTGGATTTACTTAGACGAGCGGCTTAATTTTCTATTACCCAACTGCCGAAGGAGGATTATGTTTTTCGAGCGTATGTATGTATGTCTAATTCTTTGGCACGCTCTACAGCCTAAGCCGTTTGACGGATTTCAACGTAGGAGTGACATAGGGTATATTAACAGTTTTAAATGATTCGCGGTTAATTGCATTAGATATAATGAAAACGGGATATTGACCGCGATTACCGTATATTAGGTTTGATGAGCTCCCGATATTTCGACGCAGTCAGTTTGCCCGTGATTTGCAGCTCAACAAACATAGGTATATGGTAATCGCGGTCAATATCCTGTTTTCATTATGTTTAATAGGGCATATTGTTTCCAGGAATTGCAGTCAGATTTTCTGTTTTTAACATTAAGTTCGTTAGGTTATTGCCTAAGTATGTAAAGTTAAAGGAACTGAACCACGAAACTCAGTGGGACCAATTCACAATCAATGTAACAGTGATTTTTTTGGCAGCCCTTTGGTATGTCATTGAGTTAATTGCAGCGAAAGGGTTCCATGATGGCACGCGAATCAGTACCTTCGACTGACCGCTGCTAGTTCTAATCCAGCTGCTTCACGATTTTTTCTTCGTCGTGTCATTGAGTTTTGAAATTCAATGCATTAGTTTTTTTTTCCTAGCATAATAAGGTTACTTTCAAGTTAGGTGTAAGTAGGACTGATCGCATCAGAAACACGGCACTGCGTTCCAAAACTCGTGTTGCAGACGTGGGGGTCAGGACTACAAGGCTTACATGGGACTGGGCTGGTCATCTTTGCCGTATGCATACGGAACTATGGGCCCAAATCGCCACCCATTGGGTTCCGCCGGATGGATATAGATGCAGAGGGCGACCGAGGAGGAGATGGCGGGATGACTTCGACGCATTTAAACGGGTTGGAAGGAAATCGTTGTTGATAGGGATGAATGGCGAGGAGAGGGGGAGTCCTTTGCTCGGCGGTGGGATACTTTACAAGGCCAATAAAGAAAGTAAACCCCCCCCTCTCCCCCGCCACTCGTCCCTGTCAACGGCAAGTTCCTGCCGTACCATTCTGAATGCGGCAGTCATCCCGCCATCTCGTCTTCGGTCGGCCTCTGCATCTATTGTTTATGCATTATTATTGAATTTCATGCAGTTTAATGCCAATGTAAGTTTTGTTAAGTAATAACTTTCAACTTGAAATTGAAAATAGAAAACCTCGACTGCAATTCCGGGAAATAATATACCCTTTACCACTCCCACAACTAAGACGAATCCAATTATTCCATACGTTGTCATACGTTGAAATCCGTCAAATGGTTTTAGCTGTAAAGTGTGCCAAATACACATAGATACACACATACACATACACACACACATAAACAGACATAATGTTTCTAAAATACGGTTTTTTTTCTCTCTTTACTTTTTACTGATAGAGTGAGGTTTCTTTGTGTAATTTATCTGTGGTTACGTATTGTAAGAGCTAACGTAACTTGTTTTTAGAAAAAAATACTTTGTGCCAAGTTTCTTGCGGCGCATTCTTCTTGGCAATCACGCTGGTAGACTAAAAAAAAATGACGTGTAAAAGAGCATTCAACTGCCTATTTGCTGAATAAAATTTTGAATTTCAATTTGACATACATAGATACATACATACGCTCTAAAAACATAACCCTCCTTGGGCAGTCGGGTAAAGGAGTAGTTAGCAGAGTGGTTTGACCTATGGCCTCTTAAGCGAAGGGCCATGGGATCGAGCCCCGGCTTGCACCTCTGAATTTTTCGGAACTTATGTGTGGAATTTTCGGTGAAGGAAACATCGTGAGAGTTGCACACTCCTGCGACGAAATTCAATGGTGTGTGTGAAGCTCCCAATCCGCACTGAGAACGCGTGGGAGCTACAGCCCAAGCCCTCTCAGAGGAGGCCTGTGCCCAGCAGTGGGACGTAAAACAAGGCTGATGATGATGATGACGATGATGAAGTTTTGTTATCGCTAGCAAAAATTAGGCTTGGCGAAGAATTCTCTATCACTTTTCTCGTGCTTGAAATCTCCATCCGAAATTAGTATTTATGGCCCCGGAATAGTGTTCCCCCTTTCGCCGCCACCAGTAAATATATTTTGTTTACGTGTAAAACGGTAACACGGTCTGTGTGTTAATCCGAGACAAGATTTGTGGCAGTTTTCCGGTGATGCATCTTCGTGGAACACCGTTTTCGTTTTTGGTTATTTTTTTGGGTCATTTCGAGGCGGAAGTTTGTTTTGGTTACTATTGTAACCAAACGTGAGAGAAAGGGATGTTATATTTAATTGCAACGTAAATTTTTTTCACAAGATGGAGCGACGACCTGGTAAAGATCGCGGGACCGCGGTGGATGCGGAAAGCACAAGACCGGTCTGAGTGGAAAGCCTTGGGGGGAGGCCTATGTCTAGCAGTGGACGTCTTTCGGCTGACATGATGATTGTTTTTTTACCAGGTACACATATTCAACATACAATGACAATGCAAAGAAAAATCTGTTAAGCAGCTGGACTTGAACCAGCAACCTCGGTAATTCGTACCACGCTCCACCAATTAAGCCATACTTAACATTGGTGCATCTAACGAATTTTACATATAGAGACATATAGACATAGGTACACAAAAACATTATGAGCATGTCTTATAGGCTTGGTTTCGTCAGTTTGCCCTGAGAGGAGGCAGGTCCCCAGCAGTTGGACGTACAAAAGGCTGGATGATGATGAAAGTAGTACCGTACTCATCTTATAACAAAACGAGCGACAAAGGGTCGAGCACGACTTTACGTATGCTGCGTAACGTTACGG
The DNA here is from genome assembly GCA_963691665.1 of Clepsis dumicolana. Classification (NCBI taxonomy): domain Eukaryota; kingdom Metazoa; phylum Arthropoda; class Insecta; order Lepidoptera; family Tortricidae; genus Clepsis; species Clepsis dumicolana. Next base: position 16,867,786 of record OY829509.1, read on the forward strand.
TTATCGTATCGAGATTGAGAAACCTCATACTAAATTTTAGTTCCAAATACGCTCACGGGCGGGGGCTGTTCCAAGCGTCATACAAACTCGACAACGTTTACTATTCGATTTTACGTGACGCAGGTTTCGAAAAGTCGTGCTCGACCCACTGAATACAGGAGAGTCTAATTTTGTTTAGGTACTTTTAATAAAGTACCTCGCCTTTCTAATTTCTTCACTCCAGTCCGTTTCCGTTGGACCGGTAATAATATTTATTCTGAATGTTGTTTTAGGTTACTATTTCTTGGTCCAAATTGTGCCTTTGTTATTTTAATGAAACAAAAACAAGTTTGAATAACGGGTACAATTAAATTAAATTGGAACGAATGTTTCCAGATTTCTAGCTTCAGAATAAAAGTTGTTAAGAAAATAGTTAAGAAATAAAGAAATAAATGGTTTGTTTGGTGCGTACAGAACAAAACATTATAAATAAAATTATCAGCAAAATACACCAAAAAGGTTGCTGCTCAGCATAATATGTCGCGACTGGAATGTCTGACGCTGGTTTTCAGGGCAACCAGACAGAAACTTAAAACTAAATAGTAGTAGTAGATGATACAATTTTAGATATTAAACATTAAATACTTACTAAAACAATAATACACAGAAACAAGGAAAATGAAGCCTTAGGAATCAAACCTTTCTGTCTTTGATATTCCGTGTCACGTGCTTATCCATACACTAAAGTAGAAACAGATTTCTATTGATAAACTAGTACCCATAGTCTTTGAGCTAAGCCGCGGACAGACAGATAGCCGGACATGACGAAACTACTAACTCCGCCACATTGGCTACGGAACTCTAATAATTGAAACAAAAATACAAAAAGATACAAACATTAAAATACAAAGTAAGAAAACTATGTTCAGTTTGTTAATCAATGGTTATTTATAGGTAAAACTGAATAAATACAGTTTTTCCCTGTTTGTAAATTTAGCATGAAGAAATGGTGACATTATAAAGGTTCCTTGTTCACAATGGAATCCTAAAAAATGGAACGCCAAAGAGACTCACTGTTTCCCAAACCTACAACCGAATGCTGAAGTTAAAGAGGATGATACTAGAAGTTAACGAGAATATCGTCACAATTCACATTTTAATTAAAGCAAAACTGACTTCATACCCCAATTAAAAGCCCCCAACGATTCGCTAGAACAAAAGAGCGAAAAGGCACCAAAACGCCATTTACGCGCGAGGCATCCTTCCAAATCGAATTTTAGTTAAGACAAATACTAATCACTTTTGCGACTAACTTTTATTCGGACGATAGACGGCTTAACGGAACGAGTGATAAAACTTCCTGCCATCCATTTACAGTTACACAACTTCTTAAAATCATCGGCATTGAGTCGAAGTTCGCTTGATTTGGCTGTATGAGAGTTTGAGCTTGTTAAATAGACCGTTATTCCAGACGCGTTCGAATTGAGAACAATCGGCGTGAACATTCGATTTCTAGACGATGCGATGCGATTCGCTATCGGCGCGGATCCGGTATCTGTCGCAATCCCACGGAAAGACAGTGGAATGCAAAAAAAAGGCAGACGCGTCCGCAGAGGCTAGTTAGCTGCCAAGGCTTTAAAATGAATGTCTTTTTACCCACTACGCAAAAAGAGGGGTAAGTTTGACGTGTATCTAGTAAGTAAGTAAGTAAACACTTTATTGTACAGAAAAAAGAAACACGATAAGTACACAAGTTACAAACAATCTAATTCGAGTACAAAGGTGGACTTATTCTTTTAAGACCTGATTTGTGTATCCTGGGTGTATCTGTGTATGGTTTGCATCTGTCTGTGGCATCGTGGCTCCTAAACGAATGCACGGAATTGAACGCGGCTATATTAAATCGAAAGGTCGTTCAATCGATTTGGCTCTTAGCTAAGTTTCATAAAAGTCGGTTAAGCTGTTTTTGAGATATTGAATTTTGAATTGAAAATGTCGGGGGTTTTCCGACTTTACTAAGTTGGTTAGGTTATGATGGTTCATGGTCACGCACGCACTATGTTTGGTTAAACAGAAAACCATCAGAAAACTGATTAATACACTACACGCTTGCGTTTGTTAAAGATCATGCATTTGTTCACATCCACGAAAATGTGGTCCAGTATGAAACACACTTAAGTACGTAACAAATGTCTATTCACCCTTTTGCTGTCACGTTTTTTTTTGTGGAATACCTTTCACATAAACACGATACGACGTTTCGTTTTCATCGTATCGCGGCGTAGTATACCTTGGCCATAACCGCTGTGCACTCCGTGTTTCGCCTCTTCATTGGGTATTTCGGTAATCCAAATATTGTAGCTTTTTTTGCAACCATGAAAAAACCTGACCAGGCTTATGTAAACTTCTCTTTAGTCCATCAAAGAGATTGCATTGGGCGCGTGTATGAAAAATAGAATTATTTTGAAACACGGAGTGCACAGCAGTTATGGCCAAGGCATAGCATTCGTAGCACGACGCGCCGTCGTATCGTGTTTATGTGAAAGAGCCGTTAACCCGTATACGGCCAACTATAGTTACGTTAATTCCCGGTAACCGCAACGGTTAATGAATATAAATACTGTTTAATGATAATCAAAAAACAATTTAGGCCCCGCTGCATTCAATTAGCCGTGTCATTTGTAGTTTCAAACCGTTTATAGTGATTTGAACTGCTTTGTTGCGACGAGAAATGCAAATGCTTTAATGTAAGACTTAATTGTGTAGAAAATCGTAGTCTGCTGGTGACCATGCCACAGTTAGGCATAATACTTATCAGCGAAAGTTGGGTGTTGATGATAGAAACCATTAAGAACTGTTTTGTAAATTTAATACGTAAATACTCACTTGTGAAACTAGTTTCGTGAACACATACATTTAAAAAAGAAAATAGTAATCAAACGCTATTAATTAAATTACTGTGTAGGTACTTATGTCTTTTCAATCTATCTATCTGTAATAAAAAGAAGAATATTCATAAGTAGTGTTATTTCTAATTTCGCCTAAGGAAGTGCACTAATATTATGTTATGAGTAATTATAAGTAATTATCATAATACGTAACAACAATTTTAAGATTATTGCTGTGCCCTTACAGGGTAAATGTCGAGGCACGTTTTAAGACCTCATACACAACATTTAATACAATAAAGAGTTTAAGTTTTTGAGTAAATTCCTTAGAGCAGGAAAATAATAGAGATGTTTAAACGTGCGATTCCCCCTCTTCTAAAAATTGTACACTACCTCCGTGCAAAATGCACAGGGTCTGTTGATTGTGTGCATGCATTTGGCATTTGTGTGACATTTGCCTAAGTATGAGTTTGTAGGAACGTAACAAACATTGACAAGAGCGTAGACGTGTGCTGTATGTACCTCGTCCCCTTCGAAAAGTGGCAGAAAAATTGTAGTGCATAGACAAGCCAAGGGCGCCTCTCGTCTGTCTGCTTCATGGTAAAGCCAGACAGAAACTAACTGTACATACATACATAAAGCTATTTACCCGCCTGTTTATGTAAATTCCCAGGCAACCTCGTCAAACTGCGTCGCCGTCCGTACTGCTAGCCCATTTGTTTGCGCACATTGCTCTTAAAAATACTGAAGCGTGCATGGTAATGCGGTGTAGTACAAGGCCACAGTAAACGTAGTCGTGACAGTACTTCACCCCACCGTCACCAGGCTTTTTTACGTCTTACATGCTGCGCGAAGTGCTGGGGGACTACTACGAAATTCGGAAATCGAAGTTCGTATCGTATCGTCTCGCTCACACTCGTATTAAATAATATTAGCGTGACCGGGACGGCACGACACGAAGTTCGAATTTTGCACTTCGTAGTATAGGGGCTGGGCACAGGCCTCTTGTCGTAGCCAATTCAATTCTTAACTCCCTAAATTCCTGTATTTGTATCTGTATTTGTATCCTGTATCCTGTATTTGTTATTTTTTGTACCTAAACTGTTTCCCGCTGGTGTTCGTGTCGTCACGGTTTGAGTTTGTGTTTGTGTATGTTTGTGTATGTTTGTGTATGCACTTTGTGTGTAATTTTAGGTTAAAATGGGCTCTGCAGAAAAACAGCGTTGCGGCTTGCCGCAACATTATGCTGAGTGGGGCCCATTTCACATCGTTCGGTGCAAATATATTGTATTGTTAAATAATATAGCTATGTGTTCCATTGTATTCTATTCCTTTAAATGTACTGTTTCATCTTTCTGTATGTGTCGAATGTATGTGAATAAATGTTTCTCTCTCTCTCTCTCTCTCTCTCTTCTCTCTCTAAATATTTGTAATGTTTTATTTTTTTTGTATGTACTTATGTATTACTGTGTGTGCCAGTGCTTTGGTTTTGTTACGGTCATACTGTGATTTTTTTTGGTAAATAAATAAATAAGAGGGCTTGGGCTATAGTTCCCACTCGGGCCCAGTGCGGATTCAGGACTTCACACACACCATGACACACAACATTATGACAGCTTAGCACTTCTTTATGGGTAAATGTATTAAAAAGCGTAGAAGAAAGTGGTGGAAGTACCTACACAGGAAGTCACGAGGTTTACTGTGTTGTTAAAAATGCAAAAATCTTAACTTCATCTCAAACAATTTTCAGGCCACAAAAAAAATCACATTATTTCAAAATTTGACGAACAGTTGCGTAAAATACCAAAAGTAGCGGCCCAATGTTTGTTGTATTGTAATTGTAAAGCCTTTAGATGACTTACTGTCTTAAATCTGTCTTATGTAAAAAGGGGGGAAAGGTTTTTTCGGCCCAGTGTGGGGGGTTGTGGGCAAAACACTGCAAATAATGGCCCAGAATTTGCGAGCGAATCTTTTCATTCGCCATTACCGCTCGGAAATACAAGTAAATATAACTTAGGCAGAGCAGGCGTGGATTGAGCAGAAAGGAGTGCTTCAGCTAGATTACTAAAAGTTTTATGTACTGGTGTGGAATATACGTCCGTTACACGCTTATATTCTTCAGGCAGCCATTGTAAGGTCTGTTTTGAGAAGACATTTATTTCTACAACTTTGTCACGAGTTGGGCCTAATTTAAATAACGACAGTTCTTTTTGCAAAATTAATGGAAACTTAACCTCTCTCTCTTCACCGTAGATGGTTAAAACTGAGTGACATTTATTTATAAAATATTGGTAGGTATTTTGGTTTTATAATTAGGTAACCAAATTGTGTTTATGGTTTACTTAGTAATTACCAGTGTACAAAAATATCACTAAATAATTATGCCATTTTGATTGTGTTTTAAAAATGCAATCACAATAATTTTATGTTTAAACTGAATCAATTTTTACACAATTTATTATGGGACCACCTCTGAAGTATGTATTACCATTTCAAACAAAAAAATAACCATCAAAATCAATTCATAATTGGCGGAATAATCGAGTAACAAACATAAAAAAGCAAACAATCGAATTGAGAACCTCCTATTTTGAAGTCTGTTAAAAATTACCAATACATGAAAATACAAACAAAAACAGAACGCCTCATCTTCCAACCGATAACACTTTTCCACCCGAATCTTCAAATCAATCAAAAATCAACTCACGCGGCAACTACTTAAGACTTTTGTCAAATAGCACTCTCTAAACGCCCAAGGCTCCATCCGGAGCCGTTTTTGTACGAAACTTGCAGGTTTCGGGAACAACGCTGCTTAAGAGGGCAGAATGAAAAGCGAAGCAGGTGTGTTGAAACACGGGAACGCATTCGAGCATTCTCTCTTCGATGTGTTCGCTCGAATGGTTCTGTCCTTATTGGAAAAATATAGAGAAACAGGGACGGCGTTATCGATCCGTGCTCGTTCGAGTCGAAACTCATCGAATACGGTCGTGTACAAATAATAATAAATCAGTTTGAACGGTTCGTTTCTCGTAGGTATTTTTTAGATGCCGTGAACGCGAACGTAGTTGATACAGTATTTTATTTATTTTTCTTGTTAAGAAAACAGAAAAATCTAAAATTGTTAGTTTATTTTATTTCAAGTACTTAGGTAGGTAGTATTTTATTGACCTACGCTTGAAAAGAAAAATAAGTTTCTATCACGCTTTAATATAATTTTCGAAATTTTTATTTCAAATTCGCTATAAAAAGTTAAATCGATTGCCTTTTTCGTGTGCATCAACTATTAGAAAAAAAAATCACATCACCTTAGCAAAAACGCAACGCGTAAAAGCAATTTTTCATCGCAAATCTTTAGAACGTAAACAAACAATAAATCATGATTGAGCCACTATTAACACGAAAACGCATCCACCCCCGCCACTACAAAAGCGGACCTTATTCCGCAGACTTAAGCTCCAAAGTACCGTTATCGGGCACATTACCTCCCGACCACGACCACGCGCGACCGGCGACACGAAAACTAACTCTCTCGTACATTGCGTGTGTATCAAGTAAGCCGTCGTGAGGCGAAAGTGTCGACCGAGCATTGAACCGAGAATTCCCGTCCCGCTCGCCGGTAGCACTTGTCTATGGTACGGGCGTTAGGGTGAGTGCTCCGATAGTTGGTCCGAGTTGTCAGCGTGATTTAGTGATGGCCGCCGGGATGAAAAATGGCCCGCATCGCGCACAAATCATCGGCGCGCCTATGCGACGCAGTGACAAACGGACTGTTATTTAGTGCCAACCGATACAGTTGTACGTTGTCAGCGGCCCGTAATTGGTGGCCTTGCCCTGAAGTTTGGACTAGAATTTTGCAGTGTGAAAAAATTGAATGACCAGTACAGTGGCCGGCGGGGTACAAATTGGCTCTTTTTGAGGGAAGTACTCGTATTGTTGGCTTTTTTCAGTCATGTGACGGGTACAAGTACAACAATCATGAGAAAATGCGTAAAAAGTGCAAAAAAGAAATCCGGGCCTAGTCCCTTAATTAGGAACTATATTGTTCTGTTGCGCAGTCTGGTGCCGTCTTTTTGTATTTGTAAGCCTTCCTTCCTACTATCTACATACGGCACCCGACTGCGTTAAAGTTACTAACATAGTTCCTAATTAATAGACCCGGCCAGGTTTTTTTTTGTCACTTTTTACATGTCAAAGATATCAACGGGCTCTCGAATTCTGGTTCACGAACTTATACTGAAGACATCAACGGGCTCTCACGTTTTTGATTTGAACTTGACCAAACCCGCCGACATTTTAATTTTAAAATGTAATATCTCAAAAACGACTGAACCGAACGTATTTCGCTAGAAAACTTGCTTTCAAATAAAAAAAACCTCATTCAAATCGGTACACTGGATTAAAAGCTACGGTGCTACAGACAGACACACAGACACAGACATACAGACACACATAGCGGTCTAACTTATAACACCCCTCTTTTTGAGTCGGAGGTTAAAAAAATAATTTAACGCTGGGAACGATTCAACGTTATGGGCTTTGATACTCCACTTGCTCTTATCTTCCTTGGCTTACAGCATAAAGCAGACAGACGGGAGGCGCCTTTGGCTTATCTGTGCACTACAATTTTTCCGCCACTTTTTGAGGGAAACGAGGAACACACACGTACAGCACACGTCTGCGCTCATGTCAAAATTTGTTACGTTCCTACAAACTCATACTAAAACTAAATTGTCATAGAAATGCCAAAAACATGATCAACAGACCTTGATCATTTTGGTCAGACTTAATGTTAGAGTTTTTTGGCAGAGGAAAAATCGCGCGTTAACATCTCCATTCCTTTCCTGCCCTAAGGCTTACAGCAACACATCAAGTAAATTGACAAAAACACTTCAGCAACACGATCCCAAAGCTTAGCAAACGCTCGTCTGTCGCAAGATCTAGCGTGTCTCAAAATTGAATCAGTCTCCGAGATGAGACTTGAGAATACGCTTAAGTCACTGCGGACGAGATCGATGCAATTTCTACAAGATGTCCTTTGTCACAGATGCAAGAAAAAACCGGCCAAGTGCGAGTCGGACTCGCGCACGAGGGTTCCGTAGAAAGATTTTAACGCTTTTCCCCAGTGTTTTAAGAAGAGCCCTGCTCCTAAGCAAAATGTACGCAGTGTGGGGTCAACTTATATTGGTCCTCGAAATCTAGAGACAGACATAAAAAATTAAGATTTTGAGACTTCTGAGTGGTTGTACTATAAGAGCTACCTTCATACCAAATTTCAAGTTTCTAGGACAACTGGAAGTACCCTTTAGGTTTTCAAAAAATGGCAATTTGTATGGAAACGACTTTTTTAATGACTGCATCTTTTGATTGCGTTGACTTAGATGCTTGATTTTTTCACAGCTTCAAGGGACCGCAGGTTTGAGTATTTGATATTAATTTCAGCGTGCTACCTCCACGCGTTCCAGAGAAAAAGGGTCTTGACAGACAGACGGACAGACAGACGGACAACAAAGTGATCCTATAAGGGTTCCGTTTTTCCTTTTGAGGTACGGAACCCTAAAAACGTCTCGGAAAGATGGTCCGAAAGATATCTTCACTTTGCTATTGTTCTATCACAAGTAAAAGCTTTTTAACCGAGCGAACGAAGTTGCAGCTCGGACTAAAATCTTTCGTAAGTCTGTTCGGCTGTCCGCCGTCTGTCCGGCTGTTCTCTACAGGTCGCATTTCTCAACCGATTCTCGTGTAATTTTGTAATTAATCAGTAGGTTTTTTATCGATTCGTTTAAAAAAAAACAAAAGAAAAATGTTCAAAAATGAGGTCGCTAGCTCTACAGAGCCACTAGTGTACTGCAGAGATGGTTGCATATGATGTAGATCCAGCAGGCTAGGCTATCTCTTTTTGAATTCAGAATGGTTTTTAAATAAAGTAACAGTCTTTGCTTTCGGAGGCAGATCAGTCGGGCTGGGTCCTTGAAAGCATGAACATTGTACTAGTTTTAAACCCCTGTCACTTACTTGAGAAATATAGCCCAGTCTCGATATAAGTATATTTTATTTACTACTAAATAGTTAAACAGGGCATTCGATATTTCGCACTTAGGCCGCGACTCCGTTCCTCTCCAGTACCCAGCTCCTGGCCCCTATTCCACCAACTTTACAATTGTCAGTTTTCAATGACAATTCGGTGTCTATTGCTGACTTGAAGAGCTTTGCACGCTTCATAGTGTCTAAGAAATGTAGTTCGAATTGTCATATAAAACTGACAATTGTAAAGATGGTGAAATGGACTGGAAACGATTTTTATAAAATTTTGCTAAGAACTATCTCGATTAAACTAGCTTTCGATTAAAAAAAACTGCATCCAAATCTGTTCATCCGTTTAGCAGCTACGATGCCACAGACAGAACACAACACCACACACAGGTGAAACTAATAACATGTCTCTTTTAGCGTCGCGGGTTAAAAATAGATTTTGATACCGTCACATCCAACCACTCCACTTTCGATACTCCTGCAGAGTGCTCCGCAGTCAAAGCGCCTTCTAATTAGTGGAGCCCCAGCCTCGTGGGGTCTTCTGTAATCTGCCTCGCAAGATTGTCGAGTCTGTCCTTTGTTACCGTTTGAACACAGAAATTGGGATTGCCAGGGATACGACGGTACGAGTCACATCACAATGAAGACAATTTATATGATGCAAGTAGTTAGAAACGTATTATATTGGTTTGGGGATTCAGGTGGTGCGTTGAAGAGGTATCAATGAACGGGAAAAATATCCATACAGGTAACAGCATTTGAAAAAAAAAATTTTTTTTAGTAATGCGTGGCACTATTGAGCAAACATGGACTCACTTTCAGTGTTTGAAATGACTTGAAATTTAGCACGATTTTAGTATGCTCGCTTTCAATAATAATGCAAATACGCGAAATTAAGATCGGTCCCCTGAAAGTGACTTAGTTCCAGTCTAAGATAATGTCGTTTACGTTCCATAGACGATTGACCTAGCAATGATGTATGACTGTACGGACAGCACGACAATCGTATGAATTAATGATGCGATCCTACTTCGAGATATTGTTTTCGGACAGGTAGCGTAGACGTTTAATATTGATGTCAATGTCTAACTGAGGGAGGTGAGTGACGTGGAAGTTTGACAGCTGTCAAACTTACGCGGGTTGTTACGAACACGACAGGTAGGTATTTTGAAAACCTGTCAGCTTGAAAAAGTGTTTTCATGGGCGTAACGAGGGGGGGGGGGGAGGGACAGGCAGCTGTGGATCTTACAATCAAACTTCCTAAAAAAAATATAAAAGTAGTAGCCGGTGAGGTAAAAAATATTCACATAGATAGGCTATATGAATATTCATTTAGATAGGCTATATGAGTATTCATATAGATAGGCTATATAAATATTCACATAGATAGGCTATATGAATATTCGTATAGATAGGCTATATGAATATTCATATAGATAGGCTATATGAATATTCATATAGATAGGCTATATGAATATTCGTATAGATAGGCTATATGAATATTAATTTAGATAGGCTATATGAGTATTCATATAGATAGGCTATATAAATATTCACATAGATAGGCTATATGAATATTCATATAGATAGGCTATATGAATATTCATATAGATAGGCTATATGAATATTCGTATAGATAGGCTATATGAATATTCATATAGATAGGCTATATGAATATTCGTATAGATAGGCTATATGAATATTCGTATAGATAGGCTATATGAATATTCATATAGATAGGCTATATGAATATTCGTATAGATAGGCTATATGAATATTCGTATAGATAGGCTATATGAATATTCGTATAGATAGGCTATATGAATATTCGTATAGATAGGCTATATGAATATTCGTATAGATAGGCTATATGAATATTCATATAGATAGGCTATATGAATATTCATATAGATAGGCTATATGAATATTCGTATAGATAGGCTATATGAATATTCGTATAGATAGGCTATATGAATATTCGTATAGATAGGCTATATGAATATTCGTATAGATAGGCTATATGAATATTCGTATAGATAGGCTATATGAATATTCATATAGATAGGCTATATGAATATTCGTATAGATAGGCTATATGAATATTCATATAGATAGGCTATATGAATATTCGTATAGATAGGCTATATGAATATTCACATAGATAGGCTATATGAATATTCATATAGATAGGCTATATGAATATTTCTTACCACACCGGCTCGAAAAGGCTTTCTTTATCATTCCGTTGAAAGTTTCATTCATATGTGGAATAGTAACATTGAAATTTTTGATGCTTATGACATTGTCATAAGATTGTTTTTTGCCAGGCCCGTGAAGGTTTTTCTACTAATTCTATACATACTGTTTGATAAAACATTCGTTCGCCATTTTCAGTGGCACTTTGTATTTTGACTGTTGTAAAGAGAAGATCTGAAAATAAACACTAATGCCGTTGTTCATAGACGTCACTCAAGCCTCCATTAGTTAAAATAGGTACATACATCTTGCTAACAGAAATGTCAATGTGACAAAAAAGGACAAACGAACTTTTAACGGCATTTCAGTTAAAATGGTTTAAAAATAATAGGGTAATGGTTAAAATATTTTGATTTATTTCAATTGTTCAAATTTCGTTAGAACTCAATAACAACAGTGCTGTGCTGTAAGTATAAAACTGAGCCGAGTTTACACAAAGTTAAAAACAACAATTTTATTTTGACTCTTTTGACACAAGGTATTTCTGTTTTGGCAACCCTACAAGCGTTAGTTGACCTAAACCGCTGTAATGCTATTCTAAGCAAATGTCGCTGGGCATACATCTCTGTCACGCTAATGGCAGCTGAAAGCCGTTAGAGGGGGATGGCGGCTTTATTGATGCTCCTAATCTCAATTATGATTATTCGTATTCCGCCAACTGTATTATTGTTTATCATGCTTTTATTAGTCAGGGTTGCGGAGTATCGCATATTTTTGGTAAGAAAATGTTTTCGGAAAGAATATAATGGAAGGGAATACAATTGAAAAGAATTGAAGTTTGACAGTTGTTCGTGTTATTAAAAGTTGCTTAGCTAATTTATTTTGTTGCCGTTACTTCAGTTCAGAAATATAGGTCGTTTGTCGTTTAAGTATCAATAAACATATACCTATAATAGTATACCTACTATATAAATCGCATAACGAATATGCAGTCCTCAAGTGAAAATGTTAATATTAAATAAACCATAGGTAGGGTTTCACTATTACACGCTCCGACGAACATTCCATTGCGCGCGGAAAACTGCAGTATTAAAAGCAAATATACAATTCATAACATTTCCCTGTTGTTTTAGTTTTAATTAATAGTACTCTGTTCAGGAGTCGAGCTTTGTTTTCGAAGCGCTGACGAATATTTCCTTACAGCCGCATCACAACTTTGCATTCTTTTTATGCGCCTGCCGAAGTAGAGTTATGTTTTTCGACCGTATAAATTTATGTAGGTATGTATGTCTATGTCTAATTATTTTCTACGCTCAGAGGCCCGAGTATGAATATTCAAAACCTGCGTCACGTAAAATCGAATAGTAAACGATATCGAGTTTGTATGACGTTTGGAACAGCGCCCGCCCGTAAGCGTATTTGGAACTAAAATTTAGTATGAGGTTTCTCGATCTCGATACGATAACCGCAACGTTACGCAAGATTCTATTACTACTATTCGATTATACGTGACGCAGGTTTCGAATGTTCGTACTCGGGCATCTGAAACGTTTGTACCTCATGTCTCCAGCGGCATAAAGCATAAAGCTGAATAGGCAATCTCGCTTATAATTGCCAAATGCCAAGCTGACCAGCCGTCAGCCAATTAGCCGGTCAAATTGCGTTGGGCCCCTGTTGCTCCACTTTTTCAAGGTACGGTGGACTCTCAAAAGCTCCACCATAATTGATTGTAATGGGAAACAAAATTGCGTTTTCCGTATTTGATTTCGTACCTATTTGGTAGGTAGAATCAACCCACAATAACGCTGCAACGAACTGACAACAGTAGAAATCTAAAGTTTGTTTATGGCAACACTGATTTATAGTCAAACAACACGTTTTGAACTTTTGATTAGATTAAACATAAACAGGTCATCGTATATCCACCATCCACCATTAAAATACCTCTCATATTTCGTTTTCAAATTTTTTTGTACCATACAACGGCAAAACCCACTAGATACTGGCAAAACAGCAACTTTTGGTTACCACTATCATTATTATTTATAATTAAAGAAACGTCTGAGTAACATGAAAAAAGCATAACCACAGCGTGATTTTTCTGGGTTGTCAATTAATAATCTTAATGCAGAGTTATTGTGGGACGATTATAGTCGAGAACACACCGGTTAGGCAAACTGTCTTATTATATTTCCTTTTGGTTGTGAGGTAGTATCGTGTTTTTTTTATACGACGAGGAAAGCAAACGAAGTATATAATAAAATTATGTATATAGGTGATATTTTTCTAAGGTAATTTAAAGGTTTTAGCGTTTAATTGTTAAATCGGTTGCCATTTAAAACCGAAAAGCAACAGTAGTATTTGAGACTCCGAGAGAGGCTGCAGCGACTAAATACTATTAATTCGAAGACCACTGAATAACGGGACTTAGGATAATAAAACTGCTCCAAAAATATGAGATTTTTTACTTGTAAAAGTCGAGAAAGCATTTAAACTTTATAAACATGTCAAACATAAACTCCGCACCCAGAAACCTCAGTTCATCCTTTGAAGCACACCCACAAAGTGTTTCAATTTGAAAGTTTAAAAGTACTTCATACAGCAAGCACTAACATTCTTAAAGCACGCGAAACCCGGGAGCGCGGAGCGTCTGTTAAAATATTCCTCTAAACAAACCGGAGAAAAATACGAGCGATGTAAATAGCGAATAACCGAGAGCCGCTAAAAAACCATGTAAAATGCGGTACAGTACATGGAAATTGGCTGCATCAGGTAGAAAATAAAAATGGTCCAACAGAGGGTCGAGCATGACTTTACGAATGCTGCGTAACGTAAAGTCGAATAGTAAACGTTGTCGAGTTTGTATGACGCATGGAACAGCGCCCGCCCGTGAGCGTATTTGGAACAAAAATTTTGTATGAGGTTTCTCGATCTCGATACGATAACTGTAACGTTACGCAGCTTTCATAAAGTCGTGCTCGACCCTCAGGAGCGTACACGTAAGAGCTAATATACTTTAATCCTTGTTATTTACGAATAGCATTTTGTTTAACAGTGTCAAATGAAACCTAGTAAAGTGATCGCGTCATCATCATCACCAGCCTTGCTTTTGCGTCCCACTGCTGGGCACAGGCCTCCTCTCAGAATGAGAGGGCTTGGGCCTATAGTCGCGGTCAATATTCTGTATTTTGTTTACGATAAATTACACAATGCTAGATTTTCTTTATCATATACGACTCGAACATAATATGTAATATAATATTACTATAAAGATCTGCTGTAGTCTTCACTTGAGCATAAGGTACTTTCAAATAGTGATAATTATGTAGGCTACTCAATAACAACTAGGCTTTACATTTTATAAGGATAGTGTTTATTCATTTTGGGATTAATTTTAGCTGAATCAGCTTAGCAACTCTACTTCAGCCAAGAAACAGAGTTCACAAAGAGTGCCAACTTTCACCTCCAAATTTATAGACTCTAGCAGTCCCGATTCGCTTGAGACGAATTTTGCAAGACGCTTGGTAATTTCGTTAATTTTTTGTTAATCTGTGGAATGTTTTCTTGGAGTACTACTACGTACTAATTAATTAATACAGAAACAAGAAATACAGAAATTATTCCTAAAATACGCTGCCCGATATGTAAATCGAGCCAGCTATAATTAAAAAATATTACTTTAACGACGAAAAAGTTTTCATGTACAGTCAAGAAATTTAATTCCTGACCCACCATAGAACATTTTCATAGTAAAAGTCATAGCGATTTTCCTTGTCAAGCAATGCGAGGTCTTTATGACCTTTACTGAGAAAAGGTTCCACGGTGGGCCGGGAATTAATTTCCTCGACTGTACTTTGGTTGTACGGCTTATTTGCAGTCATTTACAGTTCCAAATTTAAACGTGGTGTAAATAAAAAAATAAATGAAACGTTAAGTGAAAGTTACAGCAAGTTAAAGCATTTTTTATTGTATAGCGATTTTTGTGAAAAAAAAAACGTTTCATGGGTTTTTCTGTCATTTTAACCAAATTTAGAAGAAGGGTTTTGGACATAGCGCCTAATGTAGCCACAATAGCCTGCGGTATACCAAAATGACGGCATACCAGCAACAACAGTTTAACCCTGCATAAAAACTTTTTCATCGCCAAAGCAATATTTTTTAATTATAATTAAAAAGCATATTATTTAAAAAAATTATAATCTATAAGTCTGGAAGTGTACGATGCAGACTTGTATAATCAGGAATTTCTACAAAAGTACACAAAATAATAGGTACCTATAAAGGAAGGTAAAAAAATACAAAAAAAAAAAAATCTGAAAAATGTCATGATGTGTTTGGGTTACCGATATATTCCACTGTCAATCACTTGATGACGTTCAAACCCTCCTACCCGTAGGAGATGCGAATAACAATGTCTTGGAATGGATGGGATTCGGAATAAAAACGTCTATTATTTTGACATTAGCATAAACAGGAAACTAAATGTAAAAGTGACTCGCTTTAAATCAAAATCTATATAGGTAAGGTAAATGTCCCTGTACTCGACACTGACCCAATAGTTGACAATTTCAATCTTAATACGTAACAGTAAAGGTGACAAGAAAGGTGTCAATTATTGGAATTAACGTGTCGATCATTGGGTTGCTTGAAAGACCTTAAGTGCTTATTTTAGGCAGTATTTGGCGCGTTTCAACCAATGATATTACTGTATTAGTTATAATATGTCACTTGTACATGTAGCTCGGCGCGCCATTTTGTCGCTTGTCGCGCAGAGCGTCCCTTTCATAGTGATGGAATCAGTGAAGGACGCACTGAGCGACAAGCGACAAAATGGCACGCGTGCTAGTCCTCCAGCACGCCGAAAATGAAGCGCAGAAAAGGCTACAATTGTAGCCTCTTTGGCCTCAGTCGCTCTCAGATAAGGTGCAAATTGCTCGCAAATGTCAAAATTCTCGGAACATGTTTTTCGATTGTTTTGTGCGCATAATTATGACGTATCTTTACAACAATGTATAATACCATTGGTCTTAACTGTAAATCCATAAGTACTTAGATACCTACAATGATTATTATAAGTAAAGATACGTCATTATACTCACAAGACAATCGAAAACTAAGTTGCGAACATGTTGAGATATGCGCGCAATTTTGGACCTTATTAATTGAGAGAGATTGTGACCTAACAGGCTAGTTTGTACAGTCAAGGAATTATTTAATTCCCTACCCATTTCGTTGAAATGTCGTTAGACATTGGCAATGCATTAAGGTCGAAAATGTCAACGTAAGCGCGGCATGTCAAAGCAACGTCGAGTTTTATCTAGCTCTTATGGTGACAGTTTGCTATACGATTATAAACCTTAGGTGGGTTGGAATTTAAATTCCTTGACTGTAGGTAGTCTTTTTTGCGCTTCATTTTCGGAGTGCTGATGATATATCTACTTCTTTTTTATATGTAATATCATCGGATACCTACCTATTGGATATCAAGCACGCAAAATTTGTCACAAAAATGCTAAATAATCTCTTACCATTCATTTTGGTATCATTGATAACGAATTATCGGCTCCCATTATGTATTACTTATTCTATTACATAGAAATAAACTGAATGGCTTTTATTGTGAGGGCCCTTGGATCCCTGATCGTGATTATACACATACAGGTCTTGTGATTGAATTTTCCCTTTTTAGGGGCCCGTGACTCGTAAACACAGTATCGAAAAGTCATTAACACCAACAGGATTCTACAAGATACTGAGCCGTATTCGCAGGCGTCGCAAAATACTTTTGTGACTCGGATTTTACAAATAATATGAAAAAAAAACTGGGCAAGTGCGTGTCCGGCTTTGCTTAGTGTATGGTTCCGTAACCGTTACCACAAAGAAATGTAGTACCGATGAAAAGGGCGTATTTTCATGGCGCTTACGTCCCTTTGTTGAGAAGCGCAGTTTTTCGGCAATTACTCAAAAACGGTAAATCCGATCACTTTGAAAATAATTTTAATTGAAAGTATTTATTAAGCGTCACTTTCGTAATTTTTTCATATTTTTTTAACCTACGATTTAGAAAAACTCTCTACAGAAGTTAGAGGGTTTGATCACTTTTTAGTACTTTGGAGGACAATCTCTCCGAATAGGCGCCGTTATTTCAGACTACTCTCTAATAAAATAACATATAAAAATAAATAAAAAATGCACCCGGACGGTTCGATACCTTTCTTTGTTAGATAAGTTTGCCAAATTTCATTTCAATCGGTTGTTTTAAAATTCACTCCCAAAAATTGCCCCGAACATGCACCAACTAATTCCGAAAGCAGAACTTCATTCCACAACTTCTTCGCGAAGTTGCCAGTGTCTTCCACGGAATCCAGGGCTGGTCCGGGGATCGACATCCCGTCCTTTTTTCTTCAGAGGAAAATAACGTAAAGGCAGAAATAATTACGGCGAAGAGCTTTGGCCTCGATCACGTAGGGCGGCCATAATTAAGCTAGGGGGAATCTCCCTGGTGCTTTGTACTATTCTATATGTGATGAGTTGATGACTTAGTAGTGAACGTTACGACGTTAGAATGAGAGGTTATTAATAACGTTGCTTTAAATAGCGGTGATATTTTTTCGGTTACCTGTCTTGTAAAATTATTACTTTTAATGGTGCGTCTTACATAATTTAATTAAATAATTTATGCATGCGAGGAAAAAATGTCTGAAGTAGGGATCACTTTGGCTACTGATTTTAAATAAACATCATGGGACAAATTGACACCAATTGACCTAGTCCCAAACTAGGCAAAGCCTGTACTATGGGTACTAGACAACGGATAAACATACTTATATAGATAAATACATGATTAAATAGATATTAAACATCCAAGACCCGAGAACAAACATTTGTATTCATCATACAGACATCTGCCCCAACCGGGATTCGAACCCGGGACCTCAAGCTTCATAGTCAGGGTCTCTAACCACTAGGCTATTCGGTCGTCAAATGTATCAAACTTTTTTTTTCCTTGCAATATTTGTATGCATGTATGTTCAGGTACATAAGTAAATCCAGTGACAAATACAATAATCTGGTAAAGAAATTCTTGGTGGTGTGGCTAGGATCGTCTTCGCAGGAAGAAACTCTTCAACGGTTAATGGAATCAGCTTGAAATTTGGTATCGATATGTAAGTTGGATGACAATACAAATACAAAATGTACAGTCGGCAAAAAATCTTGTATTAATTAACTAAGGTAATTTAGTAAAAAGTTAATTCAACGCTAGAAGAATGAAATCAGCTGGCATCGTTCAATCAGTACAGAACTATGCCGTTTAAAACGTACAACATTTTAATAAAGCTAGTATTACACGTAGCTGATATCTTCACCACCCAACATCCTCTGTATATATTGTCTAATCATGTCCCGTGTACACAACATAAATTTGCATACAACTTCGGGCTCTACGGTGGCCCAGAAATTGCTTGCTCCAAGGCTCCAGTCGACAGCTTAAACAGCCAGTGTGTGTTCGAATACTAAGCGAAACCTGCCATATTGCCCCGAGTAACGCTACCAAATTCAATACGTCACGCCAAAGCATGGGAACCAGCGTACCAAAGGTCTTCGCAAAACGGTCGACCTACAACGGAATGTGTTTGCTTCTTTGGAGACACATTAATTCGAGCGTATAACTAGTCTCTCCTTATGCGAATATTAAACGGGTGGAGCTACGCAAACCATATAAAGTACTGTTTTCCATGTGTTAAAGAGGAATTTCGTTTGTGATTGGTGGCAAGCAGCTGGGGTGCAGAGTAAGGGGCCAGATGAAGTACGTAGCTCAGCATATACGTTTGGACGCTGCCAGGTGGGATTTACAACTTAGACGGGTTTTGAATAAAATCAACGTCATAATTTGATGCGGGGTCGTTAAAAGCTTTAAGACCAGTTAAGGCGTTTTGGGTGACAGCCGTAGACGCTTAAACAGATTTGTATCATGATACATAAAACGTCTCGAGACTACAGACATTAAACATGCTGCTCAACTCGCAGAAATGAGGAATTGTTCTCATTCACGTAGTGAAATGTTTAGATGTTTAGTTTAACACCCGATGCAATAAAAAGAGGGTGTTCTAAGTTTGACGAGTATATTTGTGTAAGTATCTGTATGCCTGACTATGGCATCATAGCTCCAAAACAGATAGATCGATTAAGATGCTGTTTTATTTAATCGAAAGCTAGTTTAACCGAAATGGTTCTTGGCTAAGTTTGTCAAAATCGGTTTACATTTATTGAGATATCAGACTAAGGTATTTTTAGGCGGCATAAATTGCTCTGGTTAATAAAAAAAAGCAATAATAATCTAACCAACTTAGAAAAGCTGAAAAACCCCCGACGTTGTCATTTCAAAGTCCAATATTTCGAAAACTATAACCAGTGCCCTAAGCACGACTTGTCGAATCCTGCGTTACGTTACGGTTATCGTATCGAGATCGAGAAATCTCATACTAAATTTTAGTTCCAAATACGCTCACGGGCGGGCGCTGTTCCAAACGTCATACAAACTCGTTATAATTTACTATTCGATTTTACGTGACGCAGGATTCGACAAGTCGTGCTTAGGGCACAGTTTGTATGACGTTTGGAACAGCGCCCGCCCGTGAGCGTATTTGGAACTAAAATTTTGTACGAGATTTCTCGATCTCGATACGATAACCGTAACGTAACGCAGGATTCGACAAGTCGTGCTTGGGGCACAGTTTAACATGCCGCAACATGTACCAATTCCCGCAAACACGGCGTCACATCCATGTACAGCGTTTTACATAACGAATTGAGTACGTGCGAGACTGCGCCTTAATTAACCGCGAATGATTAAAGACTGCAGCCTAATAACGGTTTCAAAATTCGGTATCCGGTATCGGCGGGTTTTAGAGGGAGGTTAGTAATTTTATCTACACACATATCATTGCCCTAAGCACGACTTGTCGAATCCTGCGTCACGTAAAATCGAATAGTAAACTATAACGAGTTTGTATGACGTTTGGAACAGCGCCCGCCAGTGAGCGTATTTGGAACTAAAATTTAGTATGAGATTTCTCGATCTCGATACGATAACCGTAACGTAACGCAGGATTCGACAAGTCGTGCTTAGGGCACATAAGTCCTCTATAATGCGTTCAGAACCCGTAGAAAATGACCAGCATTTCAGTACGCCGTGGCCTTCTCGCCGACAGCGCCAGCCCCAGCACCACCTCCACCACCAGCAGTAAAGTAATAGTCATTACGATATCGAATTCGATGTTTCAAATTTGAAAACCAACGTAATTTACAATCATAGTGAAATAAAACGGATCACTCACGTATGTAAGTCGAGTTCAGTCCGACATGTATAATTAATAATGCGATTTAAAAAAAAAGCAGTCAAATTCGTGACAGGTATGGGTATGATTATATGCCTTCGGCTTCTGAACCCATCTTAGAGTACTTATAATATGTGTGTAGATAAAGTAATGTATGCAACTCCACATAATTAGGCCTTAAAACACTCGTGTGATCCTATTATGAAACTCAGTTTCGCCTCGTTCCATAAAAACACACTCGTGTTTTAAGGACCCTCATTATGTAGCAGTTGCATAAACTACTATAGCAGGTTAGCATGTAGGATGATAGGTTCGGTGTGTTAGGACTTAGCACATTTCGTAGGTGTTTTGCAAGTTAAAAAATATTTAGTTTTTGAGGTTCATACCCAAAGGGTGGGGCTGGTGTTTGGTTTTCAGATGGCTTTTTTTTAGAACCTATAGTGTACCTACTTAAACCGTTCGTATCTTCGCAGTAGTTAGATACTTAAAGTTGATCCTCGTACAAGAAAAGTTTTTAATAACGTAACCAATGTAGAATAGTTATTTGTTATACAAGGGTGCAAAGTTGTATTTTACCCGTGAGTGTGGAATTGAAACAGAAGCAAGCGAAAGGATTCTATAGTTGAACCAGAGGCGAAGCTAGTGGTTCTAAAATAGAATCCTGAGCGTAGCGAGTGTGTCAACACACGAGAAGTAAAATACATTTGCACCCGTGTGTAACACAAAACTTTTCACCTCACTGTAGCGAGGAAAGCGCAACATGCGAAAAAACAGGTCGTAAAAATATATCTTCATCACTGGAATCACAATTTTTTTCACGATATCATAACAGAAAACTCTGGAAGTTGTGTATTTTTACGTGAGTCGGAGTCGGTGAGAAATTTTTTGCTGACAATGTTGACATTTCTGACGATGCGTTTTGAAATTGCATCGATTCAACTTGTGCGTTCAGAATTATATTCAACATCATTATAAAAAAAACAAATGTTTCTCATGGAATTATAAGGACTAAAACTATATTTGGTATTTTTTATTAAATTCTCAAACCATTTATCATTTATTTAATGATAATTAATATCGAACGAACCATTATTATGAGCGTTTTACGTTTTGTTATCTAATAAAAGCTACTTAAACACGCTCCACTCCAAGGTCAAATTACTTTCCCCACTAGTGGATAAGCGATTTTACCTGCTTGTATTAAAGGATAAAAGACGCCTTTCCGAGGTATTCAGGGGAAAAATAATTAATAATCTTAATAATAGAGTGAGTACTTACCCTAGTGCGTGGTCTGCCTTGCTGGTAGTCTGACCCGTATCCCCGACCCTGTTAAAGAAAAAAAATTGAATTAGGTCATCATCATCATCATCATCATGTCAGCCGAAAGACGTCCACTGCTGAACATAGGCCTCCCCCAAGGCTCTCCACTCAGACCGGTCTTGTGCTTACCGCATCCACCGCGGTCCCGCGATCTTTACCAGGTCGTCGCTCCATCTTGTTGGAGGCCTACCGACAGCGCGTCTCCCGGTTAAAGAATTAGGCAAAGTAAATTAATTATAGACTAAAACATTCAATATTATTGAACATGATCATGCCCACCATATTAACTTTACCCATCAATTAAAAAAATCCTGGCCGGAAATCTCAGCTTTAAAACAAAACGCTATGGAAATCAGTAGAGCTCGGACAGGTCATAGCAAAATAATTGCAACACGGTAATAGAACAAGATTAATAGAGTCGCATTATGTACAGTATTATTTAATTACATTTTTCAATTTCATTTTTATAGAGTTCGCTGTAGTTCTCAATCCACTTATTAATCGTTTTTATTTTCACCATATTTAAAATATTTAGAAACAACTTTATAGGTAAATAATTTTAGTAATTTAAATTGTCACAAAACTGTTTCAAGAATGCCACTTTGACAAAACCATGACAGATATGCAACTAAATATAATGTTAAATGACGACAATATCCTCTTTAGATAATTATAATCTTAAGTATCGACTCTATTGAGTATTGTTGTATTTCCATATCTGTTTTTGCTATGACCTGTCTGAGCTCTGGAAATCAGAATTACGAGTCAACTTCACGGAGAAAAGTTCCTCCGAACTTAGGCTTACAGCGGAATAGACTAACTGAAGACTGGGGACGAAAGTTGGCAGACCGCATAAGCGTTTTGGTTAGCGCTCAGTTGTTTCAATTACAGATTAGCGAATTAGTGTCTCCCCGAGCGAGACGAATAAGCTTCGAGCTTGGTTCCTAGTTCGTGCTCTGGCTAAAGGTGGTGAAGATAGCAAGTGAATGAGAATGAGATGTTTTACAAAGCGTTTAAAAGTAACTCGCTCAAAAGCAAGTAACTAAGAGGAGAGATCTTCCAAATTAAATATGACAATGCTTTGTCATTTGTTAAGTATGGCTTAATTGGGGGAGCATGGTACGGACACCGAGGTTGCTGGTTCAAGTCCAGTTGCCTAACTGGTTTTTCTTTGCATTGTCATTGTATGTTTAGTAACTATACGGTCTAACAACTCTGCTAATTGACAACATTTCATATTTTTGAAACTATAATTTGATTAATTGTCTGTATTCTACTTTGAAAGAGGAGCAAACCTACGGTTTTAAATTTTCATTAGGATTTGTAATTATTTTTTTATTAATTTATTAAAAGGTACTTATTCCAAAAGGACGTAACTCCGAAACTACGCTAGGATGGATCAATTGCCTTTGTCTTGTCACGATCAAAAAACAAAACCAAGATGTTAAATTTATCTGACATTGTCAAACCTACGTGTGATTGTTGTTTATTTTTTTTTCGTGAAAAAGGCAAAAGTATTACACCCATTCTTGCGTAGTTTTGGTAGAATTGGTAATTTTATTTTATTCGCTTGTGTTTAAAAAAAATAAGTAATATTAAATTCAGTTGAAAATTGTGTTCAGGGGCAAAGCTCTTTCGATACCTATATTAATTTTTGGGTAAGTAAATACAAAATACAATACAAAATGGAATAACAATTTCTAATCAAAGAAGTAAAGCTACTTATGCAATTTTTCAGTCAAACAAAAAAATATTGGCTTGTTGGTTACATCGATAATGATGACAACCGTAAAGCCAAGCAATAAAATTTGAACAGAGAGTGATTTTTCTTTATTTATAAAGTCCTACCTCCTAGCTTATATCTCATAGTAGGTATAAAAATTTGATTTAGATACGAGAAAAACAACTTTTAGAACGGCACGAATACACAATATTTCAAACTACCTAGGTACTGATTGACATTTCTTTACTTTTATTGTTCAGTAATATTAAGCCAATGACCTCCAGGCCAATCCAAAGGGTGTTACCAAGTCAGTAACTAATTGCGACATCGTGTGCGGTGTACCATATACAGGATGTTATCATGCGTGTGTATCGTGTAATTGGTGGTCGACTTGCCAAACACACGGCGTGCTTCCGGATGATCCAATTATTAGCTTACAAGTAAAGCTGATAGGATTTCACGTCATACAATGTGAACGTATTGAATTTAAGACATGCCGGCTAGAATCTGTTCGAACTCGAGCAAACGACTCTAGGAAAGTTGTAAACGGTTAGAATCGTTTCCTCTTGATACAAACTACAAATTGTAGTGTGCAACTTTCTAAGAGTCTAGTTTTTATGCAAGCAGTGTCCTCGAAGTGCCAGATGGAGGGTATCAATATTGTGTAAGCTGTGGTTATTGTATTGAATTGTAATGTATTGTATTGTTGTATTGTGTGGTAGGTACTGTGTGTGTTATTCGTGGCATTAACACGAGGTAACAAGAAGAAAAGACACAGGATAAAGATTGTCCCGAACTGGTCCCAACTCAGCATGATGCTGGCCTTGCAGCCA
Source organism: Clepsis dumicolana (assembly GCA_963691665.1). Taxonomy (NCBI): domain Eukaryota; kingdom Metazoa; phylum Arthropoda; class Insecta; order Lepidoptera; family Tortricidae; genus Clepsis; species Clepsis dumicolana. The sequence continues at coordinate 16,892,093 of OY829509.1, forward strand.
GCGCTGGCCTTCCGTTGGAACCACCAGGTGATCAAATACATCATATAAAATGTGAGGCCAACATTATATTACAGTAATTTATACATAAAAAGAAAACAAAACAAACATACAAAGAGAAGATTACAAACAAAACTTGAAAAGAAAATTTTGAAAATTACAAGTCGAACCAAAATCATGGGCTCGGCCATTTGCTCAGAATGGATGAGGATCGAGGGGTCAGGAGGGCGTATCTAGGACGGCCGACTGGACGCCGTCCGGTTGGTCGGCCGAAGTATCGCTGGGCTGACGCTGTGGAGGCAGCGTCAGCTCCAAGCCGGTGACTGGCGTGAGACTGCGCAGGATCGGGTTAGGTGGCGAGCTCTCGTTTCGGAGGCCAAGATTATTTTTGGGTCACTGAGCCAATCTAGTTAGTTAGTTGTTTCAAACACAGCACTGTAGGCCTGTTCAGGTTTGTTCAAATTTATTTTTGTGTTTCATCAATCCATATTATATCGATCTATCGATGACAATAGAATCGAAATCGTGGCGGCATCTATCGAGGTTATTTCTGCAAGTAAATTTTAATCGTCTTGCCGTATCGAGAAATCAGAAATATTTCGAAGCGACATGTAAATGAATTTTCAGAGCGGTAATCGAATATATACAACGTTTGACCACGTCGGTGATTCCGGACCGATTGAGTAAAAAAAAGAATTTCCCCTGGAGGGGTGTCGCCCTGATTTTATGTGTAAACGTTCAATTTGTTACGAAAACAATTTATTTTGTTTGATTATGGCGGAGGTAAAAAATATGGAAACGTGTTCTTTATTTTTTTTTTAACTTTCGCTGCGAAGCATTGACTCAGTTTACAAAAACGTCCACTTAGGTATTAAGTTAAGATAAAAACATGGTTTCCGAATCCAGTAGAAATTCCAGCGTAATGTGATCCAGTTTTACGTAAGTATGATTACAGTAACATACAATCGTCTAAAAAACGCCGAGGCTATAATAGAGGTCGTAGAGGTGACCAGTTTTCATAAATCTATTTTAATATTTTTGCTTTCCATCTCCAAAATGTATAGCGGCTATTACACCAAAATTGAAAATTGCACACACACAAAAAAAGGCCGTCCCTCGACCGCATTTAGTTACCGAAAAGCCAGATTCCCGCAACAGGAAAACGCCAGTCATTTTCCTATCGGAATAAAACCGGGAAAACAGAGACAATCCATAGCGAATATTGCTGTATCCACCTCGATAGAAAAACGAAATTTTCATGACATCAAAAGGAAACGATTTTCATGTAATATCCCGCTTGCGTCGCTTTGTTTCAAACGGCTTTGCTCCCCGATTTGTCAAGAACACACCGGGAACACGACAAGTTGACGTGACCAATTAGAGCAACCCTGGGCGGTGGTAATAGAGCCTACTATCGATTGGCTCTGCACCATGCTGACGTGCCTTGTACCTTTGTGCAAGTACAAGAAAATTGGATTTTTTGTTCAGGTTTAGAGCCTTTTTTGAATAAGTCTGGGCCTAAAAGTGCTTGAATAAAAAGGGTTGAAACTGAACGTACGAAAGGAGAAAGGGAGAAAGGTCGAAATCGGCAATTGATTATTAGGATTCCAATCGGCTGCAAAGATAGGTTTTGTTTTTATGAACTGAAGGTCAACTTAAACACAATGTGAAGTTGATTTAGAATTCAGGTTTAGGTAGCCAATGAGCTTGCATGATAGTTACTTATTTACTCAATTTAGTACAATAACATAGACAAAAATAATAATCTCGAAGAACTGAGAACTTTTTTGAGATCGATTAAAAAGGTAAATGAAATGCGTTCTGTTATTAAAGTGTTACATGTAAAGTACTGTAAAATTAACCTCACATTTTGGATTAAACAACCCAGATTTTATATCACGTACCAATGCGTTTAATACAAGATTTAATGAGATTACTTCAAGTTAACTTACTTTATGTTACTGGGACAAGTTGTGTCGTTAACGACAACGTTGCATAAGCAATCAAAGCTTGCATTTCAAGACATTAAAACAATAAGGCATAAAGTAAAGTAAGCTAAATATCTAGACGTAACGAAATGAGCTTTACGTTGACATTAGGCACTGTTTAATTAAGGAATGGGATTCAAAAGCTAATAAGCTTAATTGCTAATTGTTAAAACTTCATTAGATTACTGCTTTGGTTTGAGTAACTTTGCCTTATATGATTAGGCAAACGTTACAACGATTACTATCGTTGACGTATAATTATGTAAAATCAGGCCACTATTTCAAAAACTATACAATGATAGTGAAATAAAACGGATCATTCAATTATGTAAGACGAGTTTAGCCTAACTAACTAACAAACTTAACAATGAATTTATTAATTTATTAATTTAGTTTAACTTTACAATGGTAGCTTATTTACAATGACAATTCAAACTATATTAAATTTCTTTGCCAATAAGAAGCGCACTAAAACAAAAGCTCTTCAAGACAGCAATTGACACCGAATTGTCATAAAAGACCAACATTTGTAAAGTTAATGAAATAGGGGCCAGAAACAAGTATTATCCGATTAACAGTCAATTACATTAAATTATTAAAACGATCCGACCAATGATTTGAACCTACGACATCTAACTTCAAACTCCACCACATCCCCACAGAGCCACCTGGCTCGACACGGAAGACGCCCAAAAACTGGTTTATAATTTCCAACTTTTAAACCGATTCAACGCTAATCCGAATAGACGGAATCCTTTCAAACACAGTAATTACCCTACCTGGATCGATCGGCGAAGTTTGGTCGAAGTTTAATTGACTTCCTAAGAAGAATGTTGGATGCTCTTATAACGCAAAAGGAGAACAAGTGAAGCGTACATTAATTGCTCTTGTATGACTGAAAATAATTTTACTAAATACAGAAATTTCTATGAAAGAAATGTTATCAGTTTTAAAAGTAGAAAGAAAACAAGGACGGTTGAGATTGCAATCGATGTCATTTCTTTATGATTGCTGGAAGAGATCGCTGTAGCGATAACGCCGCCCATTGGTAACTTTTATTTTCTTTGTGACTTTTTCTTTTTTGTTTGTTAAACGTTCAATAACGTGTTCTTCTATAGTATTGCCTCTTGTTTCTTGTTTCTAATATTGTCTCTTGTTTCTACGTAAGGTACGGTTTTTTATGCTCTCTGGAAAGTGCAGATAAATAGATATCTAGCTTGTATCCGTTCGGAATTACAATTCATGGCAGTTAGAAGAAAAAAACAAAAATAATGAATGTATGTGTATGTATGTAAGTATGTAAATGCTTTATTGCACATAATATTACAAAACAATTATAATAAATATACCACAACAGAAAATGTACTACAAAAATCAGTTAAACAGTTGGACTGGCTGTTTTGGCTTTGTGTTCCGGTGTGGAGAGTAAGACAGCCGGTGTAATTACGGGCACAAGAGGCATTTCATCTTAGCTCTCTAGGTTGGCAACGCATCTGCTAACCCTCCGGGATTGCGGGTGTCTATGGGCAGTGGTGATCACTTATCATCAGGTGACCCACTTGCTCGTTAGCCTTCTTCGTCGTATAAAAGAAAGGCTTGAACCAGCAACCTCGGTAATCCGTACCACGTTCCACCAATTAAGCCATACTTAACTTTTTCACAGATTTTTCTTTGCATTTTCATTGTATGTTGAATTTCATACCATAAACATAAAAATAAAAACAAAAAAATAATCAATAAGTTGATTATTTTTAACCGACTTCAAAAAAAGGAGAAGGTTCTCAATTCGTCGGAATATACATATGTTTTTTTTATGTATGTTCCCCGATTATTCGAAGACGGCTGGACCGATTTCAAAAAATTTTTTTTGTTTGAAAGGGTATACTTTCTAGTTGGTCCCATTGTCACCAAGTCAGGATCTGATGATGGGATCTCTGAGAAATCGAGGGCAACCCTCAAATTTTATAGGGACGTATCATGTGTTTCATACATTTTCGAAAGCTGTTCAAGTACTTGCGTCTGGTAGTCATAATTTCGTGTTGATGAGGTGATGATGGAAGGTACATCTCCTTAACGGTTAGGAGTTGGAGGATAATATTTTAAATATTAACGTAACTAAACATTGTGAAATAAAAAATCTTTTAACACAAAGTAAAACCGCCTTCAAAAAAAAAAACCTCAAAAAAAAAACATAAAATAATCCCCAAAAAGCCACGCTAGCGGAATATTCTTGGAATGAAGCACCGATTTCATATTTCTGCTAGGCCATAAAACTCATGGCTTTTTGGGGATGTACTTTATTTACATAATAAAAGCAATTTACAATGACATTAAATCTAAGCTTAAACTAAATAATTATTATTTTACGTTTTTTTTCTGAGGTTTTTTTCATTAAGTCACTTCAACACAAAACTCAAACCAACTCATCACTGGCACCGTGAACTATAAAAACATAGTTATAAATAAGTGTTGTATGTACCTCCGCAGCTCATGTCTCCCCCGTCTCCAGGGCCCGTTGTACTATTAATCATAGCGTTCTTTTTTTGTTTCGCTACCTACATGTCGTAAATTACCTCCATTATTGTCTGAGATAGTTAAAGCATAAAGTGGACATATATTAAAGCTTTTTTCAACGATAAAGTGACTTCTTGTTTTCGCTGTTCGAGTTGTAGACTCATGCCGTCGACGCGGATGTATTGGTCTGCTTTTGAAAGAAGAAAACACTGCACAAAGCTTCGTTAAAGCATAATTTTATTACTATAATTATGCATACTTTTAAAAGGGTACAAAAACTACTCAGAGCTAAAAATCGTGGACGTGGGAACGAGCCGCAGCAAAAACATTTATAAATAAATAATAAATAAATATCGTGGGACAATTTGACACCAATTGACTAGACAACGGATAAACATACTTATATAGATAAACACATACTTATATAAATATTAAACATCCAAGACCCGAGAACAAACATTCGTATTCATCAAACAAACATCTGCCCCGACCGGGATTTGAACCCGGGACCTCAAGCTTCATAGTCAGGGTCTCTAACCACTAGGCTATTCGGCCGTCGAATTTATATCAAAACATTACTGTCAGAATATTGTAACGAAAAGCCGTAGGTAGTAGCCTAGTGGTTTTTTATACGACAAGGAAGGCAAACGAGCAAGTGGGTCACCTGATGGTAAGTGATCACCACTGCAAATAGACACCCACAACCCGGGGGGGATGCAGATGCGTAGACAACCTAGAGGGCTAAGATGAAATGCCTCTTGTGACCGTAATTACACCGGCTGTCTTACTCTCAACACCTTTGAAATATGACTTCTTTTAACAGTTTTAAATGATTGTCTGTTAATTGCATTAGGCATGATGAACACGGGATATTGACCGCGATTAGCTTAGAGATCTGCAGGAATTTCGAATTAATACTCCATTTTTGACTTTAATTATCGTGGGTGTTTCATAAAATTAATATCCTGGAACCAAAGCCGTGACAGCCTAGCGGTTTGACCTATGGCCTCTCGCAGAGTGTCGTGGGTCCAAATCCCGGCTCGCACCTCTGAGTTTTTCGGAATTTATGTGCGGAATTACATTTGTAATTTATCATGAGCTTTTCGGTGAAGGAAAACATCGTGAGGAAACCTGCACACATCTGCGAAGCAATTCTATGATGTGTGTATAGTTCCCAATCCGCACTGGGCCCGCGTGGGAACTTATAGCCCAAGCCCTGTCATTCTGAGAGGAGGCCTGTGCCCAGCAGTGGGACGTAAAAAAGGCTGGTGATGATGAATATCCTGGAACCGCGTGGGAACTATAGCCCAAGCCCTCTCATTCTGAAAGGAGGACTGTGCCGAGCAGTGGGACACCATATTAAAAAAAACTCAAAATAACGTATAGCGTCTGAAAGTTCTATTCAAACACCTTCACTGGTTTTTAGGGTTCCGTACCTCAAAAGGAAAAAACGGAACCCTTATAGGATCACTTTGTTGTCCGTCTGTCTGTCTGTCTGTCTGTCTGTCAAGACCCTTTTTCTCTGGAACGCGTGGAGGTAGCACGCTGAAATTAATATCAAATACTCAAGCCTGCGGTCCCTTGAAGCTGTGAAAAAATCAACCGTCTAAGTCAACGCAATCAAAAGATACAGTCATTAAAAAGGCCATTTCCATACAAATTGCCGATTTCCAAAAACCTAAATGGTACTTAATGAAAATAATCGATTTATTGATTATTTTTGTTTTTATTCTATGAATGTTTCATAAAAATAAAAACAAAAATAATCAGTAAATCGATTATTTTCATTGATTCAGAAAATAGCTCCATCTCTTGCCACTAATGCGTAACTGTAGAAGTTCCGTAGTGGGTGAGCTGCTTGATTAAGCTACTCATAGATGGCGCTGAGGAGAGATCTTCCAAATAAAATATGACACAAGGCATTGAAAAATTCGTTAGGTACACCAACGTTAAGTATAGCTTAATTGGTGGAGCGTGGTACGGATTACCGAGGTTGCTGGTTCAAGTCCAGCTGCTTAACGAATTTTTCTTTGCATTGTCATTGTATGCTAAATGGTACTTCCAGATGTCCTAGAAACTTGAAATTTAGTATGAAGGTAGCTCTTATAGCACGACCACTCAAAAAAGTCTCAAAATCTTAAATTTTTATGTCTGTCTGTAGATTTCGCAGACCAATATAAGTTGACCCCACACTGCGTACATTTTGCTTAGGAGCAGGGCTCTGCTAACACTGGGAAAAAGCTTAAAAATCTTTCTACCGAACTCTCGTGCGCGACTCGCACTTGGCCGGTTTTTTTCTACAAAACACACTACGCTTACAAAATTGCCTAAGAAACAAAGTTCCTCTCCCTCTACGACCCGTGTGTTGTTCCCGTCCCGCGAGTGCAACATTAATCATTAAATATCGCGAAGCCGTCGCGGAGAACACTTTTACCGTCCAAACTGCCATTTGGTAGCCAGTCTTTTACGAACACATAACGAGTTTCTTGAACGACACTTGGGACAGAGAGACGATTGGGATGGTGATAAGGAGAACGTTTCGGTACTGGATTGCAGGTTTAGAATTACAGCACTAGTTCACACTATAATTACACTCTTTTTAACCGACTTCAAAAAAAGGAGGAGGTTCTCAATTCGTCGGAATATTTTTTTATTTTTTTTATACAACAGTTAAGGCCAACGAGCAAGTGGGTCACCTGAAGATCGAGCACGACTTTACGATGCTGCGTAACGTTACGGTTATCGTATCGAGATCGAGAAACCTCATACTAAATTTTAGTTCCAAATACGCTCACGGGCGGGCGCAGTTCCAAACGTCATACAAACTCGACAACGTTTACTATTCGATTTTACGTGACGCAGGTTTCGAAAAGTCGTGCTCGACCCTCTGGTGGTAAGTGACCACCACTGCCCATAAAATTATCGAGCCTGCACGAAATTTTAGAGGGAATCAGTTTTTTAGCAACCTAACCAACTTAAAATTAAAAACAAAACCTGAATGCAATTCTGGGAAACAATATACACTTCCACCACTGAGACGAATCTAATGACGCATCATACGTTGAAGCCCGACAAACTTAGGCTGTAGAGCGTACCATATAATTAGACATACACACATATAGTTAAATTTTTTTGAAGTGAGCTCATCCACTTAGCAGCAATCACAATGGCATTGCATATATACAATGCTATCATCTGCGTCTGTTCTCGTAACCGCCAACCAATTACGTACAAAAACGGTAAGAAGTACTTTGCTTGTAAGTACATTATTGAAATTTCAACCTAATGCCTTGTTGAGAGGGTTTAAAGAGTTCTAAACGCGAGTTTCAAATTCTTTATTGAATACCAGTACAGCTTGAGTGGTTGTAAAATACACAAGTAGTGTTGAATATACCATTTTCGTCTTAGACCACTTTCAACCTACTCAACATGGAGTAAGGTTGAAATTTCAATATTCCTGCAAACAAAGTAGTTTTTTGAATGAAAATAATCGATTGTTTTTATTTTTATGAAACATTCATAGAATGAAATTCAACATGCAATGACTATGCAATGAAAAATCCGTGTCCAGCTGCTTAACGGATTTTTCTTTGCATAGTCATTGTATGTTAAAGTAGTTTTTTGTACGTAACTGATTGACGGTTACGAGAACAAAAGCAGATGATAGCATTGTATAGATACAATGCCGCTGTGATTGCCGCGAAGTGGATGAGCTCACTTCAAAAAATTTAAACTGTATGCTCTAAAAACATAACTCTCCTTGGGCAGTCATGTAAAAATATAGAAAGAGGTCCAATTACCTTCTGCGCGTTGACCTCACGCGTCGATATGCCCATCTTCTCGTGGTGACGCAGCTGCACGGGGTAAATGATCTGGTAGTAGTGGGCCCCAATGTTCCGTACCAGCTCTTGGTTCTGTCTGTACTCGCGTAGCAGCCGCTCGACCTCACCTGCGGCCAAGGAGAATACACTGTGTTATCTTTTGACGACCGGATAGCCTAGTGGTTAGAGACCCTAACTATGAAGCTTGAGGTCGGTCGGTCGGAGCAGATGTTTGTATGATGAAAACTAATGTTTGTTCTCGGGTGACCACCACTAAACTACACGCTGACGCGTTTCGGCACTCTCCACGAGGCCATTATCCAAGCTAAACACTACAGCAACCGTTCACCAAGACACCATTACCACTACCACTACTATTAGTAGTGGTAATGTTGTCTTGGAGTAGTGGAGGCGGATTGTTGCATGGAAACACATTTGCCGCACAGACATAACAAGCAAAGCAATTGTTTTTAGTTAATAAACTGGATTTAACGCTAAAAGTGGGCTTAATTATTTGCTGTAAGAGGACTTATTTTTAATTTTACATAAAGTCAGAAAATTAGTAGTGGTTGGATCAAACCTAAATTATCAAAGAAGTAAGTTTCGTTTTGTAACTTACAACATCAAAGTTAACGACACCGGAACATGATTTGTTTGGTTGTTTGTAACAACTTCTAAGTTACTGTAATATTATTCTATTTACATTTTGGCAGTTTCTTTAACAAATCGGAAGGCTCTCGGAGGATTTGTTGAAAATGTTTCGGGCCTGAATTCAATGAAAAAGCTGAAAATAAATAAACCATCAAGGGAAATCTTTTAAAAGAAGCGCCTTAGTTTGTTATTAAACTTAGTCGTTGAATCTTACAGTCACTGTTGCTAGTTTTTTTAAACGTATTAAATAGGTTTGCATTTGACCACAACCATGCCGAGCTTAGCAAAGATGTGGTCTATGATGGAAAATGTTTGTCTTGTAAATATGCGTATTTGACCCTAGACTGAAAACGGCTGTGTAGGTAGTGTTGTGCAGGGAACACTCATGATAAAAACATCTATTTTAAATTTTGCAGTCTCAATAATTTCATACGACACGACGATCTGATACTGAAAATTATAGAATGAAAGATAGAAGGAAAGAGAGGAAGGGGAAGGCCGAGGATGGAGTATTTAGATCAAATAAAAAAGAAGATAGACGTTGTGTCGTATCAGGAGTGGAAAGAACTTGCATTGGAAAGAACGGACTGGAGACAACTGCATCGACAAGAGTAGCAATAATAATTGTTTTCCTATGGCGATCCGCATATTTAACAAATTACCGAAAATATTTCAAGACTTATCAGTCAACGAGTTCAAATACAAGCTGCACAGATGGCTTAAAGAAAAGTGCTTGTATTCAGTTAAGGAATTCATGGAATGTAATAATAATAATTGATAAATAATTCGATAATTTTATATTGGTCTGTCTAAATTATTGTTGACATATAACTTAATCTTAAATTTTATTTTGTTATTGTAGTCTTTTAATTATTTATTTATTAAATACCAAAATTTGCTGACATGTCAATGATGAAATGGATTTTATTAATTTGCACTATATCGCTACTGACGCACCTACTGAATTTCTATTAATTTAGCTAATATTGTTTTTTATTTATATGATGAATTGATAATATAACATAATATAATTTAATGTAATGTAATCCTATGTAATGTAATATAATATAATATTTACACGCTGCAATAGCGGCAGAACATGTGATACCTTATTATATAAGATCTTACTGTATTTACCATGTTCTCTGTGAATGAATAAATTGAAATTGAAATTGAAATTGAAATTGAAATTGAGCACTCTTAAATATGATGACGAGTCTCAATACACTTACTGGCGGTAGGCAATCCAAATTCTACTCTCTATCTGTAGATGAAAGGACTGTGGGCCATTGCTAGATTTATAATTATGTATTAAATTCGTCACTAGACAAAACAAGAGACAGATAGAATATTCTCAACCTCGTATCTTACCGACATATTTAGTTCCAAAGACAACTCTATGTTGACCTAAACAGTGTTGTTTTTGGAACTAAACATATCGGTAAGATACGAGGTTGGGAAAGTAAAGCGACGGTATTGGTAACGGAGGTCCGAGTACGTATATTTGAATCCTGCGTATATGCCCGCATGGTCGTCCCTTTATAAGCAAGACCGCAGGCGTGACTCGCCCGGTTTCGGCTAGTGTGTACAACTGACATAACATAATCGAGATAATATTGTATGACGTTTGGAGCAGCCCCAGCCCGTGAGCGTATTTGGAACAAAAATTTTGAATGAAGTTTCTCGATTTACGTTACGCAGGATTCGAATATTCGTACTCGGGCCTCTGCTGTAAGTCATTACCTCTTCCAAGACACGTATCGGCCAAAATCACAAATCGCCCTAGAACTACAAACAAACCAGGCGTGCTCAACCTTCGGTGTGATGTTTAATTAAATGTTTCGATTACACTCCAGAAGCAATTTTCTCGGCACTCGGTATTTTTGCTACAGTTTTAGGTACGTCAATATTGGATTATGTCGCTGAACGAAATTAATTTAGCATCACTTTTGGCGATGGCTCACGCAATTAATTTTGATTGGCGGCTCGAGGATAGGCCTTTTCATCGAGTTTCTGAGTAATATAATATTATATCAGTGTGTGATCAATTGTTATTCCACGTAATCATTTTTTCGAATTGTGATTTAATCGATGAGATTCTGCGCTACGAGGAAAACGATTTCTAAGAAGAGTATCTGGTTGCTCGTCAAGAGTTTACTTTCCAATACAATACAAACGACGACGACGACGATGGAGCGACGACCTAGTTAAGATCGCCGGATCGCGGTGGATGCGGAAAGCACAAGACCGGTCTGAGTGGAGAGCCTTGGGGGAGGCCTATGTCCAGCAGTGGACGTCTTTCGGCTGACATGATGATGATGACAAATATTCTTTATTGAAAACCACAAAACAGTACAAGGAGATTACAAAAAACTGGTATGGTAGACAATAGGCGATCTTATCGCTTGAAAGCGATCTCTTACAGACAACCAAAATACAGAAACCAAGATGAAAATTTGTTTCAATATAAAACGCAAATGTTTTCATATTTGTGTCGAAATTTCAAACAAAATTGTGTCACAGTTCAACGACGAACGGAATCCGATCCACAAAAATGCTTAAACTAAAAACTGAATACATTTCTGTAAATCCATGTTGTGCAAATGAAATAAAGAATGGGTTGTTAAAACGTTCTAGCGGCTGGTAACGAGAGTTGGCACGGGCCGGCAATTGGAGCCACTCCATCGCGATGGAGCCTGAATCCGTAATACAGGTTTTATTTTATGATAATAAAAGGTTTATTTCATTTTACTATTCAAGATTGAATTGGTGCTCGGAAAAGGTTGCGATCCCCTGCATCGAAAGGTAATGTAAAGTGTGAATATGAGTTATTATTATTACTTTTACTTCTAGTCCGCTTCCGTTCTATTTCTACCCGCATTTATGATTTCTAAGTTACACGTTACCTAAAAGTGGTCACAATTTTGACACTTTAGTTTATGAACTAAAAACAGCTAATTTGCTCACCCGCGACAACACGTGTAAGACAGCTACGTCTATGCGACGTTATTTACAATCACATCGTATCGTATAGTATTTAATACAAAAAATTGCCTGTCTGTGTGCGTTATTTTCTGTTTTGCTTGTTATGTGGTGTTTAATAATGAGTTATTGTATTGTACCTCATGTAATGACAACTCCATCAATAATAAGTAGGTACCCGCTGAACCCCCTGAACAGCCTACTGGTGTAACCTTTCGTTTCAAGCAGAGGGTCGTGGGTTCGAACCCGGGCTCACACCTCTGAGTTTGTCGGAATTTATACCCGAAATTGTATTTGTAATTTATCCTGAGCTTTTCGGTGAAAGAAATTGTCTTGAGGAAATCTGAACGCAAGCAATTTAATGGTGCATGTGAAGTTCCCAATCCATACTAGGCACTCGTGGGAACTATAGTCCAAACTCTCTCATTGTTAGAAGAAGCCTGTGCCCAGTAGTGGGACGTAAATAGGTTGATGCTGACGATTAAGTACGTTTTTTTTTTAAGTTATACGTCCAAATAAGCCTCAAGAGGACTTCGGGTTTAATAGAACAATGCATATTCATCTGAATGGTAGCGGCACCAAGCATCCGAAACTCACAAAAGCGAGTGGCGGACGAGTTCGGGGGTAAACAGAGCGTGAGTAACGCTGCACGTAATACCGGCGTAGAGTTCGGGACAGCTGCAGCAGTTGTAACATTGTACTCATACTTATTTATTCGTATGTGTGTTTATTTATTTATTTAAGTTTATTTGCATAGAATAAGTATTTTTTTACAGTCAGATTAGGTGTTACAGAGACTTAAGCTAGCTTATTCCGCTATTGGTATCTTTAATACTAGCATGCAAATTAATAATTATAAAAACACAGTTATTTACATAATGTCATGCTCAAAAAAATTGTTTATGTCATAATAATTTTTGTTTGCCAATAATTTACTTAACCTAGTTTTAAACTAACGAAGGGAAGCTCCTTGTCATTTCTTTTATTTCTTGAAGAAACTTCACCGGCCGTTAAACCGTGTTTTAAACATGTGCTTACAGGATTTATAGGGAGCTTCTCCACATATTATGGCACGAATGCACTTGTTGAAGAAATGTTTAAAAATAGCATACTCAGGCGGATTTGCAACGACCAGGGCTAGCCACTGACCCGGAGTTAACTGGACGTATTTGAATGGTCGGGTATTAAATATTATTTTTAACATAATTGTATTTTGGGAAGAAAATCTGCAACACTGATGAAGTCAAATTCAAAAATTCTGAAACGTGTATTTGTTAAACCTAGGTAAAAAATAAATAAATAAGACAAAATTAAATTATGACAGGTTCCTTTAGTATCACCATGTTGCGCCATATGTCATACCATTAGACACAGCTTGTCATGCAGCATGCTTCTTACGAACTAAAAATTCACCCTAGTTATAATTACAAATTATGTGCCATAAATTAAACCTAAAAACCTAGATGATACTGGTGTCCCTAACAATAATATTCGCAGGTATAAACAAGAAATTAATATAACATAATATTAAACAAAATCTTCCGCTACTGACTGAGTGACTGACAGACAACGCACAGCCGAAACCCTTGGCCCTAGAAGGCTGAAATTTTGCATAGAGATCGTGTACGGATTTGTTGAAATTCCCAAGGGATAGATAATAAATAGGGTGTATCATACGAAGTCGCGGGCAAAAGCTAGTAATAAAATAAAATAAAAGTAGTGAAGCATCTGTGGGTAGGCTGTGGCGGTAATACACCGTCATTGTGAGTGTAAGTAGAGCGCCTGATGCGGCCGCTAGTGAGTCGACGTTCGCCATGTTTCGGATTATTTCGAAATGAGAGCCGAAATGAATTTTGTGTCGCATTGGTTGCTGTGGGCCCAGCACAAGTACTCGAATCCTGCGTAACGTTACATTATCGTATCGAGATCGAGAAATGTAACTAAATTTTAGTTCCAAATACGCCCACCCATGAGGCGCTGTAATGTTCCAAACACTCGGTTATGTTACGCAAGCTTCGAAATACTCCTTTTAAGGCCGCGATTGCATTTTGTCTTATGATGATTTTTAGTTCTCATGTTTAGAAACAACATTTGAAAAACCATACCTCCAAAACCGTGACCCTTAGGACCCAAGGTCCAATGGTGAAAATATTCTAGCAAATAACCCAAACAATATCCCAAAAATATTGAGGGCCATGTGCCGAACACCCTGTAAGTACGACGTATGACGTTACAAGTAATCCCATAACCCCACTTTGAATTTATAGACAAATTTGCAGCAAAATTAAACGTATTTTTAACAATTTTCTATTTGCGAAATACTTGCTTAGCTTCTATATTTGCTTGCCTGGAATAGATCAGTAGTATATTATTGGGCATTCTGGACCACCATTCATTCGATCGGGCGAAAAATTTCGCCCTCACTCATTCGTGGTGATCCAGAAGCCCAATAATACAATGAATTGCACACAACCTACAATCAACCCAAACCCAACGGTAACCAACCTAACAGTAACCTATCAGCATTTGCGTTCAACATAACGCTCAACCTACACCTGAAATCGCATTGGACATTCTGTTTCACCTCGCGTTCAACGCAACAGCAACTCAAACCCAACGGAACCCAACCTAACAGTGACCTATCAGCATTTGCGTTCAACATAACGCTCAACCTACACCTGAAATCGCATTGGGCATTCTGTTTCACCTCTCGTTCAACGCAACGAATACATCAGCCCAACAGCAACTCAAACCTAACGGAACCCAACCTAACAGTAACCTATCAGAATTCACGTTCATCATAACGCTCAACCTACACCTGAAATCGCATTGGGCATCCACCTCTCGTTCGAATGAGCGAAGTTTTGACTCGAGGTTCAACGACAAGCCAACCCGACGGGAATTTATTCAATGTATTTAAATTTCAGTCCAACTCAAGTCTCAACTAATTGACAACCTAACATAGATATGTTTAATAATGTTTGAGCTTAGATAAAGTAAAAGCAAAAGTACACCATGCACACCGGGTTGATCAAGTCCGATATGCACGAGGCCGAAGCCACTGAGCGCTCCTCGGTCTCAAGCCGCAGCCTTTGACTCAGGTTAACTCAGGTGTTTGCACAACTTGTCTGCGAAGCTGATCAGACTCCACAGACAAGATCGGGTCACCCAGGACGCGTCTAGTTCCCGGCATCCACCTACGGATGTATCGCTATGACCGCTTTTTGTGTGCGTGGTGGTTTTGGATGCCTCCCACCGAGGCTTGTATACAACTCATCCGCAAAGCTGATCAGACTCCACAGACAAGGTCGGGTCACCCAGGACGCGTTAGTTCCCGGCATCCGTTTTCGGATGTATCGCTATGACCGCGTTTTATGTACACGGCAAATTGTATGTCGGATTTATTTATATCAACGAATCTCAAAACCATCGTTAGCGCGAGTTAGGTTTAAACTAATTTACGCTGGAATAAAGCACTAAGTAAACATTATTTAAATTACGAAAACATAAAAATGTGTAACTCACTACACTAGTGAAAACCGAAATATGATTTTAAATTGGTATCGCTAAAACTAAGTCAAATAGTGTGATTTAATTGATGTTAATGTAGAACAACTCCATCTGTGAGACCGCGATACTTTATCACACTTTCTAAATAACTTATATCACTTTATCATGTTGACGTAAAAATTGTCTTGCTGACTAGAATATAAAGTTTGATCAGAAACGAGTTGTAAAGTGATATACATGATTATGTACTTAAGTCATTTCAACTCGAAGACATTGTAGTGTAAGTTAGGTACTCGATCAAATTACGTAGCGAGCGCGCTCGCTAAGGTTTATTGTTCTTAACATGCAAATGGACATACGAGTAGGCGGTGATGACATCTATCGAAATTATTCGAAACCATTTGTATTCTATACGAAACCAGTACATCAAAGGTACTTACTTAAATCATTACTTACACCTACTTAGTTCAGTGCTTAACCCACAGACAGCGCTTATGTTAAACTTTGACATCGTGCGCTAGAATTTGTACCTAGATTTTTGTGTGTCTGTCTGTGGTACCATAGCTCCTAAATGAATGAGCCGATTTAAATGCGGTTTTTCATTTAACAGGTTTTCTAACAATGGTTCTTAGACTTGTTTTATCAAAATCGGTTCAACCGTTTCTAAGATATTGACCTTTGAAGCGAAAATGTCTATTGTTTTTCGACTTTTCTAAGTTGGTTAGGTTATCTTATCATAAATGTTAATAATATAGGAATTGTTTATTTTTGTGTTCAAATTGAAAAAGGTTTATACCTGTTTGTACCTGTAACAAGACAATGTTTGTTTTCGTATTAGGAAATAACAATTGTATGTGTATTTATAATTACGATGTAAAGTAGCAAACATTACAGTTAGAACACGTTTTTACCTAAGTTTAAATCTTCGTCTTAGTAGGTGAGGTAAGATGATATTTGGTTGTGTGAGCTAACCAATTACTAACCCTACCCATTAACTTAGTAATTAAGTCGGTTAATACTGAGGCTATTTGAACGATCTGAGGAGGTTTTTTTCCAGTTTCCGTTATAATTTTAACGTACAGAACTGAGCATGAAAATGTTACCAATTAGGTATTAGCCAATTTTATTGCGCAACGTTATCAAGTTGTAATGTGACACACAGTGCGATCGGCGTCTTTTTGCTGACATACAAATGCGGTGCATGTATGAAGCGTGGTTGCGAAATAATATTCATATTATAAAGGTGTAGGGTTGACAATGATCAATGGATAAATTTACAATTAATGGGTACCTCTATTAAATGCGAATATAAATGTTCTTAAAAGAAATAATGATTACTACAATTACTGAAATACTAATATTTAGGTAATTCCTTAATTTAGCTGGTGAGAAATAAATAAATAAAAAATAAATAAGTAAATTAAAAATTAAAAAAGTAAATTAAAAAAAGCTTACAACTCACTCTCGATTAGTTTTTTGGTATCTTGAATACATGCATATGTGGAATACGAAGTAGGCAGATTTACCAACAGACAGATAGACAAATTCATAACGTTCCTCTTTCCATCGCGTCGAGAATTAAATAATGTAAAATAAAGAACTGTTATGTGCACATAAGCATAATACACAATTGTGATTTGGAATGCGACAGCCCTAGTTCATTTAGTAAAATCAGCAAATAATTTCGTTTAAAACTTTTGCGCGGGGCTAATTTGTTCCTTTCCAATTTCGAACGTGACGTGCACAGTGCATCAAGTCTTCTACATCTTCAGCTCAGAGGTTAAGCTGTGCAGAGTTTCTACGTTAGTAAAGTTTATTTGCTTTATACATCGATTAAAATGTAAGTATGTATTTCAACGTACCTAACGCTTTACTTTCCTAACGAAATTAAAACATTTGGTTCATATTGTTTGTAGGGTTCCAACAGGCATTAATATTTTTAATTTCCTTTCAGGTCTGATTCCGAGTTTGAACCCATCACTGTTGCAAACAGCGGAACCGTTCGGTCAAAAGTGGGAAGGTCGGCTGAAAAACGAAAAGCTTCAGCTCCAAACAGGTAGCCATTTTATATTTATTTTCATATTTCATGTTTTTTATTTTGTCAGCTGGGTACATATTTACTTAAATATTGTTTGTCTACTTTTTTCATTTAAAAAAGGTATTTTTTTTTCTTTTTTTATCGATGTATATGGTTATTTTAAATGTCGAGTAATAAAAACATATTTTTTATTTCAGATCTGATTCAGAGGAGAGCGTTGCCGCTGCAGATGTCAGTATCCCAAAAATAAAAAAACCTGCTCAAAAAAGAAAGCCGTCAACCCCAAGGTATTTTTCTTGTAATTTGTTTAATGAATTTCGACGAACTAAGTACAACTGTCTTATTCATTGTTTAATGTCTGTTATGTTTCAGATCTGCTGCACCCAAGAAAAAAGAAACTAAAAACCCGTTTGACGTGTTCGGAATATTTCCTGAAGACGTTGCTGTTAACCATAAGCCTGCTGAGACTGATCCGCTTGATTCATCCATTATAAGCCGGGTACCGAACGGGTCAACAAAACGAGCTTGCACCCTCAACGGAGACTTTTTCTTGGAGCTGCGGGTGTACAACACTGCTGATATTCGCGGTGAGTTACGTCAGGAGCGTTGGAAAAAGGCTCTCGTTACTCTAAAGGCGCAAATCGATGATGAAACTGTTGAATGGGAGGCATTGCAAAAATTTATTAAAAAGATAAATGTACTTTTCAAGGACGCTAACGTCAAATTTTATTCTAACGATACTAAGTACTAATTTAGTAGGTACTTTTTTGATTTTAACAGATACTGCAGGTTGTCTCTTTTTATTACTTATTTGAATAAAATTTAAACTGCATCAAATTGTGTATCAAGTAATTTTTAATAAATGTTTTTAATAAATGTTAACGATTTATTATGAAACCATAATTTAAACGCTTTTAACGATATTACTTTAAGGGCGCAAATCGATGATAAAACTGTTGAATGGAGGGCATAGCAAAAATTTGTTAAAAAGATAAATGTACTTTTCAAGGACGCTAACGTCAAATTTATTGTAACGATACTAAGTAAGTACTAATTTAGTACTTTTTATTTTTGCTTTTAACGGATACTGCAGGTTGTCTCTTTTTATTATTTGATTAAAATTGAAACTATCAAATTGTGTATTTAACATATAAAACCAGGATTACAGCTTAAGCAAAGTCGCTACATAAAACATGCCCTTTTGCACTCAGTGTTCAATTACAGTAGAAAGCAGGAAGTGGGTAGGGCACCTTAGAAGTAATAAGCATAGAAAAAATTCGGGTGTAAATTTAAACGATGAGGTTGTTGAAATTTCGTCTGCTTTTAAAGGTCGCATAGCATCTTATAGAATAATGGCAACTGATGAGCTGAAGTCTTGTTTACCTGAATCATTTTTGATTACAGTAAAACCTAAAATGCAAAAAATTTTGGAAAATTCGCTTAAAAAACATGTGTCCCTCAAAGTAAATTTCGAATATTTTGGCGATTTTCTTTTGTTTAAAGATGACAAGCAGGAAATGAAATCTTTTGCAACGAAAAATTTTCCTATACATCAAAATTATCAATTCGAAGAGCTTTTAAACACAATAATTATTAGTATACAGAAAAAAATCGAAGAATTTCAGGAGCGCGATTCTGGTTGGACTTTCTTATCTAATTTGTATTTAGAAGTTAACATAAATAAGTATGAACCATTGAAAGCGTCATCTTACATAGACTTACCTAAGATAATAAAAAATAAAAAAGCTTGCATTAATATTCAAAATCATGATAATTATTGTTTTCTCTGGTGTGTTGTTGCTGCTCTTTACCCATGTCAAAACCATCGCGAGCGTCTATCATCTTATCCTCATTTTAAAGACGTATTAAAACTTGATAATATGTGTTTCCCTGTCACTTTAGCCGATATCATTACGTTTGAGCATCACAATATTGATATCAGTATTAACGTATATTCTTTAAAAAACAACCGAACTCTTGTAGGACCTCTATACAGATCGCAATATAAAAGGAAACATCGAATCAATTTACTTTTAATCGAACGCGGTAATAAGTCGCATTATGTTTTGATTACTAATTTACCGCGTCTTGCTCGCGGTCAGATTACCAAACATCATGCTAAGCTTTATTTCTGCGAAGACTGTCTGATATTTTTTCAAACTGAACACGGTTTCAATAGTCACGTTTGTAGTGGGGTTGCTACGGTACTTCCGGAGAAAGGCACCTATCTCGAATTTAAGCATTTTGAACGAAAACAAGACGTTCCATTTGTCGTGTATGCTGACTTTGAGACAATCCTTAAACCCTATCAGAACTGTGAACCTAACACTGACAGTAGTTTTACTACAAATAAACAAATACATTTACCAGCCGCTTTCGCGTACCATATAATTTGCTCTTATGATGAGCAACTTAATCGTTTTGTTCAATACCGAGGGCCAGATTGTGCTCAGAAATTCGTAGATTATTTATATAGACATATTAAAGACATCCATAACGTTTTAGAAAAAGAAATTCCCATGATATTTACTGTAGAAGATTCTTTAGCTCATGAACGTGCCAAAAATTGTCATATGTGTAAAGGTTTATTGTTTGCAGACAAAGTAAGAGATCACTGTCATCTAACGGGCCGTTTTCGCGGTGCCGCGCACCAGTACTGCAATCTGCGCTTTCGCGTTCCTAAATTGGTCCCTGTTTTCTTTCATAACTTAGCAGGTTACGATTGTCATTTGTTTATACAGGAACTTAGTAAATGTTCAGGGCCTGTGAAAGTAATCCCAAAAAATAAAGAAAATTATATTTCGTTCACTAAGTTTTTGTGGATTTCAGATCAAAAGTATGCACAAATTCGATTTGTAGACTCTTTTAAATTTTTAGGAACAAGCTTGGAAAAATTAGCGAATGGTTTACATAAAGATGATTTTATTCACTTGAACAAGTTTTATCCTGAAACTAAAAAAAATAAATTATTAACTCGCAAAGGTATTTATCCTTACGATTATATGTCGAGCTGGGATAAGTTTACAGAGACCGAGCTTCCATCACAGAACTTGTTTTTTAATTCTCTTTCCAACGAACAAATAAGCGATTCAGATTACGCACATGCGCAATCTGTATGGTCCAAATTTAAAATCAAAGATATGGGAGAATATACTGATCTTTACCTAAAAACTGATGTGTTGCTTTTATCAGATATTTTTGAGAACTTTCGGTTCATTTGCAAGTTAAATTATCATTTAGATCCGGCATTCTATTTAACTGCTCCAAGCTTATCGTTTGATGCTATGTTATTAAAAACCGGAGTTAAGCTTGAATTGATATCCGAATTAGAAATAATTCGACTCATACAAAAAGGAATAAGAGGTGGTATTTGCATGTGTTCGACCAGATATGCTCAGGCTAATAATAAGTACATGGAAACTTATGACATGAATAAACCAGACTCGTTTTTAGTATATATCGATTGCAATAACTTATATGGTTACAGTATGTGTCAATCGTTGCCCATGTCTAATTTTAGTTTTCTAGATCATCATGAAATTGCCCAACTAGATATTTTGTCTGTCGAAGATGATGCTCCATTTGGATTTATTCTGGAAGTTGACTTGCTATATCCGGAAAATTTACACCATAACCATAACGACTATCCATTTTGCGCACAAAAATTTATTCCTCCAGGAGGAAAAACGACCAAATTGATCCCAAATTTATATAACAAATACGAATACGTCATTCATTACGTCCATCTGAAAACATGTTTACGCAACGGCTTAACTCTTGATAAAATCCATCGCGTTATAAGGTTTCGTCAAAGTCCATTCTTAAAACAGTATATTCATTTAAATACAGAACTGAGAAAAAAAGCTACTACTCCTTTCCAACAAGACCTTTTTAAATTAATGAATAACTCAGTTTTTGGGAAAACTCTTGAAGACAGTGAGCGGCGAGTTGACGTCAAATTAGTAAATAAGTGGCACGACCGTCAAAACAAAACAAAAAAGTTTACTTGTGCTAACAAATTAATTGCCAAACCGAATTTCCATAGTGCAACAGTGTTGTCTGAAAATTTGGTTGTCGTACAAATGAAGCCTGAAAAAGTAATTTTAGATAAACCAATCTACGTAGGATTCTCTGTATTAGAACTTTCTAAAAGTCATATGTACCAATTTCACTACACGGTAATAAAAAAACACTACCAAGATCAAGTTACTCTGTGCTACACTGATACCGACAGTTTTATTTACAAAATCGAAACTGCAGACTTTTACAGCGATTTAAAAAATATTTTTTTAAACTTTTTTGACACAAGCAATTATAACCCTGTAAATGATTTGCAAATACCTTTACGTAACAAGAAGATTCCTGGGTTATTCAAAGATGAGTTAGGAGGAGAACTTATTACCGAGTTTATAGGGTTACGTTCTAAACTATACTGTATCAAAAGTGATAAATCTCTTATCAAAAAGGCTAAAGGAATAAAAAAACCAGCAGTTCAAGAGTTAACATTAAATGATTATCGGGATGTGTTATTCAATGATAAAATAGTTCGGAAAAAACACATATTATTTAAATCGATTAGGCACGAGATCTTCACTCAATCTGTCAATAAAGTTGCTTTATCTAACAAAGACGATAAACGACATATATTATCAGACAAAATTTCAACCAAATCTTGGGGACATGAGTCTATTTTCTAGTACAGTAGTTATCTAAGCGACCTTTCCTCGAGCTGTAATTTTATTTCGTAGGCACCCAATGGGTAATAAAAAATTAGAATGTGTTTAATAAAATAAAATACGTTGAGTACTTACGTTATTGTAAAATTATAATTATGTATGTTGTAGGGTCAGCGTCAAAAGCCGCTCATCACTTTTGTACCTTTTCGCTCTACGACCAGATGAGCGACTTTTGACGCTGACTATACCAAATAAGTAGATTATCATTAAGTACTTTATTTTTTATAATTACACATTGATTTGTAAATTGTATGGTTTGTTCTTTTTTTTTAATAAATAAATATGAAGTGTTATTAACATTTGTTTTCTTTTTTTCTTTCACCCACCTAAGTATATATAGACTGCGAGGATACCGACTGAAAACACATTTTACTTGAGTTGAAATTGAGTTTTCTCGCTTCGGAGGTTTCCTGACGATGTTTTCCGTCATCAAAAAGCTCAGGGCTCAGGCTTAATTTTAAATGTAATATTTTGATAATGGTAAGTAAAATCATGTTCTGTTGAACAGGCAAATAATACCTATCCTCGTTTATTGCATTGGGTATCAATTAAAACATGTCCTTACGTGTCTTAAGCAGCGCGGCGGCATGCAGCCCGTGCTAAGGTAATTTGCTGACACGTGAAATATACCTATTCACATTTATTGCATTTGGTACCAATTATAACAAGTCCTTACGTGTCGTTGTAATTTGATCGGCATTAAGCAGCGCGGCGGTATGCACCGCATGCTCCGAAGCGCGTGTTAATTTAATTTGCTGACGCATGAAATTACTGTAATTATGAATAGCGGCTGTTATAGTAAGTTATCATTCTGCACTCTACATTCATAACTGAGTAAAGTCGTTCCAAAGTTTTGAAAATTAAGACGAGCTGATCCATTCCCGATTCGGTAAGTAAAATTGGCATTATTTAATATTTATTCGTATTATTTTGTTGCTATTATTGTTTTGTAAGCGTATGAAAATGCTCATATGTGTTGCCAGATGCGTTTATTTATTTGATTTCTTTTGTTTCAGAATATGGAAGGAACGCAAGACACTCAAATCATGTTTTCGCAATATGCACAGGGTCCATTAGGATTCCGAGAAGATGAAGAAGAAGAAGAAGTCAGTGAATTTGTAAAAAAAATTGCAAGTGCCAAAACGAAAACCAAGTCTAGTAAACCAAAACTAAGGCTAAACAAAGTGGTAAAGAGAAGTGTACGAGGTCACCCGCCGTCGTTCGTTATAAACAATGAAGCAACTAAGGGGAACAGACTTGTCAAAATCCAAATAATTAACATAAGTGACTCCGCGCCGGATCAAAACGACGAAACCGGTGAAAACGTTATGCTCAGTGCGCAGTATGTGGCAAGTGACGGATACGATGAGATAATAGACAGTACAGAAAGTGTAATAAATAAGATATCCAAGAAGTTGTGCGGATATAGTGTTAGTTATTAATGTTTTTACTGTTTTTGTATATAATTTTGAAAATAAATATGGTCAACAATTTTCTTGTTTTATTCCTTTGATTAAGCGATACGTCAACAGGAAAGATTTTTTTTGTAAGTATGTCAATAAAGCAATAATTCAAACGAAAATAAAATTATCATGATTAAATGCACAAGAAAAATCTTTTCAGTAAATATCGCTTAAATAGATTAACACTATTATTAGCCACAGGTATGAATCGTTATCATTTATTTCATATTTTTAAACAAACAAATTCAATTATTTAAAAATGGGTTAATATAAAAAGTCTTCGTTCAAAATAAATGATAACTAATTTTGACTGGGTTAAAAAATAAAAAAATGATTAAACGTAAATATTTATTTTTGAAAATTAGGTATAATTTATTACAATGTTAAATATGCATAATATCGAAATAATATTTTTTAAGACATATAACGTTTTTTAAGGCACAAGCTTTTTTATGATGTAGACAATTATAAGAGCTGTTGTCGATACAATACTTTTTATACATTAATTGAAAATTAGAACAACCTTTCTCTCCCAAGTCTATTACAGTACAATCAGCACATAAATCATTAATCCACTTAATTTTTTCAAAACCTTTTACATATATTTTTTTGCCTTCCAAGAAATTATGAATCATTCTCTTAAATTCTCTGTGGTCGATATACCCCTCACGCCACATAATGCCAAGGTTTCTCTCTATCCATTTCACATGCCTTTTTTCGTTTTCTGATAACGTAGAAAATGAATATGGAGGTTTTATTAAATACGCCTGCGTGTGTTCATAGGTACTGTATGCAAATTCTTTAATAATAAATTCATTTTTAGATGATTTAAACCCCTGAACATCTACGAATAGATGGTCTAGTTTCATGATATCTTCTTTGTTATATTGGTCAACGGCTTATATTCTATAATACTATCATTCAAAATAAGACAATAAGCCGCGGTATTGTCAGGGATATCTGTGTCACACTCTAATTCAATCCGCACATCGACTGAACCCGTTTTTAAGGTTTCATTTTGACGAGAACAGTCGATAACAAACAGAGGTGCTTTATTTATAAAGTCTTGTGGATTCAACAACGGTGCTTGGCTGCGGTTATAATAAGACTGTTGGAATTTAGCGTACTGTTCATATAATATAGCAAATTTTTGAGCCGAGAAACTGACATTCAAGTTTTCATAAGGAAAATAATTTGAATTTAAAAAAACTTTAACGTCACGCAAATTACAATGATCAAAACGCGATATATCTTTATCAGCAACATTTTTCCTGTTTGTTTTTAATCCAATTATAACATATCGAGGTTTTTCAACTTGAGACGAAGTTTTGACGGCCCAAGAATGTTTTGATGTTTTAGGTAAAAGCGGGTATTCGTACAGATCCCAGTTCCTAAATGCTACCTGAATAGCTCGATCTCTTTCCAAATATTTAAGCAAACTTAATCTTTCACGATCAGAAACCTTAATGTGCGGCATGCGCCATACTATTTTAGATATAGTTATGTTACCTATATACTCATTTGTGTTCAGTTTTACGCTATTTAAATTAGTATTGGATCGTAAAAGAATAAGTTCATGCTTACAGTTAATAATAATTTTGTTATAATCCTCTGCGAAGCCAAGAATCTTATTTAAAGGAATTGACACAGAAAATGATCCATGCGTAATTTTTGTGCCATCAACATCCCAGCCCCATAACTTTGACATCGATGATTCAAGTTCATTCATCGACACAAGAGATTTTATTGTTGTTGTGACCCCAGCGTTTTTAATTTTATCTATTTCAATCCCATTCAGCTCATATCGAATATCTTGAAATAAATGAAGTATAGGGTTATTTGTAAAATGAACACTGGACACCTTCGCTTTTGTTTCTCTGTTGAATACTTCTATAGTACCCTCTATGTATAAAGTACTCGCTGATGGTAATACGTATAGATCTTGCTGGTTGATAGGTATACGGATTTCATCATTTAAATTGAAACTTGTTACGTACGGTTTATACGAATGATATTCGAAACTTTCAATCGTGCTATCAAAGCTAAAGGAGTCTGATAAGTTTAGTATACTCATTTTAATAATCCTATGTTTTTTAAAAACTGTTTGTTTTCCTTCGTTAGTTGTCCTTTAGGTCTTCTTTTCTTGATAGCACAATGAGCACTAACGGCTTTGCTGTTTGAGACCGTACATTTATTAAAGTCTATCATTTTTTTCTGAGATGTAAATATATCTGAATCTCTTCGCCACGTAAATTCACTAAATTATCGTTTATATCCAGTATTCTTATTATAAGAGCGTTTAAGCTGTTTTGAGTAACAGGAAAATATATAACATTTTTAGGTGTTTCTATAATCCGGTAACCAGGCGGTACATTTGGCACAAATTCATGAATTATATGACTAGGTTTTCCGTTTATAAATGACCCGCTCACGATGTCACATTCAACTCGTACTATAGTTGTAGACAGAATGGACACGGGAAAAGGGGACTCAGTTAATATATTCGCCTGAACTGTTTCTTCTCCAAAACCAAGTAACTTACCAATCGAATTTGGTTTTTTAAAATAGACGTTTTTGGAACACAATATAGATGTTTTTAGCGTATTATTATTGCATGTCAGTGTAAAGGTGCAACCTTGGAGATGTCTTTTAAGATAATCATCAAGATCTTGAAGTTCATATGACCCTTCAGGAATTTCTACTACTTCGTTATCACCATAATAAAACTTATTATTTCGGTTGTCAATATTAGGTATCGAGTTAAATGTCGACAAGTATAGCAACCCGCATTCATATTCACCATCTAGTTGAAGAGCTGGCGAGTGATTCGTAATCAGGGTAGAGGAGGATCCCGTTATGGACAAAGTGAAAGACATCGTGAGAATGAGAAGCTATTTATTGTTCAGAGATATTTAAACGGTTATTCCAATATTTTTTTAAATATTTTAAACATAAATGTCCGCAATTAACAGTATCGAATTTTTGATAAATATTATAATTGTATGAAATATTATAATTTTTCAAATATTTTATTAATTCTAGCGGCGGTTGAAGATCACCATAACTATTAAAATATTCACAATGATTATTATCTTTGACATAGGCTACCCAGTGAGTCCCTTGGTTTTTAGAACTATCTAAATTTACGATTGCACATTCTACTCTTTTTGGACGGTTTGGCAATTTGTCTCTCATGTAAACACCACGAAAATAAGGAATATCTGTTGAATGTTTTAAAATATCAACATTTGTAAGAGCACGTCTGGGTAGCCTTTTATTTAGTTTTTTAATCGTTTTAAACACAAACCCTTTCCATTTCTATACTGTTTAATGTACAACCCTTTACCTAATGCAATAGATTCCATCATTTTATTATGACGTTCTGATTCGGATAAGCTCTTTTTTGCAGCTTTGTAGTCACCAACAGCTTTAGCGATCCCAGCAGCTCCTCCTGCCAATGACCCTAACGCAGAAAGTCCCGCGAAAATAGGTATTAGTGGCAATATACCTCCAGTTTTAGGAATCGGTATTAATCGAGGAACTCTCATTTTACTCGTATTGTTATTAAGAAATACTTTACTCGCTGCAGCAAAAGCTCGACTGACTGCAGTGCCTTCTTTTTTAGATTTGTTTTTTTTCAATTCGGTACGTATCTTAGAAACAAAATGCTTAAATGATTTTATCCCTGCACCAGCTTTCATTTTAGATTTCATCACTTTGCTAACTATCCAAGACGCAAGTTTTTCTCCTTTTCCAACACCTTTTGACTTCAATCTTTGTTTAGCCATTTTATAGAGTTCAAAATCTGCACGATGTCGGTCTGTTAGGTCAGAATATTTATCGTATGCTATATCGTGTTGCATACACGCGTTGTCCAATTCATTAACTCCTTTATCACCTCTTTGCAATCGCTTATGCAATTTTGTGCCTGGTCCGCAATAATTGTAGCCAGGTAAGTGCAGTTCAAACGGTAAGTGATTAATAATACTGTTTAGAAGTCCTCTTCCTTTCATATCCCAAAAGTTAATGACTTAGCGCGAGAAAGTTTTTAAATATATTTATACAATGGCATTTCTGTCGATCCAGCTGTTTTCGCTATCGTTAAGTCCTAACCACTTAACATACAATTTTTTCCCTCTTTTTTTGATTACCTTTTCGATGAGGTAAACGTCTGGATACTTAGTTTTTTGCAGTTCTTGTTCATAAAATGTACCGAGTATTGAGTTTTTTCGTTGGTCTTCAATATGGTAAGTAACAGGACGAGTGTGATTCACCTTTTTAATAGTAAATAGCTCAGTTGACCAATTAGGCGTATAACCTTTATGAAAGACGCTTTTGTACTTGCTTATACGCACATGATCTCCTACATTAAAAATATTTAATTTAAAACGCCGATTGGATTGTGATTTATCTATGTTTTTCTTTACTTCGGCTTCATTATTAAAATTCACCTCATTTGGGCTAAATTTTGTTGTGCTATGCACAGTTTGATTATAAGATTGAACTATCTCATCGAAAGGTTTTCCAAGCCATTTGTAGTTCCCGATGAAACTGAAATATTTGTAAAGTTTGTTCTTGAGCGTTTTTATTACCCTTTCAACAATAGACGCCTTTTTAACTGAATACGTGGAATAATGATTTATTTTTAAGGATTTCACATAACAATCGAATTGATCATTGTAAAATTCTTTTCCAAAGTCTGTCTGTAAGTTTCTAGGTATTCGTTTGGTCGACTTGATAATTAGTTCAAATGCATTTTTTACTTCTGTTTTAGTTTTAGATTTCGTAGGAATACACCACGTGTACTTTGAAAATGTATCAATAACAACTAAAATGTATTTATATCCCTTATTTACAGTATGTAAATTCTGTAAGTCAATTAAATCTGCTTGCCACAAATCATCAATTCCTTTTAATATAACTGCGCGACGCTTGAAATTTTTTCGGGCCGATCTATGGATTTCATTCACGACTTGTTCTTTTGTCATCTTTGAAATTACTTAAAATATTGTCTATGTCCCTTTTTGTATAAAAGTTTATTTTCAACTGATTTGCAAGCTGATGAATTTGAGAATTTATAGTTTTAAATAAAGAATCTAGATGCTTCTTCTCGTAAGTGTCCTGGACGAGCTGATCGACATATTGCTTATTAGCTGCATCATTGGGTGTCAAAGGATCCGCTACCCCCTTTAATCGCGATGATTGTAGATCGAAATCGCCATCATCAGAACGCAGCAAAGTTTTATTGTTAAGTTCAAAAACTTCACATACACGCAAACGTTTATGAACATGATGACCGAATTTGTCTATGTTCATTTTCACTTCTTATTTTTATGCACTTATGTATCATCAAATTTCCGGCTTCGACTGATGGTAAAAGTAAAATACCAGTTTTATATATCATTGATTAACCAAGCCCGCTTCACGAAGTTCTTCTACAATTGATATTATTTCATTGTCTAATCCTGTGTTACCGGCATCACGGGAAGCAATGAGTAATTTCAATCTTTCAACTAATTCGTTTGGATTATCCCAATAGACATATGAAACATCTCTTTTAACTTTTTTCATTGTTGGTAGTCCTTTGCCGTAAGTACATAAATCTTCGCTTATTGAACGTTGTTTCGATAATTTGAAAAGCGGTTTTATAATGTATAAATATTTCTGACCTTTGTTACTTTTTATTGGTTTATTGGGATCAAAATCTCGTCTATGGACATTCGTTTCTAGTAGCAACATTTTATAATAACGTTTATCGTCTTCAGTTATGATACCTAAATCAGGCAACTTCTTAAATAACAAATCATATAAACCTGGTGTTAAATTGTAAGTACGTCCATTTACTTTGAGTTTTTCGCCACTAACGGAAACTAAACAAGATCCTAACATAAGCTTATCGCGTTCTGTTCGTATGCCAAAAGGAATGTCCAAGTCGGTGTTGTATTGTTTTTGCCATGCAGGGTCTTCGCGAGGAGATGCATATGAACCGGTAGTCTTAAATGAAGTATCATTTGTTGATTCCAAGACATCATTGTTGTCACTTTCACATAACATGTCATCATCACCATCTTGTCTGTTTTCGTCTCTATTTGATACCTCATCATCATTATTTGAAGTCGTTTCGGAAAAATTTCGTACGATTGTTTGATTATTAATACTACTTCTCTTCCCTTCATTAGGACTAAATTTTAATGTTTTTGGCGCCTTTTGCCACTTAAATATGTCTTCATCAAAATCGGTTTCATTAGTGTTATAGTATTTATTGTCGTTACTTTTAACCATTTCATTAAGCGGGTCTGTTATTGGTTTAAAGACTGATTCCAAAATCATATTGTTGTTATTTTTCATATCACGAAGTAGTTTAACCTTCTTTTTGACAGCATCGGCAGACTGAAGTACTTTTTCTTTTAAAGTTTTCTCGGTGTTTATTTTATGATTCATGTCTGATCTCGATGGATTCCCATGATGCAATAAAAGTTTCTTGAAAATGAAACTGGTTAAGTAACACGGTTAATCCAAAACGATAAATGTATCAAATCCCATTCTATAACATCCTGAATTTCTAGCACAGTCCTTGTTTACAACCAAGTAGCTAAAAGGTACGCTCCATATTTTTGCACACATTTCCCGAAACTGTGACCAAGACATATCAGTTCCAACGTGCTCGTCATAAACATGACGTAAATTAACTTCATCTTGTTTAAAAAGGATGATTAAGTTAGCATTGTCCCTTATTAATTGTTTAGGTATTTTACTGTAAGTTTGATTTAAGTAGAAGCTGTCAATATTTTTATGCCTTCCCATTGCAAAGTAATCCCTTATATTATTTTGATTTTCGCATGCAACATCATCAAATATGATAATTGAATTGTTCTCAGCTTCATGCGGGCTTAGTATTTCATCATTTTCGCGATATTTTTGAAATTTAACTGATGGAACCAACATCAATATTTTTTCTAAAAACTGGTACATCGGTTGGAAAAGTGTTTTTGAATATACGTAAATATTTTGAAAGCGTAGTCCTTGTTCATGTAGTAGAAGAGAGACAATTAAATTAGTTTTACCGCAATTAGAAGGACCGCAAATTATACAGCGAATTGTGTCGGGTAAAAGTTCACCGTGACGAAAACTACGATTGTTGCGATCTGAACAAACAACCTCCAACTGCAAGCTCTGAGCTTGTTTTACAAACTTCATATCTGTTCAAGATCAATTCAACCAATGCGCGCGTGTTGCAAGCATGGAATGCTTATTCAAAATGAGCAGAAGAGCAGATGGTTAACGTTAAACCTCGAGTGTGAGCAAATTCTGTTAGGTTGGGTTCCGTTGGGTTTGAGTTGCTGTTGGGCTGATGTATTCGTTGCGTTGATCGAGAGGTGAAACAGAATGCCCAATGCGATTTCAGGTGTAGGTTGAGCGTTATGTTGAACGCAAATGCTGATAGGTTACTGTTAGGTTGGTTACCGTTGGGTTTGGGTTGATTGTAGGTTGTGTGCAATTCATTGTATTATTGGGCTTCTGGATCACCACGAATGAGTGAGGGCGAAATTTTTCGCCCGATCGAATGAATGGTGGTCCAGAATGCCCAATAATATACTACTTAGATCGCTTATTAGCGATAAGAACACTTGTTATCTACCCCGCCTGTTTTTTTGTGGGGTTTCCTTGTACTGTTTTGTGGCGTTAAATAAATAATATTTTTATTGTAACACAAATTTAGTATTCACTTTTACGTAAGTACATTTAGTATGGAAAAGTGGATAATTATATGTTAGGGGACCCTACTTGAGTACCTAAGGATCCCCGAAAGTTAT
This sequence comes from Clepsis dumicolana, assembly GCA_963691665.1. Lineage (NCBI taxonomy): Eukaryota > Metazoa > Arthropoda > Insecta > Lepidoptera > Tortricidae > Clepsis > Clepsis dumicolana. Next base: position 16,923,607 of record OY829509.1, read on the forward strand.
TCCTAATTTTGAGTAGATATAGCATTAGCAGTAAATTCTCTCAATTAACCTGAAAAACAATATCTCAGATCAAGCACTCAAGATGGCGTCGATCCGGTCTAAATTGCAAAGTTACCGAGTTGGTTTAAGTCTTAGTTCCTCGCGAACTCAAATGACGGGATCCGCAAACAAATGGCGGAATTACACGGCGACTAATAGTTGGTATAAAGTGAGTTAATTGTGAGTTGAAGGCGAGTTAAGAGTGAGTTAATTTGACTAAATTTATGTAGATAGATACCTATAGAGAATGGTGGTTCTGGTGCTTTGAAAATTGGCTCGTAAAGGTGGTCATAGTTGGGTCTGTCTGACATGTGTTGATTCGTGACTCAGCTATCTTGGTCGCGAGTGAGTAAATTAATTGTTTTTAGTTCTTGAATATGGACCTCCGCAAAGTAACGGCTGATTCAATCAATTATCTAATAGATGACTTCTATTAGATCCATTATTAACCATGATGGAGTTAGTACATTGAGTTAGTAGAAATAAAACATACATACAGTGGAACATATAACCTCCTTCTGTTTTGAAGTCGGTTAAAAAGTTCTGCTTCATATTTAACTTTGTGTTTAATCCCCTACCCAGGGTTAGCAATACTATAAGAGTAGTTTGTTGTCGATACTGTGTCACTAGAGACGCCTGCCAATTTGCCCATCATAGTAATTGAGTTGTTCAACGCCAATGCGATCGAAACCTTTCCTTGTGCCAAAAGTTACACTAGAGACTCTGATGACAACAGCTAGTGTAGCGCAAAAGTATCTCAAACAAATCCGAATTCTTACTTCTAAATGCATAGTAGAAACAAAAGAACGCCATTCACCGGCCGCATTACATATCACAACTGCCGGTGTCTCCCATTCATCCAAATTATTATCCCAGCTGCAATTAGTTGACTGAATGAGCATTGTAACAGCGTCTGCCGGATTACAAAAGATTTGCTTTCCATGAATACGTTCAAACTAAGATTGAACGTCTTAATTGAGCACCGGGGAGCTACTGTTTACGTTATACGCCTAGCTTTTCCACCACAGAACTAACAAAAAGAGGATAGGAATGCTTTACTTCGTATCTCCCTTCAAAACCAATGTAGCACACACAATGCACTCACGAAAAAGCACTACACAATCACGCAAACATTTATT
>OY829509.1:16924984-17044685 GCA_963691665.1 Clepsis dumicolana
ATACGTCATTCATTACGTCCATCTGAAAACATGTTTACGCAACGGCTTAACTCTTGATAAAATCCATCGCGTTATAAGGTTTCGTCAAAGTCCATTCTTAAAACAGTATATTCATTTAAATACAGAACTGAGAAAAAAAGCTACTACTCCTTTCCAACAAGACCTTTTTAAATTAATGAATAACTCAGTTTTTGGGAAAACTCTTGAAGACAGTGAGCGGCGAGTTGACGTCAAATTAGTAAATAAGTGGCACGACCGTCAAAACAAAACAAAAAAGTTTACTTGTGCTAACAAATTAATTGCCAAACCGAATTTCCATAGTGCAACAGTGTTGTCTGAAAATTTGGTTGTCGTACAAATGAAGCCTGAAAAAGTAATTTTAGATAAACCAATCTACGTAGGATTCTCTGTATTAGAACTTTCTAAAAGTCATATGTACCAATTTCACTACACGGTAATAAAAAAACACTACCAAGATCAAGTTACTCTGTGCTACACTGATACCGACAGTTTTATTTACAAAATCGAAACTGCAGACTTTTACAGCGATTTAAAAAATATTTTTTTAAACTTTTTTGACACAAGCAATTATAACCCTGTAAATGATTTGCAAATACCTTTACGTAACAAGAAGATTCCTGGGTTATTCAAAGATGAGTTAGGAGGAGAACTTATTACCGAGTTTATAGGGTTACGTTCTAAACTATACTGTATCAAAAGTGATAAATCTCTTATCAAAAAGGCTAAAGGAATAAAAAAACCAGCAGTTCAAGAGTTAACATTAAATGATTATCGGGATGTGTTATTCAATGATAAAATAGTTCGGAAAAAACACATATTATTTAAATCGATTAGGCACGAGATCTTCACTCAATCTGTCAATAAAGTTGCTTTATCTAACAAAGACGATAAACGACATATATTATCAGACAAAATTTCAACCAAATCTTGGGGACATGAGTCTATTTTCTAGTACAGTAGTTATCTAAGCGACCTTTCCTCGAGCTGTAATTTTATTTCGTAGGCACCCAATGGGTAATAAAAAATTAGAATGTGTTTAATAAAATAAAATACGTTGAGTACTTACGTTATTGTAAAATTATAATTATGTATGTTGTAGGGTCAGCGTCAAAAGCCGCTCATCACTTTTGTACCTTTTCGCTCTACGACCAGATGAGCGACTTTTGACGCTGACTATACCAAATAAGTAGATTATCATTAAGTACTTTATTTTTTATAATTACACATTGATTTGTAAATTGTATGGTTTGTTCTTTTTTTTTAATAAATAAATATGAAGTGTTATTAACATTTGTTTTCTTTTTTTCTTTCACCCACCTAAGTATATATAGACTGCGAGGATACCGACTGAAAACACATTTTACTTGAGTTGAAATTGAGTTTTCTCGCTTCGGAGGTTTCCTGACGATGTTTTCCGTCATCAAAAAGCTCAGGGCTCAGGCTTAATTTTAAATGTAATATTTTGATAATGGTAAGTAAAATCATGTTCTGTTGAACAGGCAAATAATACCTATCCTCGTTTATTGCATTGGGTATCAATTAAAACATGTCCTTACGTGTCTTAAGCAGCGCGGCGGCATGCAGCCCGTGCTAAGGTAATTTGCTGACACGTGAAATATACCTATTCACATTTATTGCATTTGGTACCAATTATAACAAGTCCTTACGTGTCGTTGTAATTTGATCGGCATTAAGCAGCGCGGCGGTATGCACCGCATGCTCCGAAGCGCGTGTTAATTTAATTTGCTGACGCATGAAATTACTGTAATTATGAATAGCGGCTGTTATAGTAAGTTATCATTCTGCACTCTACATTCATAACTGAGTAAAGTCGTTCCAAAGTTTTGAAAATTAAGACGAGCTGATCCATTCCCGATTCGGTAAGTAAAATTGGCATTATTTAATATTTATTCGTATTATTTTGTTGCTATTATTGTTTTGTAAGCGTATGAAAATGCTCATATGTGTTGCCAGATGCGTTTATTTATTTGATTTCTTTTGTTTCAGAATATGGAAGGAACGCAAGACACTCAAATCATGTTTTCGCAATATGCACAGGGTCCATTAGGATTCCGAGAAGATGAAGAAGAAGAAGAAGTCAGTGAATTTGTAAAAAAAATTGCAAGTGCCAAAACGAAAACCAAGTCTAGTAAACCAAAACTAAGGCTAAACAAAGTGGTAAAGAGAAGTGTACGAGGTCACCCGCCGTCGTTCGTTATAAACAATGAAGCAACTAAGGGGAACAGACTTGTCAAAATCCAAATAATTAACATAAGTGACTCCGCGCCGGATCAAAACGACGAAACCGGTGAAAACGTTATGCTCAGTGCGCAGTATGTGGCAAGTGACGGATACGATGAGATAATAGACAGTACAGAAAGTGTAATAAATAAGATATCCAAGAAGTTGTGCGGATATAGTGTTAGTTATTAATGTTTTTACTGTTTTTGTATATAATTTTGAAAATAAATATGGTCAACAATTTTCTTGTTTTATTCCTTTGATTAAGCGATACGTCAACAGGAAAGATTTTTTTTGTAAGTATGTCAATAAAGCAATAATTCAAACGAAAATAAAATTATCATGATTAAATGCACAAGAAAAATCTTTTCAGTAAATATCGCTTAAATAGATTAACACTATTATTAGCCACAGGTATGAATCGTTATCATTTATTTCATATTTTTAAACAAACAAATTCAATTATTTAAAAATGGGTTAATATAAAAAGTCTTCGTTCAAAATAAATGATAACTAATTTTGACTGGGTTAAAAAATAAAAAAATGATTAAACGTAAATATTTATTTTTGAAAATTAGGTATAATTTATTACAATGTTAAATATGCATAATATCGAAATAATATTTTTTAAGACATATAACGTTTTTTAAGGCACAAGCTTTTTTATGATGTAGACAATTATAAGAGCTGTTGTCGATACAATACTTTTTATACATTAATTGAAAATTAGAACAACCTTTCTCTCCCAAGTCTATTACAGTACAATCAGCACATAAATCATTAATCCACTTAATTTTTTCAAAACCTTTTACATATATTTTTTTGCCTTCCAAGAAATTATGAATCATTCTCTTAAATTCTCTGTGGTCGATATACCCCTCACGCCACATAATGCCAAGGTTTCTCTCTATCCATTTCACATGCCTTTTTTCGTTTTCTGATAACGTAGAAAATGAATATGGAGGTTTTATTAAATACGCCTGCGTGTGTTCATAGGTACTGTATGCAAATTCTTTAATAATAAATTCATTTTTAGATGATTTAAACCCCTGAACATCTACGAATAGATGGTCTAGTTTCATGATATCTTCTTTGTTATATTGGTCAACGGCTTATATTCTATAATACTATCATTCAAAATAAGACAATAAGCCGCGGTATTGTCAGGGATATCTGTGTCACACTCTAATTCAATCCGCACATCGACTGAACCCGTTTTTAAGGTTTCATTTTGACGAGAACAGTCGATAACAAACAGAGGTGCTTTATTTATAAAGTCTTGTGGATTCAACAACGGTGCTTGGCTGCGGTTATAATAAGACTGTTGGAATTTAGCGTACTGTTCATATAATATAGCAAATTTTTGAGCCGAGAAACTGACATTCAAGTTTTCATAAGGAAAATAATTTGAATTTAAAAAAACTTTAACGTCACGCAAATTACAATGATCAAAACGCGATATATCTTTATCAGCAACATTTTTCCTGTTTGTTTTTAATCCAATTATAACATATCGAGGTTTTTCAACTTGAGACGAAGTTTTGACGGCCCAAGAATGTTTTGATGTTTTAGGTAAAAGCGGGTATTCGTACAGATCCCAGTTCCTAAATGCTACCTGAATAGCTCGATCTCTTTCCAAATATTTAAGCAAACTTAATCTTTCACGATCAGAAACCTTAATGTGCGGCATGCGCCATACTATTTTAGATATAGTTATGTTACCTATATACTCATTTGTGTTCAGTTTTACGCTATTTAAATTAGTATTGGATCGTAAAAGAATAAGTTCATGCTTACAGTTAATAATAATTTTGTTATAATCCTCTGCGAAGCCAAGAATCTTATTTAAAGGAATTGACACAGAAAATGATCCATGCGTAATTTTTGTGCCATCAACATCCCAGCCCCATAACTTTGACATCGATGATTCAAGTTCATTCATCGACACAAGAGATTTTATTGTTGTTGTGACCCCAGCGTTTTTAATTTTATCTATTTCAATCCCATTCAGCTCATATCGAATATCTTGAAATAAATGAAGTATAGGGTTATTTGTAAAATGAACACTGGACACCTTCGCTTTTGTTTCTCTGTTGAATACTTCTATAGTACCCTCTATGTATAAAGTACTCGCTGATGGTAATACGTATAGATCTTGCTGGTTGATAGGTATACGGATTTCATCATTTAAATTGAAACTTGTTACGTACGGTTTATACGAATGATATTCGAAACTTTCAATCGTGCTATCAAAGCTAAAGGAGTCTGATAAGTTTAGTATACTCATTTTAATAATCCTATGTTTTTTAAAAACTGTTTGTTTTCCTTCGTTAGTTGTCCTTTAGGTCTTCTTTTCTTGATAGCACAATGAGCACTAACGGCTTTGCTGTTTGAGACCGTACATTTATTAAAGTCTATCATTTTTTTCTGAGATGTAAATATATCTGAATCTCTTCGCCACGTAAATTCACTAAATTATCGTTTATATCCAGTATTCTTATTATAAGAGCGTTTAAGCTGTTTTGAGTAACAGGAAAATATATAACATTTTTAGGTGTTTCTATAATCCGGTAACCAGGCGGTACATTTGGCACAAATTCATGAATTATATGACTAGGTTTTCCGTTTATAAATGACCCGCTCACGATGTCACATTCAACTCGTACTATAGTTGTAGACAGAATGGACACGGGAAAAGGGGACTCAGTTAATATATTCGCCTGAACTGTTTCTTCTCCAAAACCAAGTAACTTACCAATCGAATTTGGTTTTTTAAAATAGACGTTTTTGGAACACAATATAGATGTTTTTAGCGTATTATTATTGCATGTCAGTGTAAAGGTGCAACCTTGGAGATGTCTTTTAAGATAATCATCAAGATCTTGAAGTTCATATGACCCTTCAGGAATTTCTACTACTTCGTTATCACCATAATAAAACTTATTATTTCGGTTGTCAATATTAGGTATCGAGTTAAATGTCGACAAGTATAGCAACCCGCATTCATATTCACCATCTAGTTGAAGAGCTGGCGAGTGATTCGTAATCAGGGTAGAGGAGGATCCCGTTATGGACAAAGTGAAAGACATCGTGAGAATGAGAAGCTATTTATTGTTCAGAGATATTTAAACGGTTATTCCAATATTTTTTTAAATATTTTAAACATAAATGTCCGCAATTAACAGTATCGAATTTTTGATAAATATTATAATTGTATGAAATATTATAATTTTTCAAATATTTTATTAATTCTAGCGGCGGTTGAAGATCACCATAACTATTAAAATATTCACAATGATTATTATCTTTGACATAGGCTACCCAGTGAGTCCCTTGGTTTTTAGAACTATCTAAATTTACGATTGCACATTCTACTCTTTTTGGACGGTTTGGCAATTTGTCTCTCATGTAAACACCACGAAAATAAGGAATATCTGTTGAATGTTTTAAAATATCAACATTTGTAAGAGCACGTCTGGGTAGCCTTTTATTTAGTTTTTTAATCGTTTTAAACACAAACCCTTTCCATTTCTATACTGTTTAATGTACAACCCTTTACCTAATGCAATAGATTCCATCATTTTATTATGACGTTCTGATTCGGATAAGCTCTTTTTTGCAGCTTTGTAGTCACCAACAGCTTTAGCGATCCCAGCAGCTCCTCCTGCCAATGACCCTAACGCAGAAAGTCCCGCGAAAATAGGTATTAGTGGCAATATACCTCCAGTTTTAGGAATCGGTATTAATCGAGGAACTCTCATTTTACTCGTATTGTTATTAAGAAATACTTTACTCGCTGCAGCAAAAGCTCGACTGACTGCAGTGCCTTCTTTTTTAGATTTGTTTTTTTTCAATTCGGTACGTATCTTAGAAACAAAATGCTTAAATGATTTTATCCCTGCACCAGCTTTCATTTTAGATTTCATCACTTTGCTAACTATCCAAGACGCAAGTTTTTCTCCTTTTCCAACACCTTTTGACTTCAATCTTTGTTTAGCCATTTTATAGAGTTCAAAATCTGCACGATGTCGGTCTGTTAGGTCAGAATATTTATCGTATGCTATATCGTGTTGCATACACGCGTTGTCCAATTCATTAACTCCTTTATCACCTCTTTGCAATCGCTTATGCAATTTTGTGCCTGGTCCGCAATAATTGTAGCCAGGTAAGTGCAGTTCAAACGGTAAGTGATTAATAATACTGTTTAGAAGTCCTCTTCCTTTCATATCCCAAAAGTTAATGACTTAGCGCGAGAAAGTTTTTAAATATATTTATACAATGGCATTTCTGTCGATCCAGCTGTTTTCGCTATCGTTAAGTCCTAACCACTTAACATACAATTTTTTCCCTCTTTTTTTGATTACCTTTTCGATGAGGTAAACGTCTGGATACTTAGTTTTTTGCAGTTCTTGTTCATAAAATGTACCGAGTATTGAGTTTTTTCGTTGGTCTTCAATATGGTAAGTAACAGGACGAGTGTGATTCACCTTTTTAATAGTAAATAGCTCAGTTGACCAATTAGGCGTATAACCTTTATGAAAGACGCTTTTGTACTTGCTTATACGCACATGATCTCCTACATTAAAAATATTTAATTTAAAACGCCGATTGGATTGTGATTTATCTATGTTTTTCTTTACTTCGGCTTCATTATTAAAATTCACCTCATTTGGGCTAAATTTTGTTGTGCTATGCACAGTTTGATTATAAGATTGAACTATCTCATCGAAAGGTTTTCCAAGCCATTTGTAGTTCCCGATGAAACTGAAATATTTGTAAAGTTTGTTCTTGAGCGTTTTTATTACCCTTTCAACAATAGACGCCTTTTTAACTGAATACGTGGAATAATGATTTATTTTTAAGGATTTCACATAACAATCGAATTGATCATTGTAAAATTCTTTTCCAAAGTCTGTCTGTAAGTTTCTAGGTATTCGTTTGGTCGACTTGATAATTAGTTCAAATGCATTTTTTACTTCTGTTTTAGTTTTAGATTTCGTAGGAATACACCACGTGTACTTTGAAAATGTATCAATAACAACTAAAATGTATTTATATCCCTTATTTACAGTATGTAAATTCTGTAAGTCAATTAAATCTGCTTGCCACAAATCATCAATTCCTTTTAATATAACTGCGCGACGCTTGAAATTTTTTCGGGCCGATCTATGGATTTCATTCACGACTTGTTCTTTTGTCATCTTTGAAATTACTTAAAATATTGTCTATGTCCCTTTTTGTATAAAAGTTTATTTTCAACTGATTTGCAAGCTGATGAATTTGAGAATTTATAGTTTTAAATAAAGAATCTAGATGCTTCTTCTCGTAAGTGTCCTGGACGAGCTGATCGACATATTGCTTATTAGCTGCATCATTGGGTGTCAAAGGATCCGCTACCCCCTTTAATCGCGATGATTGTAGATCGAAATCGCCATCATCAGAACGCAGCAAAGTTTTATTGTTAAGTTCAAAAACTTCACATACACGCAAACGTTTATGAACATGATGACCGAATTTGTCTATGTTCATTTTCACTTCTTATTTTTATGCACTTATGTATCATCAAATTTCCGGCTTCGACTGATGGTAAAAGTAAAATACCAGTTTTATATATCATTGATTAACCAAGCCCGCTTCACGAAGTTCTTCTACAATTGATATTATTTCATTGTCTAATCCTGTGTTACCGGCATCACGGGAAGCAATGAGTAATTTCAATCTTTCAACTAATTCGTTTGGATTATCCCAATAGACATATGAAACATCTCTTTTAACTTTTTTCATTGTTGGTAGTCCTTTGCCGTAAGTACATAAATCTTCGCTTATTGAACGTTGTTTCGATAATTTGAAAAGCGGTTTTATAATGTATAAATATTTCTGACCTTTGTTACTTTTTATTGGTTTATTGGGATCAAAATCTCGTCTATGGACATTCGTTTCTAGTAGCAACATTTTATAATAACGTTTATCGTCTTCAGTTATGATACCTAAATCAGGCAACTTCTTAAATAACAAATCATATAAACCTGGTGTTAAATTGTAAGTACGTCCATTTACTTTGAGTTTTTCGCCACTAACGGAAACTAAACAAGATCCTAACATAAGCTTATCGCGTTCTGTTCGTATGCCAAAAGGAATGTCCAAGTCGGTGTTGTATTGTTTTTGCCATGCAGGGTCTTCGCGAGGAGATGCATATGAACCGGTAGTCTTAAATGAAGTATCATTTGTTGATTCCAAGACATCATTGTTGTCACTTTCACATAACATGTCATCATCACCATCTTGTCTGTTTTCGTCTCTATTTGATACCTCATCATCATTATTTGAAGTCGTTTCGGAAAAATTTCGTACGATTGTTTGATTATTAATACTACTTCTCTTCCCTTCATTAGGACTAAATTTTAATGTTTTTGGCGCCTTTTGCCACTTAAATATGTCTTCATCAAAATCGGTTTCATTAGTGTTATAGTATTTATTGTCGTTACTTTTAACCATTTCATTAAGCGGGTCTGTTATTGGTTTAAAGACTGATTCCAAAATCATATTGTTGTTATTTTTCATATCACGAAGTAGTTTAACCTTCTTTTTGACAGCATCGGCAGACTGAAGTACTTTTTCTTTTAAAGTTTTCTCGGTGTTTATTTTATGATTCATGTCTGATCTCGATGGATTCCCATGATGCAATAAAAGTTTCTTGAAAATGAAACTGGTTAAGTAACACGGTTAATCCAAAACGATAAATGTATCAAATCCCATTCTATAACATCCTGAATTTCTAGCACAGTCCTTGTTTACAACCAAGTAGCTAAAAGGTACGCTCCATATTTTTGCACACATTTCCCGAAACTGTGACCAAGACATATCAGTTCCAACGTGCTCGTCATAAACATGACGTAAATTAACTTCATCTTGTTTAAAAAGGATGATTAAGTTAGCATTGTCCCTTATTAATTGTTTAGGTATTTTACTGTAAGTTTGATTTAAGTAGAAGCTGTCAATATTTTTATGCCTTCCCATTGCAAAGTAATCCCTTATATTATTTTGATTTTCGCATGCAACATCATCAAATATGATAATTGAATTGTTCTCAGCTTCATGCGGGCTTAGTATTTCATCATTTTCGCGATATTTTTGAAATTTAACTGATGGAACCAACATCAATATTTTTTCTAAAAACTGGTACATCGGTTGGAAAAGTGTTTTTGAATATACGTAAATATTTTGAAAGCGTAGTCCTTGTTCATGTAGTAGAAGAGAGACAATTAAATTAGTTTTACCGCAATTAGAAGGACCGCAAATTATACAGCGAATTGTGTCGGGTAAAAGTTCACCGTGACGAAAACTACGATTGTTGCGATCTGAACAAACAACCTCCAACTGCAAGCTCTGAGCTTGTTTTACAAACTTCATATCTGTTCAAGATCAATTCAACCAATGCGCGCGTGTTGCAAGCATGGAATGCTTATTCAAAATGAGCAGAAGAGCAGATGGTTAACGTTAAACCTCGAGTGTGAGCAAATTCTGTTAGGTTGGGTTCCGTTGGGTTTGAGTTGCTGTTGGGCTGATGTATTCGTTGCGTTGATCGAGAGGTGAAACAGAATGCCCAATGCGATTTCAGGTGTAGGTTGAGCGTTATGTTGAACGCAAATGCTGATAGGTTACTGTTAGGTTGGTTACCGTTGGGTTTGGGTTGATTGTAGGTTGTGTGCAATTCATTGTATTATTGGGCTTCTGGATCACCACGAATGAGTGAGGGCGAAATTTTTCGCCCGATCGAATGAATGGTGGTCCAGAATGCCCAATAATATACTACTTAGATCGCTTATTAGCGATAAGAACACTTGTTATCTACCCCGCCTGTTTTTTTGTGGGGTTTCCTTGTACTGTTTTGTGGCGTTAAATAAATAATATTTTTATTGTAACACAAATTTAGTATTCACTTTTACGTAAGTACATTTAGTATGGAAAAGTGGATAATTATATGTTAGGGGACCCTACTTGAGTACCTAAGGATCCCCGAAAGTTATTCCTAATTTTGAGTAGATATAGCATTAGCAGTAAATTCTCTCAATTAACCTGAAAAACAATATCTCAGATCAAGCACTCAAGATGGCGTCGATCCGGTCTAAATTGCAAAGTTACCGAGTTGGTTTAAGTCTTAGTTCCTCGCGAACTCAAATGACGGGATCCGCAAACAAATGGCGGAATTACACGGCGACTAATAGTTGGTATAAAGTGAGTTAATTGTGAGTTGAAGGCGAGTTAAGAGTGAGTTAATTTGACTAAATTTATGTAGATAGATACCTATAGAGAATGGTGGTTCTGGTGCTTTGAAAATTGGCTCGTAAAGGTGGTCATAGTTGGGTCTGTCTGACATGTGTTGATTCGTGACTCAGCTATCTTGGTCGCGAGTGAGTAAATTAATTGTTTTTAGTTCTTGAATATGGACCTCCGCAAAGTAACGGCTGATTCAATCAATTATCTAATAGATGACTTCTATTAGATCCATTATTAACCATGATGGAGTTAGTACATTGAGTTAGTAGAAATAAAACATACATACAGTGGAACATATAACCTCCTTCTGTTTTGAAGTCGGTTAAAAAGTTCTGCTTCATATTTAACTTTGTGTTTAATCCCCTACCCAGGGTTAGCAATACTATAAGAGTAGTTTGTTGTCGATACTGTGTCACTAGAGACGCCTGCCAATTTGCCCATCATAGTAATTGAGTTGTTCAACGCCAATGCGATCGAAACCTTTCCTTGTGCCAAAAGTTACACTAGAGACTCTGATGACAACAGCTAGTGTAGCGCAAAAGTATCTCAAACAAATCCGAATTCTTACTTCTAAATGCATAGTAGAAACAAAAGAACGCCATTCACCGGCCGCATTACATATCACAACTGCCGGTGTCTCCCATTCATCCAAATTATTATCCCAGCTGCAATTAGTTGACTGAATGAGCATTGTAACAGCGTCTGCCGGATTACAAAAGATTTGCTTTCCATGAATACGTTCAAACTAAGATTGAACGTCTTAATTGAGCACCGGGGAGCTACTGTTTACGTTATACGCCTAGCTTTTCCACCACAGAACTAACAAAAAGAGGATAGGAATGCTTTACTTCGTATCTCCCTTCAAAACCAATGTAGCACACACAATGCACTCACGAAAAAGCACTACACAATCACGCAAACATTTATTAGTGTAATTACACGATTTGGATGAGTTTCCGCAATTACAAATGCTGCCAAACACCATTTTGTACACATGTATCACGACAATAATATTATACTGAGTCACGATTCGCGCACTTGTGGCGTACGCGTCACAAGCAGGCGACCAAGCTCCTTCTATCCTCTTTTTAACCGACTTCAAAAAAGGAGGAGGTTCTCAATTCGTCGGAATATTTGTTTTTTTTTTAAAGCCCGTAGCTAGAGAGTAGCGGAACTTGGCGGAGCCTAGTTACCCGTCACGCGTCAGTGAAAAAACTTGCCACTTTTCACGGCTTTTTCTGTCGAGCTCAAATGATCTGAGGTTTTTAAGGTATTTTTTCAAGCTAAACGTACAATTAGAATCAATCTCTGAGTTGTATGTGTGAAGTGTGAACGTGTATCTTGTCCACCAAGAAAGTTCTTTACCACTTTTCAACCTTATTATTATAACAAATAGAGGCTAAAAATTGTAAAGCACTTACTTGGTTGACTATACCTATACAAGTAATTTAGAGTAGAAAACTTAGTTTTTTTTTTCAACAGTTTCTTGCTGTCTGCTTTCTCTCTGTTAAATACCTATTCTCAGACCTATTCTCTAAGCTTGTCTACAATCTCAAAATAGTTTCACCGTCAAGTTTAAAGTGTTTCTGAACAAAGAAGCAAGGTTTTCTTTAATAAACACTTCAGACAACAGCCCGTTTGTCGTTCACGGTTTTAACTTTTAAATAAACTAAGTTAAACTTAACTCTGGGTTGCCGGTAACTTGGAAAGTTACCATGTAAAGGCTTCTTACGTGAAACCTCAAAATGTATCATGTGGGAAGTTAAAAATTTGCAGTGTTATAGAAATTTGAAGTTCGCGGAGTATTATTTTTCAGATTCCTGGAATTCCCTGCCTGCGTCAGTGTTCCCTGAACACTACAATCTAGCCGATTTTAAGTCCAAAGTTAATAGGCACCTAAACGCACCATACTCAACTTTGCTTACATCAGGGATGAATTGTGTTCAAACGTATTTAATAAGCCTATGACTTTTAATAAAACTATCTGGATAGCCAGACAGCATACGCAGATGAGAACGAGTTGCTTTTATCCGTCCGATTTTGAACCGCATTAAAATTGGTTACATTAAAAACATGTCGGTTCTGTTATATGGAACTAGATGGCGTTAAAATATTTTTGTTCGGTGCATGTGTTTATTAAGACTTTATCGTCTAGCACTTTAAAATAAATTCATAAGGATCCTGATCTTAGGTTCATGTTAAAATTGAAAATTAACTCACCGGAGGCATAATTAAACCCTCATCCTATAAACTGTTAAAAAGTAAGGCATAATTATTAACATGAAACTACTGTGAGACTCAATCATAGTGAAATAAAAACGGATCACTCACGTATATAGGGATAAGGAGCCCCTAAACGTCCCCGGGGTATATATGATTCCCTGCACCTGTGGTAAAAACTATATCGGGAAAACTGGGCGGAATATATCCACTAGGTTATCGGAGCACATACGCAGTATGAAAAAACAGGACAATAAAGGTTCTGCTGTGGCCGAACACTCGATGGACTCGGATTCGACGCATTACATTCGGTTTGATAAGGTGTCGGTACTAGCGAGAGAAAAGTTTTTTATTCCGCGGAAAGTACGTGAAGCCATTGAAATTAGTCGTCATCCCAATTTTAATCGTGATAGTGGATGGTCGGTGCCCCCAAGTTGGAAGACTGTGCTAAATACTGCGTCAACGGTGAATGTGGACGAGCCTTTACAGAGTGATGTGGTCAGTGTAGTGTGCTACCCTGCGTTTGACAATAATAAAAATGACGATGAAAACGAGGGTAGTTGTGTGCATGTGTGCCGCTGTCAGCTGCGTCTAGTAGTCGCGCGAGCAGAGCCGCGGCGCGCAGTGTGCGTCTCGCCGCCGCTGGGTCGTGCGCTCCCAGAGGAAGGACTACGAATTAGTCCGACGGCTAAACTCGACTTATATACGTGAGTGATCCGTTTTTATTTCACCATAATTATTAATGTCAGAAGTCTAAACAATCGATTTTCCAATATTCCAATATCAGTCTGGATAGTAGATATCCTGTTTTGTAACTTTCTATCATTTCTTTTAAGCGCCACCCTTGACGTTAAAATTTATATCTGCCTAAATCTTACCCTACCATATTACGAATTCAAGACACTTTCAAGACCTAAAGGTAAATTGTAAAGTCTGTGAAGAGCCTTTGGAAGTGAACTTGTAGCTGTCAACTTCAGTCAAAATAAAATGTCAAGTTTTAACAATCTGTAGATGATTTCGAGTTGTAAAGTAGGTATTGTGCAAAAAGAGGAGAAAAATTCAAATTGACCTCAATTGGAAAACAGGTTGGTTTCCCATATATTGACAAATGCGCGAAACTGTTACAAAATAAGTAGAAGCCTAATACCTAATGGTTTGACTAACCAGAAGACGGTGGTCTTGATCCCCGGCTAGTAGGTAAGTACCTTAAGTTTTTTTTTCAGATTTCGTGCGCGAAGTTGCATTATGTTGAACTTTTCGATAAGGGAAAACCCGTCCACACAACAGGCCCGTCACATGTAGCGTTTATAAACGTCAGCGTTTCATAACGTCTCATTAACGAACAGGCAGCGCCTCGCGCCGAGGGTCGTGCACGAGTTTTCGAATCCTGCCTAACGTTACGGTTATCGTATCGAGATCGAGAAACCTCATACTAAATTCTAGTTCCAAATACGCTCACGGGCGGGCGCTGTTCCAAACGTCATACAAACTCGATAACGTTTCCTATTCGATTTTACGTGACGCAGGTTTCGACTATTCGTACTCGGGCCTCTGTTCGCCACGTTGGACGCTGCGCGGGCGTTAATGAGTCGTAATAAGACGCTGACGTTTGAAAGGCTCTACGTTTGAAAAGCGTTTGAAAGGCTACTAGGTGTTTCAGTGGTTTGTATGAAGTTTTCAATCCGCACCGACCCCTTAACTCTAAGAAGAGGCCTGAGCCAAGCAAGCGGGATGTAAATAGGCTGGATTTAAAAAAAAACAAGGCAATTTTTGGAAATCTTGAGTTGGCAACACTTTGTGTACGAAGGATTTATAATTTTCATGATTTAAAATGTTCACTTTCATTTAACTGTTAATTGTAATTTTAATATGGTCAACTCTCAAGAATATTTTAATATGGTCAACTCTCAAGAATATTTTAATATGGTCAACTCTCAAGAATATTTTAATGTCGTCAACTCTCAATAATATTTTAATATGGTCAACTCTCAAGAATATTTTAATATGGTCAACTCTCAAGAATATTTTCAAGTATCCAGCAGACTTTAATAGTAAAAGGTGACCCAAGACTTAAAATATATTGACTAAGAATTTATTATAATTATTAAAACTGACCAGGAATTCATGATCTCAGTAGGAGTATCTTTTTGTGTTTTTTCTCCAATTTTTATTTTATTTTTACGGTTTTCCCGTGAATATCAATTATGTTTTTTATAAACTCACTGAAACATGAATACACAGAAAAAAACCAGAAAAATGCCAACCCCGGGAATCGAACCCGGATCCCCGACACTCTGGGTCGTATGCTTTTTTTTACGTCGAGCCTGGGTAAACTGATTAGTTTCGAAAGGGTGCGTTGTCCTCGGTTTACGAAGCAATCGCATAGATGGCGCTAGTCACTGCAAAAAGTGATAAAAACGGTCTGAGATTTTAATACATGGAAAAAATTCGGCCTTTCCCCTATGTCAATCGTGGTGTAGGGGAAAAGCATACGACCCGGAGTGTTGAGGATCCGGGTTGGCATTTTTCTGGTTTTTTTCTGTGTATTCATGTTTCAGTGAGTTTATAAAAAATATGATTGACCAGGAATTGTTCACCTGATGGTAAGCGATGATGAGGCCGAAAGTGTAGATCACTAGTTCAGTCAGAATGGTTACTTGACTTAATGCCGGATCGTGACCAAGATCGTTCAGAAACCAGTTACGATCTATGATATTTACTAACGCAGTGTTTCCATCTACATATCTACTAGTGTCATCTTTCAAAAGCCAGACTCTATTATTCTAATGATTTAAGCCAACCTGTCTTATTACATTAAGTAAATAACGATTAGTTGCATAAATTCTGTTATTACAGTAATAACGTATGCACCTTCGTCTGCACATATTTGATTTCAATCCAAGCGCTTAACTCGGATCAACCACGACTGCAACATTAAGATAGCTCAAACCTAACGCATATGCAAACCAAATAAACTACCGGTATCACGAGCATTGAAGTAAGACCGGTATGAATAACAATACCGGTACCGTACCCGTGTACGCGCCAACAGGCGACGAGGTCATACTACGCGCGACTCGGGAGTGATTTTCTAATACATTGCGCGTGTTGTCAGTTTTATTTGACAAAGTAAATAATTTTGGCAGATTCGTCTTATCGCTTTACCTTCGAGTACAAAGACACTTTAGTAACCCTTCTCGGTAACTGATAGTGCCAATTGCATAGTACAAAGGGTTAGTTTTGACACTTTTATGCTTGTAGGTTAAAAAATAAATTAGGTTAAGATGCATGTGAAAACATAACTCAATTTAATTTAGTTAGGTAAAGATTTAGATTAATTTTACTTAGGTAAATAATCAAAATGAAACAACAAGTGTTAGGTTTTATTAATAACCCTTTTATAATAAATATAATTAACCGTTCGAAGAGTCAAGCTGCCGAAGGCAAGAAGCCGTGATAGCTTAGTGGTTTGACCTATGTTCTCTCAAGCAGAGTGTCGTGGGTTCAAATCCCGGCTCGCACCTCTGAGTTTTTCGGAATTTGTGTGCGGAATTACATTTGTAATTTATCATGAGCTTTTCGGTGAAGGAAAACATCGTGAGGAAACCTGCACACACCTGCGAAGCAATTCAATGATGTGTGTGAAGTTCCCATCCGCACTGGGCCCGCGTGGGAACTATAGCCCAAGCCCTCTTGTTCTGAGAGGAGGCCTGTGCCCAGCAATGGGACGTAAAAAAGGCTGGTGATGTTCCAAGAGTTATCCAAAATTTGTAATGTTTGTAAGTATGTAGTCTGATTGACTTGAAATTTGGCATGGAATTGTAATTATACTTTTAGAATACTCACTAATAAGTAAGTCACATAAGTGCTAACCCCGGGAATCGAACCCGGATCCTCGACGTTCTATGTCGCGTGCTATACCCTTACACCAAGATTAGCGTAGGGGCACACGTTGAATTTCTTCCATGAGTTTTTATCACATTTTGCAGTGACTAGAATTCTAAGTTGGATGACAATACAAGTACAGTCGGAAAAAAGCTTTAATTTTTTTTTCAAAAACTCTGACTATACCCGCAGTGCGGTGAGTTTGTCGACCAAGCATTGAACGGAGAAATCGCTCCCCTCGGTGCGTGGTAGCTCATAGTAGAGTCTGAACTCTAAATGCAGGCTAATGCATAATGCACTCGTCATCTCAGCAAGCCTCGGGCGCGGAGTGGAAAATGCGGTATTTTGATGGAAATTATGAAAATGACATGAGATTTTTCGTCTCTAAATAGAGTCTCTGGGGCAATGTGACTATGACGTATGTTTGGCGGAGAGTAAAGGGTGTTGTTTTTTTTTTGGAAAAAAAAATAGTTACATACTTCGCCTATATGTTTTTTTTTAGCGATAAATGTTTTAGGCTGCACTTAAATTGTTTGATTCTTACTTAGTATAGTATTTTAATTTAAAGATAAAACAGCCTTCACGCAACTTTAACCTAAACCATGGTTTAGGTATTCTGTTTATAGTAATATTATTTCATCAACTTTAGGTGTATCGTCCAATATGATACGAACTTCATCCATTGGGCATTTCGTCCTCTAGGTATTAATTTTTTTTAGCTCAAAAAGTTAGGCATTTTAAACTTCGGTCATTCAACACTTAGGTGAAACGATCGTTAGGGTATTTCGTCCTTAGGTAAATCACCTTTAGGGATTCTAATAAGTAACCGTTAAATAGGATATAGAAGCTTGTTAACCAAAAAGTTAAAATTAAATGATGTTGCATCAACATTTTAATATAACGAGAACAAACAATGTAAAAAACTGTAATTTAAGGGCAGAATATTTCATGAGCTTTAATAGCGCGTAATATATTTGCGCCAGTTTATTGTGATAAATATGACTTCACCACATATTAACATATTGAATTACAGCGGTTCCATTCGTACGAAATTGCAAAAATAAAATTTTGTATTTCAGTTACCCAGTATGTTTCATAGCTTTATTTACAAACTAAAAATAGCAAACCTTTCTTTCGCTTTTTGATACGAATACGACAGAATGCTATAATACTACTATTACTCATTTTCCTTCTATACACAAATACGCACACATAATGTATGTACATTGCCCATTGCTACCTTGCATTTTCTTTGTACCTTTTTTTCTGTTTTGTTTATTATGTAGTGTTCAATAAAGAGTTCTTGTATTGTTTTGTATTGTATTGTATTGTATTGTATTGTATTGTATTGTATTGTATTGTATTATATTGTATTGTATTGTATATTATCTTTAGTGTATAATAGCGTAGAATATTGACACCAAATTGACCTCTCAAATTAAGCAGAGCTTGTGTTATGGGCGTAGATAAATATATACTTCAATATATATTCCCCAATATTTATTGTCTCGATCCCCAGTGAACTATTCCTCTCCACCACTCAAAGGTTGACTGGCAGAGATCCCTTAAAGGGATAAGTCCGCCTTTGTACTCAAATGTTATTGTTGTAACTTGTGTTTTATCCTATTTTTTGTACAATAAAGTGTTTACTTACTTACTTACTTACATCCAAGACCCGAGAACAAATATACCTACTTATTCATCGTATATTATAAATTTAAGACTTCAGACCCGGGACTTCAAGCTTCATAGTCGAGTTCTTTGACCCCTTGGCTATCCGGTTTTCTATCTATAGTTCTGTGCCCTAAGCACGACTTGTCGAATCCTGCGTCACGTAAAATCGAATAGTAAACTATAACGAGTTTGTATGACGTTTGGAACAGCGCCCGCCCGTGAGCGTATTTGGTACTAAAATTTAGTATGAGGTTTCTCGATCTCGATACGATAACCGTAACGTAACGCAGGATTCGACAAGTCGTGCTTAGGGCACGGGTGTCTATAAAACAGAACCTTAACTTACTGACACTGACCTGAAGACATGAAATTTAGCAGACATACTGGTATAGTATTTTTTTTTTATGCGACGAGGAAGGCAAACGAGCACGTGGGTCACCTGATGATAAGTGATCACCACTGCCCATAGACACCCGCAACCCCAGAGAAATTGCAGATGCGTTGCCAACCTAGAGGGCTAAGATGAAATGCCATTATAATGCAATTTTAACACTCATTGTATTGATTTAAACTTTCGCGATTTTCACACATTATTATGATACTCGGGACTCATCCTTTTCTACCCCTTCATCCCTTTGACATCATCATGGACGCAACGTGGCGTCCGAAACGTCGAGGTATTCATATTTAAGTATGTTTCAGTTATGTTATGAGGAATAGTGGGTGGATCTAAACCTGTCATCTCGCTTTCATTTGTGTCCGTTGTAACTGTCAGTTCGGAAATATCGTCTATGTTCTACTGCTTCTCGGAAATACAACCCTGCACATTGCTACCACTCTGGTATACAATAGTTTCAGAGAGAACAAAAAACTTCACACTAAATAATTTTACTTTCCCTATCGACCTGGCCAGTGTTGGAAAAGTTCATTCAATATAATTGGACGCAGGTAATTTGGTGCAGTTTAAGCGCTTGTACGCTGAAACAAAGGCTGCGGTCACCCGTGCATATCGGAGGTGCATTATTTTACGTTGTACTCGTATACGTGCTGGGGAGCCGTTGGATGTGTGGTGTGGACACGGGTTTAGGGTTTAATTTGACTGAGCGGAAAATTCAGTGGTTAAATTATACCTACTGTACCTTTGAAAATGTTACAGGTTCCAAATAATGTACTGAGAGATTTAACCCGTTTTTGTTGCTTACTATTTAAATGCAAATTATTATAAATTGGACGTTGTCTATAGTATTAGATAGGACTTTAAATTTGGTTGGGAAGCTTTGGAAAGGAGAAAATAACCGTTCTTCAGTTATAAACTCAGAGTCGATGGTAGGGATTGCAATCCGGAAAACCGGATCCGGTGATCAGATCCGGTAATAGGATTTTTTGGCAAAATAATATTGCTGTTGCTTGCGTAGGTACTTTAAATCCATTAGAAGTCGACTGGCAGATGACACTACCATTTATAAAACGAACACTATTTATTTTCCACATTTTTTTTAATGTATAATGTATGAAATAATTATTTATCATAAATTTATTAAACTAGAGAGTTATTATGTAACAAGCTCATGCCAATAATTACAAAGATTCATCAAATCATGATTGTGTCTGTCATAAATATGAAATTTATTTATTAGCATTCTCTAATATTTCAATAGTTATTGTGAATATTGTGAACTCATATTTTATAAATTTACTTAATTTCTAAAATAATTGATCTACTCGATCTGTGAAAGTAAAATGTAGGAAAACTGTGTCACTTGTTACGTCGTTAAAATTTGACCACTTAGTTACCTAGACTGGGTACTATATTTTAATTGTTTAGTTTTTTTTTCATTTGTGGGTTTTCACGGTTCTAGTACTCTAACCTCAGTTGGTCTCAAAGAGTATTTTAGTCCTTGATAGGAATGCGATCGACTGGCATTAATAAAAACAAAACTGACGATTTTCTCGCTGACCGTACATACATTTTATTAAAATTCTGTGAATGTAGATTGTCATCACAAAAAGTTAGTTGTGGTCTCCTAATGGGCATTTTTGCGAGACAGCAAGATATTTTAAAAATAAATATAAATTTGTTTTATGAATTAAATTTAAAAATCATTTATTGTATAACCAAAATACCATACACACTCGTTGTGTTAGGCAGGTACGTTTAAAAACTACGTTAATACAATACATTTGAAAAAATTAAATCGTAGTCATCTGAGTCATCAATACAAAATTATTATTATTATACAAAATAAAATTGTTTATACAAAATGTATGCTTAAAAATGTTTTTTTATACGTAAGTACTGTTACACTTGACGAAATCACTAAGATATCATTTTGGACCGAAAAGCGAAAATCAACCTGATTGTCCTGATTTAATCCATGCGAAACCTACCCGGATCCGGCCGGATTGAAAATGACGCCGGATTGCAATCCCTAGTCGATGGGCTTCTGTAAAAGCCTCTAATATAATATTGAAATTTGAGTCAATACCAATCACTTATTTTTAATTAGCACGCCTAGATTTTAAGGTTCTCTCTCAAAAATTTAGCCCCAATTTTGTTTCCAATTCAGCGAGACTACAAAGTAGTCTCAGTGATATGAGCCGCAAGCACGTCCGCACGGGCACCGCCGGCCGCGCCGCTCCCGCAGGCGGCCTCGGCAACACCGTTCCCATTTCAAAATGTTCCAAAGGGCATAATCCTGATGTTCATATCAATGGTCGAAATTAAAAAATACTTTTAAAACTACCCAAGTCTTCACACATGTCCGCAAGACAGCTACTTTGCTCAAGCCTCCCATTAAACTGGCTACGAATACAATACAATAGCTTTGTTGCTGAGTTTTGATGAATGGTATAATTAATGACATATCACGCAGCACAAAAGGAAACGGTGCAAATTAATTATGGGACGGCTGACAGTTCTAGCGAGAAGTTGGAGGTGTTAATTATGTTGCTAAATGAGGGAACTAGCGAGTACGTGTCTTTTGAACAGACCTATTGGAGTGAGCGTTATTCTAGAAGTGTGCGGTGGTCAAGTATACGAAAGTTATTGAGAGTTTTGATGTGTGCGTAAAAAATGCTGTAAGTAGGAATGGATACAACTGCAGCATATCCTTGACAAGTTTCAGTTGACGTGACGTTGTGAGCTGGTATATATTTATAGTTATGCTGAAAACGTGACGGTAGACGACTGACTGCACGGGGTTGCCTTGTCAGCCATTATACTGCGTCTATTTTGTACTGAACGATTCAATTTCTTACAAACTAAAAAGTATTTATAAACGCTTCTGCGCTATTTTTGATACACAAGTATTTTGTGCTTTCAGACCCAATTAAAGATGGGCAACGGTACTATCATCTCGTAATTAATAACTTAGAAACAATGAGAACAATTTACGCGAAAACTTTGACACCGCAATACAAAACTCAAACTCTGCGCGTAAAGTCGGCATAAAAACCGTTAATCCTGCCCGGTTGAAAAGTAAGCAGCCTTGTTCTGGCTGGCAATAAAGAATGTTCACCGTAAAATACTCGGGTTATTAGCTCATTACTTGAGGAAGCAATAAAATGCTGCGTTAAAAATGTACTGCCGAGATTAAAAAGTTGCTTTTAGGAGCTATGAAGACTTGGGCTTGCGTTCGACGAGTCGTTGCAATAAAGTCATGCAGTTATTTCACCGATTCAAGAATCATCCCTTAAAAGTTTTGTCTTTTTAACCCCCGATGAAAAAGACGGGTGTTATAAGTTTGACCTGTGTATCTGTGTATCTGTCTGTGGCATCATAGCTCCCAAACGGGTGGACCGATTTCGATGCGGTTTGTTTTCAGTCGAGAGCTATTTTAATCCAGATGGTTCTTAGCTAAGTTTAATTACAATCGGTTAACCCGTTTTTGAAATATTGAACTTTGAAATGACAATTTTGACGGCCGAATAGCCTAGTGGTTAGAGACCCTGACTATGAAGCTTGAGGTCCCGGGTTCAAATCCCGGTCGGGGCAGTTGTTTGTATGATGAATATGAATGTTTGTTCTCGGGTCTTGGGTGTTTAATATGTATATAAGTATGTATTTATCTATATAAGTATGTTTATTCGTTGTCTGGTACCCATAGTACAGGCTTTGCCTAGTTTGGGACTAGGGCAATTGGTGTCAAATTGTCCCATGATATTTATTATTTTATTATTTTTTCATTCAATAATAAAAAAATAGCTTTCAGCTTTGCTTCTCCGTACAAACTTCAACAACGTCAAATTTCACACTCCGTCATTCGCACAGTATTCTCAAAGAGGGGATCCAAAGTTTTGGCATAACTTATTAATAATAGATAGTTAATAAACTACTTCGGCGGAGAATAGTCTAGCTAGTACGCACGTCACGTTCCGACTTTGTAATGCGTCCCGTTCTGTCCAAGTCAATAAGACGGGGACAGTCATATTCAATAACAGAGCGGATAGAATAGAATAGAACTTTCACTTACAACTAGAATAGAACTCTTAGTAGTGTCAGCAATTTTTAAACCCCGACGAAAAAGAGGGCTGTTAGAAGTTTGACCTGTGTATCTGTGTATCAGTCTGTGGCATCGTAGCTCCCAAACGGATGGACCGACTTCAATGCGGTTTTTTTAATCGAAAGCTACTTTAATCGAGATGGTTCTTAGCTAAGTTTCATTAAAATCGGTTCACCCATTTTTGAAATTGTTTTTCATCTTTTGTTGGTTAGGTTGTTTGACATAGGTAATTTTAATTGATTGACCATTGAGTGGCAAAGACACCCAGAGTGTGCTTGAGAATGTGCGGAATTGATACACTCACGGCATAAGAAAAATATTATAATGACCTATCACTAATGTTGTTAACTCTGTTTACGAACGATAACCCATCTTAGAGTACTTATAATATGTGTGTGTAGATAAAGTAATGTATGAAACTCTACGTAATTAGGCCTTAAAAGTTGTATATTTCAAAAACAGGTTAACCTATTTTAATGAAACTTAGCTACGTAAGAACCATCTCGATTAAACTAGCTTTCGAATGAAGAAAACCGCATCGATATCGGTCCATCCGCTTGCGAGCTACGATGCCACAGACAGATACACAGATACACAGACACACAGATACACAGGTCAAACTTATAACAGCCCTCTTTTTCGTCAGGGGTTAAAAACAGTCATTATCATTGTAACAGTTGCTTAAACTACCAATTTAAGTATGTTTATCCGTTAACCAGTACTCACATTGCTTTGCCTAATTTGGGCCTCGGTAAATTGGTGTTTTTCCCGAAATGTTTATTATTTTAGTTCCTTTATTTTTGTTCGGGCTCGGCCTTTTTTCAATTGTTTTGTTTAATTTAAGGGAAGTCGGATATTGAATTACAGAAGCGATGCTCACTCTTTGAATAAACCCTTCGGACAGCAAGCATTGATTCTGTAATTCGATATCCAACTTTCCTTAAATTAAAAAAAAAACAATCGAAGAAGGAGTGAACAATTTTATCCACTTTGTCGATTTTCATTCAATAACCCGAGCACAAATATTGGAATCCTACGTATCGTAATCGAGTAGTAACCTTATCCTATTGCCATAAAGAAAATAATTCGTGCTATGTTACTTTAGCAATAACAAAAAGCTCACGGCCTGGCGCTGCGGTGTTCGAATTACACTTTTTTAAAATAGGTACTCACTGAAACATGAATACACACAAAAAAAAAGAAAATCGCCAACTCCGGGAATCGAACCCGGACATTCCGTGTCGCGTGCCATATCCTTACACCAAGATTGGCATATGGGTATAGGCCGAATTCTTACCATTGTTAACAATTATTTAATTATTTACTTATTGTTTGAGTGAATCTCCAATTTATGTCGTCATAGAATAATATTAAAATGTTGTTTTGTTAATATCATGATCAAAACCGAACTTCCGGCAGAATGGCCGGCTGTCACTTGACACACAAAAAGGGCTGCACTTTAACGAAAACCTCAGTTCGATTTTGATCGTCATAGAGAGAAGTGGTGCACACCTAGTTCGTGGTGTAATCAGTGTAAGTTTTGGTAAATCAAATAAAAGTGTACTCACTTCTTGTACCACGTCTTGTTTTTCTCATTTTATACGTGTAAACTTCTACCTGCGCTAACCTTGCTTGATCTTCTCTTGTCAACCGAACCACCAAGATACTTTAGTTTTGAATTGTAACGGTTAATTGAAAGGGATTCTACGCTGGTCTATCGACTTAAAGGGAGTTCGGTTGAGAAGGGGCCAGGATAGTCCAACACCATGTATTCAAATCTCAGGGTACAGACTAGAGCTCTTCCAATCGTTTTGCAACGCCTAGCCGTCGACACATACCGCCATTGTCTCCCTAAATCAATCCCCAAACCAGACCAGCATGTAAAACTATGTATACGGAAAAATTCCGAGCACTGAGACCAAAAGGGTGGCTTTCAGCTCTTTCAGGGTGAAACAAAGTGAATGGTCAAGGGCCATGCTCTTAACAACCCTTTGTGCTACCCTCCGTGATATATGCCTTTGTCAGGACTAATAAAAGGCCATGGGCAGGGGTTCTCATAGAGAAATTGTGATTTAACATGGGTAGTTTTAAAGGTATTGGAGTTATGAAATATACGTACGGTAATGAGATCAGTGCCCTAAGCACGACTTGTCGAATCCTGCGTCACGTAAAATCGAATAGTAAACTATAACGAGTTTGTATGACGTTTGGAACAGCGCCCGCCCGTGAGCGTATTTGGAACTAAAATTTAGTATGAGATTTCTTGATCTCGATACGATAACTGTAACGTAACGCAGGATTCGACAAGTCGTGCTTAGGGCACTGCGGCGGCAGTTGGTAGTTTTTAATATAATTTGGATTGGACGACCGGATAGCCTAGTGGTTAGAGACCCTGACCACGAAGCTTGAGGTCCCGGGTTCGATCCCCGGTCGGGGCAGATGTTTGTACGATGAATGCGAATGTTTGTTCTCGGGTTTTGGATGTTTAATAATGTGTGTAAGTATTTATCTATATAAGTATGTTTATCCGTTGTCTAGTGCCCATAGTACAGGCTTTGCCTAGTTTGGGACTAATGCAATCGGTGTAAATTTTCCCATGATATTATTATTATTATTTCGTATATATTACTTAAACGAGATTGCTATTCAAATCCTACTAATATTCCAAATGCGAAAGTTTGTGATAGAGGGTGTATTTAATATGTTTGTAAAAATTTTAATGGAGATAGCTTATATCTTAGCTTAAAACAGGCTATTTTTTATCCCGGAAAGTTGTACAGTACCCGTTCTACGCAGACGAAGTCGCGGGCAACAGCTAGTATCGACATAAACCATACTTTGGGTAAACATGCACATTATACAGTAGTAAAGTAGTTTGACCACAGACTTGTGATACTGATGGACTTGTGGAAACATCTGGTTAGGACACGTTATCACAATAATATTTCACGTCCGCCCACTACGTGTGACCATATTGTCAAATTGATTTCCCTCTACGTGTATAAAAACCGTGCTTACAACGATAGTCGTAGCCCGGAATCAGTTATTAATCCCATAAATTCTGATGGTAAAATTTCCGTAGCACATCTACGGCGTAGCATCGTAGAGCGTAGGCTTGAGTCGGCCAGTAACTAAGAACTGTTAGGAATGAATTCCCGTCGCGGACCGAAAGGAACTAAATCCTTTCGCACGATTTGAATCGGTCTTCGCTCCTTTAGTTCAGTAGGTAGAGGAGTGTAGTGGACGTATCGCTTGAACGGAACGGAGCGAGTGAGAGTGACCGAGCAGGGCAACGCAGCGCGGCCGTGGTGCGAGCGAGATAAATAGCGCTCGTTCAAAGTTTCTTTAGAGCAAGTGCGAGACATGAACAATTATCATTCCATTTCGTGTCCTTCACAGATCAAAACAGTTCCCACTCGTTCACTGAACTAAAGGAACTGAAAGTCCGAACTAGTTCCTTTCACCGATTGAACGAGATCTGAGGGTCGAGCACGACTTTACGAATGCTGCGTAACATAAAGTCGAATAGTAAACGTTGTGGAGTTTGTATGACATTTGGAACAGCGCCCGCCCGTGAGCGTATTTGGAACTAAAATTTAGTATCAGGTTTCTCGATCTCGATACGATAACCGTAACGTTACGCAGCTTTCGTGAAGTCGTGCTCGACCCTCGGAGCGCTCCCTTTAAAGACCGAGCAGGCACAACTCTAGCCTACGAATACATGAACGTGTTCACATTTACAAGTTATTGATTTCCGCACGCCTTTCAAATGCTAATGCGTGTGTAGGGGAATCCCCGGTGGTTTAGCTTCTATGCAAATGAAGGATTTACAGCAGGTAGGTTTTAATAATGTCCTGAGAGTTTTAATTTTGTGAGATGAGGTTGCCGAACGAATAGTGAAATAAGGAGGAGTATGTTCACTACCATCTTGTTGGAGGCCTCTCGACAGGAGGACAGCTCGTCTCCCGGTCCGCGGATGCCATTCGAGAACCTTCTCACCCCATCGGCCATCAGTCCTGCGAGCAATGTGCCCTGCAAATATGCAACAACGAGGTAAAGATCGCGGGACCGCGGTGGATGCGGAAAGCACAAGACCGGTCAGAGTGGAGAGCCGCGGGGGAGGCCGCCGGCCAGCAGTGGACGTCTTGCGGCTGACATGACGATGATGATGATGGTGTTCACTACCGACATTTCGAGACTTGAATGCCTCGGGCTGAGCAAACTGACAGGGCTGTCTCCACATAGCTTTTGGTTTAAGTACCCAATATGACAAAATGTAAATTAAAACGGGTATTTACAGCGATTTTGTGACACAAAGACGACTAGAATACGCAATTCATGATCTCAGTAGGAGTATCTTTTTGTATTTTTTCTCCCAATTTTTTATTTTTACGGTTTTCCCGTGAATATCAATTATATTTTTTATAAACTCACTGAAACATGAATACACAGAAAAAATCCAGAAAAATGCCAACCCCGGGAATCGAACCCGGATCCTCGACACTCCGGGTCGTGTGCTTTTCCCCTACACCACGATTGGACATAGAGGAAAGGCCGAATTTTTTCCCAATACGCAATATTGAACACTGCATAAGACAAAACAAAAAAGAGGTACACAGAAATTACCGGTAACGATAGGCGGCATTATCGTTACAGAGCGATTTCTACCAGAAAAACATAATGTAATGAAGAAAAAGAATAGAGAATATAACAAATGAAACAATATGAATAAAGTTGTAGTATTGTAACAAATAATTGTTACAATACAAATAATACAAATAATTGTTACAAGTTGTAGTATTGTAACAAATAATTGTTACAATACTACAACTATCGTAAAAAGTGAAAATATGTTTCTTTTAATTGTGAAATCAGTTTGGTTTACGCATGTTAAACATCGCTTCAAACATGGACGCACGGAGTCACGAATAACATGTCGCGACAGGAAGCTTTCGCTCGACTGAACCCAGGATCAGAGTCGGTTGCCACGCGGCCCACGTGAGCGACGCGTGGCAACCGACTCTGATCCTGGGTCAAAGAATACATTATGCTAACGTAACAAGAAACGACACTGACGCATGTGTGCAGTAAACGACCTCGCGACTGTGTGTGCGTTTGCGGGGGCGAGCGCGGGTCGCGCGGGTTGTGGAAAGGCGAAAGTGCCAGGGTTGTTATTGAGGTATTTTGTCAATGTGCATGTGTTTCGGTGCGGCCAGGCGATTGTTCGTGTATTTAGGATAGGCATTGGCTACACCAGTAACACGTAATTCAAGAACATCGTATTAGTTTCCACAACCATGTTCGTCTGTCGCATGTTCATTTTGTATTTACTGTCTTAATAAGAGCGTTGACATTTTTTTTTTTTTAAATTTATAAGCACACGTCACAATCAAAGAGGCGTTTAGCGGGCACGTCATCGATTGTGGAAGATCAACCGAAAACAGGCAGTTTGATCATTGAACATTATGACTTCATATTTCAGTGTAATTTAATACAAACTTCTTACTGGTCTAACCCATAGTTTAGACATTAAAAAAAAGTGGTTGATTTGACCAACTACGCATCATTCCCATTTAGTGATTATTCACTACATTAAGCAAATATTCGTACTGTTTAAAAGCTTATAAGATAAACTGATTTCACTCAAGCTGATAGGAATTTTAGAAATATTTTAGCCAAGTTTAGCACGGTAACAGGCGGAGACAGAACTAAGTTTTCGTCTACAAATTAGAACCTAACTTTTTATGGCCCTAGTTAGAGAATACTTCATACACATTTCAATTCCAATTGGCTAGACGGTCGTAAAGTTCAAGTTTGAGCTAAATTGAAGTTTATTAGGATTGACGTTCGAGACATTAGTCAAAGTCAATTTACAATACAATACAATACAAATATTCTTTATTGAAAACCACAAAACAGTACAAGGAGATTACAGAAAACAGGTATGGTAGACAATAGGCGGTCTTATCGCATAAAACGATCTCTTACAGACAACCAAAATACAGAAACCAAGATGAAGAGGCTAATTTAGGTGGCAGAAATGAACAGAAAGGAGAAACTTAAAATTAACAACAATTAAAATTAAATTAATAACTACAGAAATATACTACATAAATAAATATAAACATATACATATACAATACATACATACAAAACATGAGTGAAAATGTTTTAACATGAAACTACCGTGAGACTCAATCATAGTGAAATAAAAACGGATCACTCACGTATATGAGTGAAAATGTAAAAAAAGCGAAGCGAATAGTTCAATTTAGTTCTAGTTTCTTAATCATGGGATAGATTTATTTTCTGAAGTCCCTTGGAATTTGATTCGACGTTTGGTCAAATTGTAAATGTTAGGAAGCTAAGTATTTAAATGCTTTGGTTGACTTCATTTAATTTTATTTAGAGAATGAACTGCAAAATGATTGAAACCCATCTGGAACCTGTTTTCCCGATACATCTCTTCATTCTGAGAGGTAATTCTTATTAAAGTAATTTATTGAATCAGGCGTTACTTTGCGGAGGTCCATATTTATGTAATGGTTTTTAGTTCTTATGAAAGTTTTCTAAATTATAGCACCAAGTCTGTTGCTAGGTAGTTCTCAAAATGTCAAACTCTAGGTAGTTCACAAAATGTCAAACTCTAGGTAGTTATCAAAATGTCAAAACCTGTCGCCCGCTTTCCCGATGTTTCGGCATAATAGGCACGTGTTTCAATTGATATTAGATAGGTGTGTTGTGTGTGGGTATGCAGAGCGAGAACATGGAAATAATATGTAAGGTCATAATTTACATAGTCAATAAATATGTTAATTATAATAAAGCGGACGTTATGTCTCGCGAATGACCTGGATTGTTATAATTATGCCGGAATATTTAATGATGTGAAGAATCTGTATTTAACTATAACTGTACATAATATTTTAAGCGTGAAATGAAATTGCTGATAACGAAACTGTTGATAATGTAACAGGAATGCTCGTGAATATAATTAAAACTTAAAATGATAAAATGTAATTTGTTATAAAAAGCTCTTTGTAAACATTATTATTGTAAGCGGTATTTTTGCTAATTGGTCTGACAAGCTTTTTTTCAAGCAAAAAAGCTTTTTTTTAAGGAACACGAAGGTGAACGAGCAGTTGAGTCACTTGATGATAAGTGATCACAGCTGCGCATAGACACCCGGAACACAAGAGCTAGCACGTGCGTTGTCAACCTAGACGGCTGAGATGGCACTAACATTGTAGACACTGCTGCTTAGTTGGTAAATTAAGCGAGTAAGGTAGCTGTATAGGCTATATTGTATATATATAGGCTATATTAGGTAGGTAGGTTATTTCAAACATTTATCTGTGTATCTCATTGTTTGTAACTTGTCTTTATTTCTGTATAACAAAAATTATAAATTATTATTGATTTAAAGAGAAGGATTTTTATCTTAGTTTGAAATATTTTCAATTTATTTTGTTTAATGGACAAGCAAATCGATTAGATTTTATAATTGTTACTGGCAACATTAAGTAGTGGAGGAGTACCGACGTACAGACTGAATAGATGGACGAAGGATGACTGAGTTTATTGGTAATAGTAATGGAGAAAAATTGTTAAAAGCGATCGAAGCTTATAATTATACTTTGAGATAAGTATATCAAGACTTTCATTGGCTTCATCCTGGCGTGAGAGAGGTATATTCTTATATTTACGATAAAGTGTTTACTTACTTAAAATAGAATGTAGAAATCTTTCTACACTGTAACTGAAAATCGTTTTGCATCTGTAAACGGAGTACACCCGCTGGGATACTTACGTGAATGTTGTTGGTAGCGCCGCAGGTTATATATATATGCGTCTTTGGCCCTTTTTCCTATTGGCAACTCCTGCCAAAATTTATTATGTCTATTGTGTCAAAAGAAGAAAAATATATACGTCAAGGAAAACTAAATGCATTTCTAATTTAATCATAAAATTAACAAATAATAGTGGCGCAGCAGAGAAGGGGGCCCCCAAGGACTTGAAGACGCCGTATGACGTAAGTGGTTATTCTTATATGTGTTGTGTTCGGTCACCGGAGTCGCCCCGATTTATACAATAATACAAACCTAAATTAAGACTCATCGAGTCATCGAGTTTCATTGAAATTATGTGTTTTTTTATGCGTTTTATGTATTTTTTTTTGCTAGTAACCTGCTATAAATTCGTGACCTAAAACCTTTTTAATTAGCACCACCTGCTTTAATATGTTCTTACCTTTATTCCATTATGGTTGCCTGGTAGAGATCGCTCTGTAGCGATAAGGCCGCCCATTGCTACCTTGTATTTTCTTTGTGCCTTATTTCTTGTCTTGACTCTTATGTGGTGTTCAATAAAGAGTTATTGTATTGTATTGTATTGTAAGACTCCCTGCGGCGCTACTAGTCGTGTTCGCGTCTCGCGCCACTCACCTCAGCGGGTGTACGATATTATGAGCATGTATGTATATGTTTTCCTCGGAGATGTATGTGGATAGTACTTATACTTTTCAAGTCTCTGTAAATTTAATTTGTAAGTAAAAAAGAACAGTTTGTTATTCAATAAATATGTTTATGGTTTACGAGTACTAACTTGTCAGTAGAATTACTGGTAGTACATTGGATGGCGGTTTTGGTGCCTTGAAAACGAACTCGTAGAGATTTCCGAAGCGCAATGTGTGGTGGTGGTGATAGTGTGTGTGACAGTATTGATTTATGTGGCAGTGGAGGGGAGGTGATGCATGGAAACACACATTTTTGTCGCAAAGTCGTAGTTACCTATCTTACACGTGTGGGCGCAGGTAAGCAAATTACCTAATTGTTTTTAGTTTAAATTCCATGAACATAATCTAAAAATGTTTCTCTCCCTCTTTCTCTTTATCTCTGTGAGTCGTTTGTGTGTGTGTGTGTGTGTATAGATACATGTGTGAGTGTGTGTGTGCATGTAAGTCCCCAATTACTGTGGGTTTAAATGTAAAGAAAGTAATCCTTGTTGACTGTGTTTTAATGGAAAAATAACTGAATGTCGGAAGCCCGGTAGAGGCACAAAAATTCTGTGCATTGCTCTATTATTCGTAATTAAACATTTGTAATTTCTTACGTTATGTCACTGCAATACGAATTACAATACATTAGTGGCAATTCAATGCAATGGGCCTGAGACTTAGGCTAGCGGCGCTCAGCATACCTACTCCTAACCGCATCAAACTTGACTCCGAATGTCAGAATGCAAATGAATCCACGCCAACTTACAGCTCCATAAATTCATCCCATACAAATTTCTCATCTATTGAATCGTCATACGTCCTTATTCCGCGATGCCGAATCGATTCGAAATCGATTAGCAGACGAGGCACGTCTCGCGGGACGCGTGGTCGCATGTATGAATGTACGAATTTACATGCATTGATACGCAAATGGGCGAGGCGAGTCGAACTGCCGCGTCTCGATTGTGATAACGCTGTATGTTGCCATTTATTTGTGTCTATGTAACGCCTTGTAGCAGAATAAGAATTGTAGTGATGGAATAAAAATATAGGTAAGTGTTTTGTACTCAGTTTGTGTTTTTTTTTGGGTTTATCTACTAAAGTTTGCCAAAAAACTTTTTGTCAAACACTCATTTTTCAAAATGCTTTTTTTTCTGTAACTGTAAATATTTTAGGATTTTTACAAAACAAACCTAACCTGACTTATAGGGTTCTACAAGATGGCCCTGAAATAAATCCTGAAATGCTTACAGTTTCTGACAAAAAGCATTTTGCGAAAGGAAACATATTGGGAAAAAAGGATAGGCACCGTTTTTTGGGGGTGATATTGTGAAGTATTAATCCCATCAAAAACCATTACACTTCTACAACAAAAAAAATGTAATGTTACGGTTTAATAATAGGCAAGTCGATGGGAATCGAGTGTACCTTCAAACCCACGGACCAAATACTCTCTGGACACCACATCTTTTATAATTTGCTTGGAAAGTCATTACGAAAAAAGCTGCGGTTAACTCGTGATTGGTCCATAGCTTGTCATCTGGTCGAAAGTGAGCCGCGATTAGAGGCTATCGAGATTTATAGGTGCAAATGAGCATATGCGTTTCGGAAACGTTCGCCCTGACATTTGGTGTCCAGGGGGTGGTCAGTCCGTGTTCGAACCCTTTCGAAACAGCGAAAAAAGCATACAGAATCAAAATATCAGCCTTAACTTGTGCCAAACGGCAAGTTGTTTACTTACTTGTATCGGAAAGCTCGACGCATGCAAATGACATCGTTCACGTCACGATTTATACTTTACTTGAAATAGGGCCGTAAAACTCATGTCAAGTTAAGACGTTGAGTTTCAGTTAGTGTTGAGAGCGTAGAAAGCAGGAGCTATAAAAAACATGGTGTACAATTTAACCATTTTTGAACGGAAAAGTTGATGGAACATTTTTATGCAACTGTTACTTACCTAAACAAGACTGTAGTTTTATGAAACGAGACGAAGCCGAGTTTCATAATAAGATCACATGAGTTTTTAATATGAAACTACCGTGAAACTCAATCATAGTGAAATAAATCGAATCACTCAACTCACTCACTCGAGTTTAGCCCGACATGTTTCGACATGTCTCGCTGCCGCTGGGTCGTAAGCTCCCAGAGAAAGGACTACGAATTAATCCGAAACATCTCGGGCTAAACTCGACTTATATACGTGAGTGATCCGTTTTATTTCACTAGATCACACGAGTATTTAAGGCCTAATTATGTAGAGTGGCATACCTACGTTACTTTATCTACACATGATTATTAAGTACCTACCCTAAGATGGGTTCAGAAGCCGAAGGCATAACAAACCTGTCACGAATTTAACTTTTTTTTTTAATTATAGACGAACATACCAAAAACATTTAAGTATCCACGGCCCGAAGGCTAATGCATCATTTACCGTCTATATATTCCCATAAGTAGATAGTTTTTCATTTCCTAAAATTGCCCGACATATTGAGTTATCTTGCGAATAACAAATTTCTATGTGAACCATCATAAAAAGCATTCCACCTCGATTATGATTCTAAAATCGTATGAATCCAAATTTCTGTTGGCCACATCAAAGCCGGAGCGAACTAGTTTGCGCCGATCCTAACCTGTTTGACGCGGTTTCGGCCGGCTACTAGCTATTTGTTGAATTCATTTGGGCCTGTTTGTGTGTCTGGACCCAATTTATTTTGTTTTGAAATTGTTTCGCCGTGAAACGCTTTGGTGCCGTTGCTTTTAGTTTCAAAGTCACTTCGATTTAGTAAAAACACACTAGGTATAAAAAAAATAGGCGCGGATTTGTGAGATTTCAAAAGCAAAGCGGATAATAACATAGCGTACCCGCATCGTTTAGCTTAATGAGATGTCGTAAACATATTTTCCTCCGCACGCCAGTATCGCGGTAAAATATATTTTTTATGGCTATGAATAATAAATATGGGTCTTCAGCTCCATAATCAGCTTGAACAATCGACTACTCATCAAAAAGAAGCTCACCACCCTTTGTTTATAACCGTCAGCTCCCCTGTCCCCTGTACCCTTCACAATGCACGCCGCCATCACTGCATAAGTAAAGCCATCATTATTTTTAAGGCTCATTGAAGCTCGGTGTAGTAAAACAGGGAATATGAAAGAATATCAACAACGAAAGGCGACTAAGTCCCGGCAATGGTTATTGCGTACTTCCCGACCTCCCGTGAGAAACGGCGGCGGAATATTCCAGAATATTCCAGATGATTTTGCGTTGCGAGTCAGTGAATTTTTCAAGAATCACATTATACGCGGAGATATTGCCCAGACCACCGCAGCTGGTTTCTTAATTTTTGACAGTGAATTCAGGTCTAAAATTAGATACGGTTTTGAAATTATGGCAGCTTCTTAGTTTCAAAACCTCAACCTCAGCTTAAGCATTTTCATGAGGCAATTTTATTCATTGGCTTGGTATAACGAAATCGCTTTTAAGTGTAACGACAAACTGTGTCATTTAAACTAACCTAACCTAACTAATTTTGGTTTTATTTATTTAGTATGTTTATTCGTCAAATATCATTAAATCTAAGCTAAAACATAAAGTACTTAATACAATAACAACAATACAATTTATTTATTTTAATTTATCACATTCTAATTATTTGTACTAATTCTAATTTTAATTGTGAAATTTATTACTTGGGCTCTGTTGCCTGAAAATAAACATTTTTTTATTTTTTTATTTTTGTTTTATTTTATTTTAACTACTTACCAACTGGGCTTTCTTCATTCCAAAATGAATCGTCCAGTGTGTAATCAGCTTCTAGAACAATGAATAAAAGAAATGTTAATATAGCTAGCTACAAAATTTCATGTCTATGGCCATTTAATAATTGTGATTATCCTTACGTAGGTATCTATACGGGAGAAATAAATAATAATTTCCCGTAACGAGTTTAACGCAAAAGTATTTTAATCACATTACATTACATTATTGTGGTCGCGGGTGAGCAAAGTAATTGTTTTTTAGTACATTACATTAGATTGAAAACATTTGTCATACTAATATTATTTAAATACGTAAAATTATTGGTAAGTAATCATTGGTAATCTAGTAGCATTGTCATGTGATAAGTTTTATAAGTAACTCTTCATGATAAAATATTATAATAGTATTAAAACTTACCAATGAAAACTTACTATTTCACCAACTTTACAATTGTCGTTTTGTCATGACAATTCGAACTACATTCCTTGGCCAGTATGAAGCGCGCTAAAACAAAAGCTCTTCAAGTCAGCAATTGACAACGAATTGTAATTGAAAACAGACAATTGTAAAGTTGGTGAACTAGTGGCCAGACGCCATTATAAAGTCTGTTTGTGCTGTCAAGGTGGTACCTAAATACTACGAGATTAACGACGTATAATTAATCATTATTAGTACTTTATCAATTAGGTTATTTAAACTACAGTCTAGAATGATGAAAACGTGTTAGATTCTGAAAAAACCGGCCAAGTGCGAGTCGGACTCGAGCACGAGGGTTCTGTGGAAAGATTTTAACGCTTTTCCCCAGTGTTTTAAGAAGACCAGTGTAAGCAGAGCCCCGCTCATAAGCAAAATGTACGCAGTGTGGGGTCAACTTATATTGGTCCTCGAAATCTAGAGACAGACATAAAAAAATTAGATTTTGAGACTTTTCTGAGTGGTTGTTCTATAAGAGCTACCTTCATACCAAATTTCAAGTTTCTAGGACAACTGGAACCCTTTAGGTTTTCAAAAAACGGCAATTTGTATGGAAACGACTTTTTTAATGACTGTATCTTTTGATTGCGTTGACTTAGATGCTTGATTTTTTCACAGATTCAAGGGACCGCAGGTTTGAGTATTTGATATTAATTTCAGAATCCTACCTCCACGCGTTCTAGAGATAAGGGTGTTGACAGACAGACAGACAGACAGACGGACAACAAAGTGATCCTATAAGGGTTCCGTTTTTTCCTTTTGAGGTACGGAACCCTAAAAACCGTGGTAGAATAAGTAGATTAACTTATAGCACCTCTGGGTTTTCCGAATTTATGTGTGAAGTTACATTGGTGAAGGCAATAATTTCCACCCATATACTCCTGCGAAGCAATTTAATGGCGTGTGTGAAGTTCCCAATCCGCACTGGCTCCGCATGGGAAATATATCCCAAGCCCTCTCATTGCGAGAGAAGGCCTGTGCCCAGCAGTGGGACGTAAATAGTCTAATGATGATGTTAGATTCCAGATAAGTCTCTAAGGAATCCGACCCTTTTCATTGCTTTGACGTATTTGTTTCAAATTTAAAACTAAAACGTATACAGAAATGCCAGAAAAATAATTTCTCGAACTGGGATTCGAACCCAGGACTTCCACCATACCGTACTGTTTCAAATTGCTAAAAGTGTTATAAGTGAAACAAGTAAGTACATAAACAATAATAATAAACAACGGGCGTAATTTCGCTGTATGTCACTTGTGCAAACTCCCATAAACCTCAAGTCTAACGTTCCCCCAAATTACGTAATATATAACAGGTAATATTGGAAAGAGGTAGCCGGCTGACTTTTTCACGTTTCCAACATAAAACTGCAGAATCGCTTGAGGATGTACTGGCTTGACGGTTCCTCTTAATTGGATATTGTGTGTTCTCTAGTTCGTGTATATATGTATTTTATGTAGTGTGTACTTCTTGATATGTATTTATTTATCGTTATGTTATTGGTATGTACTAGAGTGTATCTGTATTTCTATGTATGTGTATTTTAAATGCTTTAGTTAGGTAATTAGGTTAATTTCAGGTTCCGGATCCTCTTACTTTTATTTGTATGTCTACTCTTTTTTCTGATGTCCTGTCAATCGCCCGAAGGTTAACTGGTAGAGATCCCTTTAAGGGATAAGTTCCCCTTTGTACATTTGCTTTTGTGCTGTTATCTGTATGTTTTTTGTTTTATGTGCAATAAAGAGATATACATACATACATACAAAACTAATGACTTCTTCGTTCTTACTTAGGAGCAACGGGAAAAACAGAATAATACATAAATGTAGTATTTTGTATCTTTAACTATTTTTTCGACATTGCAACTATTTGTGTTTCTTTTGAACAAGTAAATAAATTTGTTAAATTCTAGAGTCAACGAATTGATGAATATTATTTTGATTTCAGCCTACCCCTAATTTTAATGAACTTAAAACATGTTTTAGTTTTAATTTAGGATAAGGTATTTATTTTATTCTTTTAGTTTAGTTCAATTTTAGTTTTTAATTATTAACTGAGTAGTTTAATTGTAGAATGAAATAAAAGAAACATATTTAACTTTTTTATCGCGGGACCGCGGCCGCGGTGGATGCGGAAAGCACACCGGTCTGAGTGGAGAGCCTTGGGGGAGGCCTATGTCCAGTGCCCTAAGCACGATTTGTCGAATCCTGCGTTACGTTACGGTTATCGTATCGAGATCGAGAAATCTCATACTAAATTTTAGTTCCAAATACGCTCATGGGCGGGCGCTGTTCCAAACGTCATACAAACTCGTTATAGTTTACTATTCGATTTTACGTGACGCAGGATTCGACAAGTCGTGCTTAGGGCACAGCAGTGGGCGTCTTTCGGCTGACATGATAATGATGATGTCACTTTTTAGATGGAGCTACGACCTGGTAAAGATCGCGGGACCGAGGTGGATGCAGAAAGCACAAAACCGGTCAGAGTGGAGAGCCGCGGGGGAGGCCCTATGTCCAGCAGTGGACGTCTTTCGGCTGACATGATGATTAAACTTTATTATTTATGTTACTGACATACCGTGAGACATTATTGGGGCCAACCTGACCTATTTACGTTCCCCTTAAAAAGTGATCATTAGTGAGGCACCGCAAAAACACGTTACAGGAAAATTTTACCCTCAAAGTCATATAAATTATTAACGCACTAAGTTAAATGACATGTGATAATACCTTATTACGAATAAATGAGTATGAGTATGAGTATGAGTATGAGTAAATCCCGCAATCAGGATTGTTTCCCGTGGGATGATCAGATGGCTTTCTCATTCACCGATAGATATCGCATTGTGTATTTTAATGGGTTAGGTTTATGGAAACAAAAGGTTTTTTTAAGAACAATTATGGTTCGATTTTGAACTTTCTCTGCACATATACTAGCTGTTCTTAAATTGTAAAAAAATATTATTGTCCTTAGGTGAAAAAAATAGTAGGTATGAAAAAAAACCATTTTTTTTAATTGAAAGAGGAAACTAGCAAGCGGGTCAACTGATGGTAAGCAATCGCCGCCACCCATGAGAACCAGCAACCCCAAGAGTCACTAGTCTGTTGCCGACCTTCAAGGTGGAAAAGGGGGGGAGGGGGATCGAGCCTCCGGCACTCTCACTGACCGAACGAAACGCAACAGGGGTGCCTGTTGCTTCACGCCCATTCTCTGCAAGAGGGTGGTGCTTACCCGGACGAGCCGGACGGCAGCAAAGAGCTACGGCGTGGCTCTCCCACAATACAAGTAATTCCTTACTGGTAACCCGTTTGTTGGTAGAACTTAAGACACTAGGTGTGTAGGTTCTATTGTAAAATACAAATAGCCCTTACTGACCTCACTGACCTCACTGACCTCACAGTGCACAGTGTGCGTTTCGCTGCCGCTACCGCTAGGTCTTGCGCTCCCAGAGGAAGGACTACGTATTAGTCCGAAACATGTCAGGCTAAACTCGACTTCAATATACGTGAGTGATTTATTTTATTTCACTATAGCTTTTACTGAACACCACAAAACAATACAGTGGGATATTACTGAGTAACAATCAAAATCTTAACTCATTGAGGCTACATTCGCACAAATTAACTCTGTATATTGCGCCCTTTATTTCCCATTTCATACATAAGACATAATAATAATCTTTATGTAATACCGACTTTTCCCTTTAAACAATAACGGTACGGAACGCTATCGTAAGCTTTTATGATACAATAAGGGCTTTGTTGCGCTGAATTAGCAAATCTACCTACACCGTTATATTCTTGCAATTTCACATGAAGTCTGAAATTTCCGCTTTGGAAGCAAGAATGTAAAAAAGTGCAAGTTGGTAACGCAGCAAAAAAAGTAGTTCTGAAAACAAATAGAGCTTCTGAAACAAACATCTTGACCGTTAACAAAAATACAGTAAAATTG
This sequence comes from Clepsis dumicolana, assembly GCA_963691665.1. NCBI lineage: Eukaryota > Metazoa > Arthropoda > Insecta > Lepidoptera > Tortricidae > Clepsis > Clepsis dumicolana. Next base: position 16,964,493 of record OY829509.1, read on the forward strand.
GAAATACAATTAATACAATACAATACAATACAAATATTCTTTATTGAAAACCACAAAATAGTACAAAGAGATTACAGAAAACAGGTATGGTAGACAATAGGCGATCTTATCGCTTAAAAGCGATCTCTACCTACCTACCTACCTAATACCTACCTTAATACCTACTTATAACAACACAATAAACACAATTTTGTTGTAATTTTTTTATTATAAACACAGTTTCCTGACCTCTCGCGCTAACTCTATTCGTGTCAATATATTTTTTTTCATGCATAAAAATCAATCTAAAAATTACTTTGAGCTATGTATGGATTTAGTCCACTCCAAAAAAAATGTATAACACACAATACAATAAAAAAATCCTCTGGTTAACTACATTTAATTGCATTACACATAACAAAAACGGGATATTAACCGCGATTACCTTATAAGTTATTGCTTGCCCGTGATCATGATGCATGCAACTGCGTCGAAATACCGGGAGCTCATCAAACCTAAAAGTTAGTCGCGGTGAATATTCCGTTTTCATTATGTACCGAACTATAGGTACCTACTATAATTTTTTACATGCCATGATGTGCCCTCCCATATATTTTTTTGCTTTAAGCAATTAGGGAAGTGAAATAACAGACAATCTTCAGTGCACGAAATGAAAGACCCTCCTCACAAAAGCTAAAGACAGTATTAAATATTTTAAAATTTACAACTTCTAATTGATAGAATCAGGCGTTATTATGCCGAGGTCTATATTTATGAACTAAAAACAATTACTTCAATTCATTTGATCATCCGTGACTACCGCCATTTGGTCGCCTTGAACCAATTATTTGTTTTAGTTCACAAATACAATTTCTATTTCTATTCATGCATAATATTTAGGCCTACTAATCTAGTGTTAAGTACAGACCTGGCATTGTTACTTAACATCTATGAAGTTATTTGTACTCTGAAATAAAAAAAATTGGCACATTTTTTGCAAGATTTAGTTAGAGGAATTATGGTCACGGACACTAACTTTAGTCATAGAATATAGCTGACTAATTCTCTGAGGTAGAGGAGCGGCGCGGGAGAGAAAAAAAAAAGATAAACAGCGATAATTCTATTGGAGGGTGTTTTCCTATCTCACCGATCCACTACCTATTGAGTTGTGTGTATAGCAAACGCAGTTGTACTGAATAATAATCATAGTTTTTGTTATGTTTTGCTAAGTATTAAAAGCGTTTTAACTGTTAATTAGCTTTTCAAAAGTACTCAGACGGAAAATCAGTTAAACAAATTCATAAGATTCTAACTGAGAAAACGAAATAATTACAGTACCCGGATTATGCAGCTCGGTTAATCGGCCGGGTGTATAATTCTCGGACTCCGGGTCAGGGCGGAAGCACCATTACTGCAGGACACGGTAAGTGATTTAGAGTGGCGCCCAACTTGGGGCCGCTGCATTGTTGCGGTCCCGTGTTCAACGCACCTTGTACTGGCAAATTAATACGTGGAGCTAAGTGGCAAAGAGATCGAGAGTATAGGTATTCAGGAAATTAAACGATGAAAACATAAAATTTAAATTCAGCGCGTTCATACAAGCAATGTGAATGCTCTGAGAAGAGCCCGAAAATTATATTTCGTATCAAATTGCATATTTGTTAAAAAGTATGATAAAATAAAGCCTGTTTTTTATTTCAAAAATTTGTAATAATTCACTGAAGAGAAAAAGGATACATTGAAAACTAGAGCTACAGAGCAGGCTTGGGCAGGTGAACTTAATAGAGATGTCGGTAGCATGGTTTGTGATTTCAACAAAATAATCAAGATCCGCAACAAGCTTTGTTATAACATATACCTATAAACAGTATATCTTTCAGGTTGATTCAACGCTGGACTAAATGTGCCAAAAACATTTACTAATAATGTTTTGCCTGCTGCTCTAAGGCCCAGTAGTCTCTAACGCTACTCAGTCAATAATATCGCTAAAATCATAGTTATTATTCAAATTACCGCAGTGTTTGAAGTCAAAAGTCTTTAACCAGTGTGTGTTGCCAGTGATGACTTACGGATCTGAGACGTGGGCGCTAACGATGGGCCTCATAAGGAAGCTCAAAGTCACTCAGAGGGCGATGGAGAGGGCTATGCTCGGGGTTTCTCTGCGGGACAGAATCAGAAATGATGATATCCGCTGTAGAACTAAAGTTACCGACACAGCCCGAAGAATCGCGAAAATTAAGTGGCAGTGGGCGGGGCACATTGCTCGCAGAACTGACGGCCGATGGGGTCGGAAGGTTCTCGAATGGCGTCCACGGACTGGGAGACGAGCTGTCGGTAGGCCTCCAACAAGATGGAGCGACGACCTAGTAAGGATTGCGGGTCCGCGGTGGATGCGGAAAGCACAAGACCGTTCTGAGTGGAGACCCTTGGGGGAGGCCTATGTCCAGCAGTGGACGTCTTTCGGCTGACATGATGATGAAGATTCAACTCTGAAGATTCATCGTGCATTATGGCTGCGCCCGCAGCAGCCGCATCCGCAATTTGGCTTGTGCTACCGAAATGCGAGGGAGCAAAGGTCGTCATGAAAGGCGCGCCTCTAAGCAAACTGCATCCCCTCGCCCAAGGGAGAACCATGGAAGCCACCTGGCCTCAAAATAATAACGAACTTGGTAATTATTTCACTTACTATACAAGTAGAACGAATTGAAAGGTATAAGTATTGTGGCGTTATTTTAACAATGTTGTCAGTATTTATGTATGCATTTTAGTTTGTGTTTATGTGACATTTATTATTATGTACTAAGTTACAGTGGTTATTTTTGGATACAAAAGTTGTTACTTTTTGTAAAACTGTTTATTTTCTCGACTAAAACAATGAATAACGGCGATAAAATGTCTTGGTGGCGCCCAACACGGGACCAAAACTAATTGCATTATTGCAGCCAAGATTAATGTTCTTCCCACCTTGCATAGGTTAATTAATGAATGAAGTCAGCTCAAAGTAATTTATTGTTACTTACCTACCCGCAATTAAAATTTCGCTTGCTCAAACTTGCAACTTGCAACTTCAAGATTGTACATATTCAATATTTTATTTAAATCCCATAAGACAAATTTCGTAAGGATCGGTTGAAAAGTTGAAAATAATTTAACTTCATCATGAATTTACCTTAGTGAAGACAAGGCAGGATTTACATTATTAACCATCATTGAAATTTTACGGCTATATAATAATATTTAGCTGCTTGAATATTTACCGCAAAGTGCGGCAAGAGTTAATGTTAGACAAGGCTTATTTGTAAGTTAGGTACGTGATGCAGAAATTTCAATCATGGTTTAATTAAAATACCTGTCACGATCGTCACATGCAAAACATGTTCACATGACGTGTTGTTACTAACTTTTACTTTAAGAAGTTAACTTACAAGTTAAGTGGCACCCAAAATGGGGCTGCACGCGAAGTCGATGTTGATTAAAATGTCGCAAATTTTCATGGAACTAAACCTTTGATGTCGTAAAAAGTTAGCGTATAACAAACATTACTTATCAAACGGAATCTGAACAAAGAAAAGTACTCAGGTAGTTACGAATTTTTAATAAAATTAATCATGATAAACAACGTTGTAAATGTCTCATTATACATTCAGTTCCTGTGAAGTTTTTGTTGAGGGGGCGCTTTTTGAGAAGAAAAATCAACATTCTAGAAACTGTCGAGATACAAAGCCCCCGTTGTTTAGGCCAGTGTCCCCAGTGCCCCCATTCTGGAGGAGCAGTTTCGCCGAATTGTTTTTTTTTCTCGCCTCCCGAGTGGCTCTAATTAAAATTAATTGCATTCGCGTTTAGGAGTTAATTTGTAGACGCCGACGGAATATTAGTGTATTAAATGAAGATGCAGGGGATTGAGATCGTTTGTAATTAGCTGGATGTTTTAATTTATTTGACCTAGTGAACGTGGAATTTGAGCACGTTTTTGGGTAAACTAAGATTGTAACTAACTTTAGTCGTGTCTCAAGATTGCGTATAGTGAAAGAATTACTACAACCTTGACCACTACAATTTAACCTCAGTATTTCGATCTGCTGCTGATACTTTTTGTAATAGCTGAAATTATAAAATACACACTTTGAAAGAAAACACTTCGAACCGCATAAAGTTATGCCTGAAATTTCATAACCATTTACACAATAATTTCTTTCCAAATTGCATCTCAAGCATAACAGCATTGATCAAGTATAATCAATACTTTTTAAATGTGTCGTTTATTTTCAAAGGAGGATAGAAATATAAGGAAAACCGAAATGATTCCGTTAATGTAAGCGTCCACATGTCGGTATCGTACGCAACGGACGCATCGCACCGGGTATGACTTCTCAGTACTATAATTATTTATAATTATTTATTTATTTTTATTACTTAAAATTATAAGTAAAGATACGTCATGCTCACAAGAAAAACGAAAAATACGTTCCGAACATTTTGACGTTTGCACGCAAGATTGGACCTTATTCGAGAGAGACTGAGGCCAAAGAGGCTACAATTCTAGCCTTTTCTGAGCTCCATTTTTGGCGTGCTATCTACCTCTTTATACACGACTGCCCAAAGTAAAAGAGCGTATTGTTTTAAGTAACATCATACCTCAGTAACAAAAGCTTAAAAAGATGAGAAAAACAGTCAAGTCATATTTCATTGGACACCAGTTCAATTCGGCTACCGCATAAATTTGTCTAGTTTGACAAAGTGGCATCTTATCGGAGATCTCATCGTAATTGGGCGGCGCCCGCGGCCCGAGATAATGTCGAAAGTGCCGCTAATGTGTTACGCTTTATAGTTTAACAGTGCCCTAAGCACGACTTGTCGAATCCGGCGTCACGTAAAATCGAATAGTAAACTATAACGAGTTTGTATGACGTTTGGAACAGCGCCCGCCCGTGAGCGTATTTGGAACTAAAATTTAGTATGAGATTTCTCGATCTCGATACGATAACTGTAACGTAACGCAGGATTCGACAAGTCGTGCTTAGGGCACAGTTGACTTTTGAACAATTTACTAGGAAGGAAACAGTTAACATAAAATTCTGTTTTTATTTGAGTGTTTTTATAAAATGATATTATTGACTTCATTAATTTGTTTTTTGGCCTTGACAACTCCCTTCTGGGGACGAAACTATTTTCGACATTGTATTACTATTCATTGTTTCAAAACTTACTCTTTTCGTTTGTGTATGATTTTTTGACGATCTCAACAAAAATTCTTATATAATTGACATGTAGAGAATTTACATACTGTAATTTTATTTTATTTTTTTTGGCCGGACTGGCGAGAGTTGGCCGAAACCAGAGACATGTGGAAGGAGAGAGGGGAGGCCTTTGCCCAGCAGTGGGACACAGTATAGGCTACTAGAAAAAAAAAATATGTTTAGTAAATAAATGAATCTATGAATCTAATCTAAAACCCTCAGACGTTTTCCGCTTTGATGTCGCTTTATAGATATCTGTCTTAGAGGTCAAAACGTAAAGACTTTAGGATACTGGTTGCCTTTCGCTACTACTAAGAATACTTGTCTTATCGTCTTTCATAAAGCCTTAGGAAGAGGAGACGTTGTAGTAACTGTGTGGTTGAAACTTTAAGAAGGCAGGGAATGCTTTGTCACTTTGAATGCCAGCGGTATATTTCTTAAAACCTACTTGAATGCCACCGGTATGTTTCTTAATACCGGTTGATTATGTGATAATTCACATTAATTTCTGAAGCAGTTTCTAGCAAAACTACTTTTTACTTACAACTTGTACAAGTTGAAAAAGCTCCGAAATTTTTATTTGTAGGTAAGTCGAATATTTCAAATCACTCTGGACCATTTCGATGAAACTAGCTTTCGATTGAAAAGAACTGCGTTCAAATCGGTTTATCCTTTCAAAAGTTAGAATGCGTAAAATTTTGAACATCAATCTTTTTAGTGAAATAAACGGATCACTCACATATGTCAGTCGAGTTTAGCCCGACATGTTTCGAAGTAATCCGTAGTCCTTCCTCCCAATATCAATATTTTCGCGTCATTGGTTAAAAAAACCAACTTTCTTAATCCCGTTCCAGTCCATTGCAGGAAATTGAACGTAAATTCCAACACGAGTTTACCGGCTCGTTATTAGCTTATTAACCCATTAGCATACCATAGCGAGTTAGTTATTTCCCGTAACGCGACACCGTGTAAACTGCATTAGATTTTGTAATTAGGTACGCGAAAATGCAAAACTAACATTTTGTATTCACGTGGATGGCATTATGCTGAATTGCAAAGCGTAGCGCTAATGTTGCCTGTGTTAATTGTTGTCCAACATCAGTTATTTAAAGAGTACGTAGTTTTGCGAAAGTAATTTCATTCATGTTTATTGAAGTAGGTTAGTAGGTTTTGCATAATACGCGGTTAATTATAGACATTAGGACATGAACCTAGATTCAGAACGGGATATTGATCGTTATTGACTTTCTTTTTATTGAGAGAGGTACGGAAAAGAGTAAGCGGGTCACCTGATGGTAAGTGATCACCGTGCCCATGAGAACCAACCACCCCAAGAGAATCACGATGTCTTACTGGGTTTGATGAGCTTCCTGATATCATTCCCCCGTCGAAATATTGTTAGCTCTCAAACCTGGTAAAGCAATCGCGGTCAATATTCCGTTCTGAATATGTCTAGGTTAGTAGGTACTTAAACGAATTAAAAACTTTTTTATTTTTCAGACAAAATGTCAAACATGTCAGACATAAATTTTCTCTGTTGTTTTCAAAACTAGGTACACTATAAAACGTTGATTAGTTCAGTGATAATGGTTACTGCATAACAAAAAGCTGGCACGTACGAGTCGAACTCGCGCTTCAGGGAATCCTCTCTAACGTTTAAAAATAAAAATTCATTGGCTTGCTTTGTGAGACCTTGATTCGTATCTTTCACTATTCTAGATCAATGGCAATATAGGTTCTGAATTACTTGCGACTGACCGACAGACAGTTAGACAGACAAAAAATGTGTATGCACTCGTGTAAGCACAAGCTTAATTAATTTTAACGAATTCCCTTCCAATGACACCCCGAGCACAAATGCTTAAAGCTTGCATGCAAAAAACAAAAATATCACTTACAAAATACGACAACAATCACAGTAATGGCGTCGGATTCTTCCACCCTCCCGCGCAAGAGTAATATTTTATGATTTTTGACGGCTCGTTCCCGGAATGGGATTTTTTTAAAGTGTTGCCCGATCTACGTAAAAGTTGCCAGAATAAATTTTCGGTTGGGGTAAATTAAAAAAATATGATGTATTGTGCTGGGTCGTATTGATATGGTAAGGCTTTGAGGGTCTTTACTAACTTTTAATTGAAATCCTAATTATCTGTTTAACTACTAACGTTAATAATTCCGTTAATAAACCCAGGTCTCACCTTACCTTATTATCCATTATTATTCATTACGTCAGTTCTTTTAATCTTATCTACGTAGGTATATAAAAGAAAGTCGTGTTAATTACCTACACTATTTATTTCAAAAACGGCTGAACCGTTTTTTTTATACGACGAGGAAAGCAAACAAGCAAGTGGGTCACCTGATGGTAAGTGATCATAGACACCCGCAACCCCGGATTTCACGATCTTTGATTTATTGCATTTGTGTCCGCTTCGAATAGCAGAATAACTATTATAAGAGATAAAAATTAAGAAGAAAATTATTTTTCTAACGGCCTATTACGGTATGAAGATCGCTGGTTCAGCTGCATTAAACTACGCTGCAAAAAAAACGAACAGATGCCTACCTAGATAATACCTACGTGTAAAAGATACTTTGATTACTGTCCAATCCGTAACACATTACGATGTGGGCATCAAGTGGAAGTTGTGCAAAAAAAAAATAACAGAAAAACGGCCACCGTTCTATCGCCCTTAAGAGTGACTTGACAACGCGCACTCAATTCGAAAATCGAGTTACGATGTCCAATATTGATACAATTGTAACAACAAAACGAATCCTCTATAACCTCAGAATTTATTCTGATTATTTCCTTAAAAATGGCTCTTGTACCTCCCAATATAAGGTTGGGTGAAACTGAATTTGCACCAGTATTAGGGTTGGCGGAAAGGGAGTAATTTCATTTCGTGACGACACTTCTTTGACCGGATCTTTGACGGAAAGGTCGGTACTAATGGCTGGCGTAGTTCTGTGTAGCCAAATGCCACGTGGAAATGGCTGACAAAGTGATTCGTTTTGATATGGGAGGGATTGTAAAGATGTCCGCTTTTAATATATGTATATAAGTATGTATTACAATGACATTAAATCTAAGCTTAAACTAAATAAACTACAACTTAAAACTAAATTAAACCTAAATAAGGCCCCCGTGGCATAGTGCCCAAAAGGCTGGCAGCGTTGCCTCGCTGAATAGCGATGCTGATTCTTTGAGAGAGAAAACTGCCAGCCCTTTGGTCACAAGTTGCATCAACTAAGCGCTTTTGTAACTCAGGTATGTATTTATCTATTTAAGTATGTTCATCCGTTGTCTAGTACCCACAGGCTTTGCCTAGTTTAGGACTAGGTCAATTGGTGTCAATTTGTCCCATGATATTTATATATTTATATATTTATAATGAAAGTAGCTGACCCAGCGAACTTTGTACCGCCATAGGCCGTACCATAGAAAATGCATAAGAAAAAAAATTCTTAATTTTTTTGTGAATTTTCCCCTCTTTTAATAGTTATTCTGTCTTTCTGGACTTACAAAATGGTGTAACTAACACGACTATATTTTATATAGGTAGGTACATAGACAGATGAGGTCAGTTGATTCTCTAAATCTCGCTTGCTTTTTAGGTATCTTTATAACAACTAAATATCATGGACGGATCGAGTAACGAATGACACAGTATTACAGAAAATGAATAAACTGGGAACTAATTTTTAACCCCCCACGAAAAAGAGGGATGTTATAAGTTTGAACTGTGTTGTCTGTGTATTTGTTGTATCTGTGTATCTGTAGCATAATAGCTCTCAAACGGATGGACCGATTTCCATGCGGTTTTTTTTATCGAAAGCCAGTTTAATCGAGTTGATTATTAGCTAAGTTTAATTAAAATCGATTCAACTGTTTTTGAAATATTGACCTTTGTCATTCATGCATTCATTTTCTTACACATTTTCTTACGGCGGTATACATTTCGTTGGGTCGGTTAGTTTTGTAAATTTAAACAATTGCGCCTAAGAGGAAGAACACATAATTGTTAAACGTGACTTGGTTTTAAAACCGCCTTGTTCACTTAAACGAGTTTACAATCCTATAGTGCAGTGGACAGCCTTTTATATCCCTTATTCATTAAAATCCTGCTTCCCAACACCCCAGATTTATATGAAAACGTGGCTCCACTCCGCACCACGGGCACTCAAGTGTTATCAAAACGGCTATTACACTGCTCGCTGTATCACTGTGTCCCTTTCCAGCCAGTTAAGTAAGAGAAAGATATACTGTGTGACATGAGAAAATGTCACCGCTCAGTAAACCCCAGTACTGAAGTCACGTAGTTTAATTAAATTAATAATTTTAACGCCCGGAACGTGCGACGTGGACGCAAATTGTGATTTGATTTCGGAACACATGACGTGGTTAAAAACGAGTTTCGCGCGTGCAAGTTTTACGTGGGTCAGTCTATTAAATAGTTTTAAAACTTACTTGACTAGGGACCTAAAAAATATTCATCATCATCATGTCAGCCGAAAGACGTCCACTGCTGAACATAGGCCTCCACTCTGACCGGTCTTGTGCTTTCCGCATCCACTGCGGTCCCGCGATCTTTACTAGTTCGTCGCTCCATCTTGTTGGAGGCCTACCGATAGCTCGTCTCCCGGTCCGCGGACGCCATTCGAGAACTTTCTGACCCTATCGGCCATCAGTTCTGCGAGCTATGTGCCCCGTTCACTGTCACTTAAGTTTCGCAATTCTTCGGGCTATGTCGGTAACCTTAGTTCTACTGCGGATATCATCATTTCTGATTCTATCCCGCAGAGAAACCCCGAGCATAGCCCTCTCCATCGCCCTCTGAGTGACTTTGAGCTTCCTTATGAGGCCCATCCTTAGCGCCCACGTCTCAGATCCGTAAGTCATCACTGGCAACACACACTGTTCAAAGACTTTTGACTTCAAACACTGCCGTAATTTGGACGAAAATACACTGAGAAGCTTCCGGAACGCTGCCCAGCCGAGGAAAAACAAAACCGAGAAAAATACTAACCGAACCTATCCCTTACACTGCTTATGGCTTAAAGGGGTTGGCAATGCACCTGTGGTTGCTTTCCACTGCGGACGTGCCTAAAGGTTTACATTCTCATATTAAAATAATCTAAGCAACTTAGAAAATTTGACAAATCCCCGACATTGTCATTTCAAAGTTCAGTATTTCAAAAAAGGGTAAACCGATTTTAATTAAACTTAGCTAAGATCCATCTCGAATAAACTAGCTTTCGATTAGAAAAACCGCATTGAAATCGGTTCAACCGTTTGGGAGCTATGATGCCACAGAGTTTAATTTTATTTACGTGTTTATGTTGTATTTAGATTCGTTTAGTTGTAGTTCATTTCTGGGCTCACTGAAAATCAGCGTCATAGCACTACATGACACATGACCGGTGTAATTACGGGCACAAGAGGCATTTCATCTTAGCCCTCTAGGTTGGCAACGCATCTGCAAACCCTCCGGAGTTGCGGGTGTCTATGGGCAGTGGTGATCACTTACCATCAGGTGACCCACTTGCTCGCTTGCCTTCCTCGTTGTATATATAAAAAAAAAAAAAACACATGCTGAGTGGGGTCCTTTTTTGTGACAACTGTACTCTATGATTATATTTTAAGATAATGTTATGTAATTCTAGTTTTAGTTGTTCAAAAACAAATATTTTCTATTCTATTCTATTCTACTTATAACAGCCCTCTTTCTGGGTTGGGGTTAAAAAAACAGCTTTACCTATTTGGAAACTTTTAACATAAAACTATCGCGAGATTCAATCATAGTGAAATAAACGGACCAGTGAATACAACACAATATTATAATAATACAAGAACCCTTTATAGTACATCACATAGCAAACAAAACGGAAAATAGGTACAAAAAAAATACAAGCTAGCAATGGGCGGCCTTATCGCTACAGAACGATCTCTACCAGGCAACCATTAGCTATATCTATCAACCAGACATTTCAGACTAATCAGTAATCAGTAGTCCTTCCTCTGGGAGTACACGCTTCGCCGGTAGCGAAACGTAACCGACTATTGATTAGTCCGAAACAAGTCGGGCTATACTCGTCTGACATACGTGAGTGATCCGTTTGTTTCACTATTGTTTAGAAATCAAATAAATACAAAATAAATAAATAAATAAAACGTACAAAATATTAATACAAAAGTTACTGTTGATATTGTGTACGTAATTAATTACTTCGCGAAAATCGGTCGGGCTGAATTTCTATCGTGTATTTTTAACTTTACAGAGTATTTACTATTTACTTGCCCCAGTAAAAGTATCTTCTGTCTAGACTAAACAGTAAACAAGAAGAGGCTGTGTTATCATTATTTTAAAAAGATAGCAACCTTCTTTTCTCAAAGTTATTTACCTATTCATCAATAACACTGATGAGTCCATACGAATTTCCCGTCTCAATATTATAGAAGATGATATAATTTTCAATCTGCCGTACTTAACAGTGTATGGAATTTCCACCAAATGTAAATGTATGTAAATGTGTGTATGTGTGATCTGTTTGTGACCAAGATAGCGAGCCTGGAGATGGAATGGAGAAGGCAGCTAGAAAGAATGCAAGATGAGTGAGAGTTGCGTGTCATTAGTTCTTAATTAGTTAAGTACCTACTTATGTAAATCATTTTAAGTATCTTATGTAACGCTATGGTAATAACCGTCATGTTGCATGTAAACAGATAAATAAATAAATAAAATGCCTACTCATAATTCTAGCCAATCACAATAAGATGCCCCGTCTACAACGCCGAATCATGAATAATAAAGCCTAGTGGTTAGAGACCCTGACTATGAAGCCCAAGGTCCCGGGTTCGATCCCCGGTCAGGGCACAAGTTTGTGTGATGAATACGAATGTTTGTTCTCGGGTCTTCGATGTTTCATATGTATATAAGTGTGAATTATGGTATGGTATTGTATGGGTACTAGTACCCATAGTACAGGTTTTACCGTTTTTGGGACTAATTCAATTATTGATAAACGTCACTCAAGCCTCCATTAGTTAAAATAGGTTTTGTCTTCTTTCTACTTACGGAATTTTTTGTTAAAATAAGTAGATTTATGAATAATAGGGTTAGGTCAATATTGGTGTAAATTTTTTACTACAAATACGGTGCCATTTTTGACCATGACAATTATAGATTGAAGAGTCATAATCATGACTTATAAATCGGTAGGGCTCTTTTACCGCTAATATTCCTCTACCTCTTCCAATATATCTAATCATAACACTGCTTGCACGTTGGAACTGACCGCAAAAGCCGGCGGGGGAACCGACGCAGGTAACAAATCACCCCTTACCCTGTTGGGAAATTTACCCCATCGAGTGCTTCTACACCGGTCGGAGGCTGTATCGCGTTGTCCAATTTAATTAGGAATATTACGTATTTTGTTCGTATTTTAGGCAGTAGGCTGAAGGAATTTTTTACAAGCAAAAGAAACCGTAGGTAAAGAAAGGAGTGTTTATAATAAGATCACACAGCGTTTTCAGGCCTGATTATGTAGAGTTGCATACATTACTTTATCTATACACATATTATAAGTACCTACTCTAAGATGGGTTCAGAAGCCGGAGGCATAATACACCTGTCATGAATTTGGCTGTTTTTTTTATCATAGATAAACATATATTTATTGTCGGTCCCTATTAAGCTATTCCTCTCCACCACTCTAAGGTTGGCTGGTAGAGATCCCTTATAGGGATAAGCCCGCTTGTACTTGAATTTGTTTTTTTGTAAATTGTGTTTGCATCCTGTTTTTTTTTAGTACAATAAAGTGTTCAACTTACTTAAATATCGAGCTGACGTTTCGTACCGAGTAAGTATTTTTATAAATTGAGGCCTATTTTGAAATCGTATTGGTTTTTATAGATGAAAATTGAACCTACGGTTTCTAAACGAATACCTAATAGAGGTCTTTATGATATGTGTAGGTATAGATAAACTTTTTAATTTTACTCGCTCACTTTTATTCTTAGCTATCACAAAGTATGATACAAAAAAAAATTAAAATCAAAATATTTTTTTTTACTATAAATTGACCAGTGATTGACCCCCATCTCATTTGATGGAAGGTGCAGATGAGGCCTAAGGTGTAACTCACTAGTTCAAAAAAAAAGTAAAATATACTTAATCTGAATACGTACCTACCTACCGTAGTTCAAAGTGTAATTATTAATGTGTAATGAAACATCTGGCCCCTATTTCACCTTCTTTACAATTGACAGTTTTATACGACAATTCGAACTACATTTCTTTGACAATAATAAAGCGCCGCGCTAAAACAAAAGCTCTTCAAATCAGCCGTTGACACCGAATTGTCATTGAAAACTGACAATTGTAAAGTTGGTGAAACAGGGGCCTGCAAATGGATTAAGTAAAAAAAAACGTAGGTACTTGTAATTCTACAGCCATCGTTTTAATTTAAATGCACGGTTGTAAAACCGCATACTTAATGCCGCGTTCGGCACTTCGCCGTATTTTATCAAATAAATCCAATATTTGCATAAACGAGTTTTAAATGTTTAAATTATAATAAATGCGTAATAATAGCGAAGTTAAGAGTTCGGTGAAAATGCGAACGAGCTGCACCATTGATTATAAAGCACAGTGTTAACCGCACAGTTATGACTACGATTCTTGTATTTTGAACTGAATAACCAAATCAGGTTAGAAAAGTTGAAAAACCCCCGACATTGTCAATTCAAAGTTTAATATTTCAAAAACGTTTTAACCCATTTTAATGAAACTTAGCTAAGAAACATCTTGATTAATCTAGCTTTCGGTAAAAAAACCGCATCGAAATCGGTCCATCCGTTTGGGAGCTATGATGACACAAACAGATACACAGACCTGTTTTTGGGTTGGACTTGGGGGTTAATTAAAAGGAATTTCTGGAGAATACACGGAAATATTAGGTACCTATACATTATGTATGTATTAATCAACAACTGTGTATTAATTTTAACATAAAACTACCTACCATGAGTTTTATCACAGGGAAATTAAATTAAGGAGAAGGTCGTGCTTAAGAGACCATAGGTCAAACCACTAGGCTATCACGGCTTTTTTTGTGAAATTTTCACGAAATCCCGGTGAAATTTTTCGATTCGTTTCCCTATTATTATAGCCTGTTTACTAAACATGCCTAAATCGATGAAAATACGTAGAAATCAGGTCCCGGAAGTAGACGGTCGTAATTATGTCAACAGCCGACAGAGGGTGTCCCGGATATGAAATGACAAAAGACGTATCGAGTAACGCGGCGTGATGGAATCTCGGCTTCACTCTGGCTTAGGGTCCGGTGGGAGAGGGAAAAACCGCGAATGTTTTTGATTGATCATAATAATCATGAGGCAAATAGTTTGAGAGAGATTTTAGGTGAAGGTGGAGAGAGATGATGGGAAGAGGATGATACCTACTAACGTCATGTACTTATTGTGACATCAGGCGATCCTGCGCCTGAGGCCCGAGCACTAATATTTGAATCCTACGTAACGTTATCGAGGAAATTTGTGTGACGTTTGGAACAGCGCCAGTGAGCGTATTCAGTACTAAAATTTAATATGAATTTTCTCGATGGCGATACGATAACGTTACTACTCGACTACGTTTACGTAGGATTCGAATACTCGTGCCCGGGCATCTGTTTGCCACCGACGTGGTATAAAAAATATGCTCTACAAGACGTCAAGATCGATTTTTTTCCCATCCAATCAACGCGACCGACGCGTAAAACGGAACGCATTCCGAAAGAACCCGGCCTAACTTTCTTCCTTGACGGATATTCCCACGTTATCGCCGTACGAGCGACGTGTCAATATTGGATGATTTTTGTTCCCGTCGTAAAAAGGAACGGGTGCTTTGTTTGGGGTTGCTATATTTATATAGCGGTGGATTAAACATGTGGCGCCTGAGGTAGAACGTGTAAGGAAACTATTAGTCGTCGAGAAAAATGGAGGCGGTTTTTGTTTCTGCTAGACTTTTAAGTGATTGGCTTTAGGCAGGCTCTCGCTGAAATTCGGATTTGTTAATGCAATGAAAATTGTATTTAATTAAAAAACCGGCCAAGTGCGAATTGGACTCGCGCACGGGGGTTCCGTAGAAAGATTTTAACGCTTTTTCTTAGTGTTTTAAGAAATCCAGTGTTAGCAGAGCCTTGCTCCTAAGCAAAATGTACGCAGTGTGGGGTCAACTTATATTGGTCTGCGAAATCTACAGTCAGACATAAAAAATTAAGATTTTGAGACTTTTTTGAGTGGTTGTGCTATAAGAGCTACCTTCATACCAAATTTCAAGTTTCTAGGACAACTGGAATTACCCCTTAAGGTTTTTGGATTTCGGCAATTTGTACGGAAATAGCCTTTTTAATGACAGTATCTTTTGATTGCGTTGACTTCGAAGGTTGATTTTTTCACAGCTTCAAGGGACTGCAGGCTTGAGTATTTGATATTAATTTCAGTATGCTACCTCTGCGCGTTCCAGAGAAAAACGGTCTTGACAGACAGACAGACACGCAGACGGACAACAAAGTGATCCAATAAGGGTTCCGTTTTTTCCTTTTGAGGTACGGAATCCTAAAAATAAAAACATTTTGTTTTGTAAACACCCAAGAAGAAGCAATACTTACTCAGCTACAACTTCGTATTTTTTAATTTAAAAAATACCGTTCTGTAACAAATTTCCACCAAAAAACCGATGATAGATACGTTTTTCTCCATCACTAGCTTCTTTTTCAACTTCCCACACACCTTTGAATTGCTTCGCAGGAGTATGCAGGTTTTCTCATGGTGTTTTCCTTCGTCGTTAATCATGACCATGATAATCAGAGGTGCGACCCTAGGCTATCAGCTGTCAGTTTTTTTCTCATCTTGTTTATCATTTCTCTCATCAGCTATGCTATAATTAGTAATTACATCAAGCAAGTACGTACCTCGTAACAGTCTCGGCATGATGTGTGATTTAATAGGCAAGTAAAACGACCACGATAAGTAATTAAAGCTCGGAATCCCACTTAGCTCTAATTAGTACTGGCACAGACTTTAAACCTTTTTAGGGTTCCGTACCTCAAAAGGTAAAAAACTGAACCCTTATAGGATCAGTCTGTATGTCTGTCTGTCAAGGATCTTTTTTCTCTGGAACGCGTGGAGATAGCACGCTGAAAAGTTTCAAAAATTTTGTTTCTAAGTCCACGCGATCCTTTACATACAACCTTTTGAAAATGTATCTTCACACAAACATCGTGGGTTTCAAAACTATAGTACGACCCGTTGACATAAAATTATGAAATTCGGCAAGAAGTAAATCCTCACAATACAGGTAAAGAAGAATACGATTTATTTTAATGCCGTTATTAGTAATCTCTATTGTAAGAAAAACAAAGTTATTTTTGTGTCTCAGAGTATAGAACAAACCAGAACCCGCAAGCGCCTAAAACTTTAGCTCGAGCACGAGTTTTCGAATTCTGCGTAACGTTACGTTATCGTATCGAAATCTAGAAACCTCATACTAAATTTTAGTTCCAAATACGCTCACGGGTGGGCGCTGTTCCAAACGCCATACAAAATTCTCGATAACGTTACAACTCGATTACGTTACGTAGGATTCGAAAACTCGTGCTCGACCCTCTGAAGCAACTAAAACTACACTTATAATAGTGTAGTTTCGCATATATACATCTCCGTGCACGCAGCGTATCGCTAGATGTTATATATACGAATGACAACATTTATTTAACCCCTTTCCGGTGTTGTTTTTACATGCAGAAATGCTGTTGGGCTTATAAAAACCGAATAGGATTATATTTTAAGTGTAAACAAGTAGCGAAATCCACAAAAAATGGGCACAGTGCGCGGTGTGCGGTGTGCGGTGTGCGGTTATGATTGAACGCGGATTCTGCCTTTGTTCTGTATTCTGATTTTTGTGTATGGAAAAATTCACAAATGTGACAGTTAAACTACAATTAAAAAAAATATTCGGAGCCCTCGTTGCACGACTCCGACTTGCACTTCGCCGGTTTTTTTAAACTTTCCACTTACTTCTATTCTATTTGACGACCGGATAGCCTAGTGGTTAGAGATCCTTACTACGAAGCTTGAGGTCCCGGGGATCGACCCCGGTTGGGGCAGGTGTTTGTTTGATGAGTACGAATGTTTTTTTCTCGGGTCTTGTATGTTTATCCATTGTCTAATACCCATAGTACAGGCTTTGCCTAGTTTGGGATTAGCTCAATAATTGTGGTGTTAATTTTATTGTCCCATGATATTTATTTATTTATGTATTAGAATAAAAAGGTATTGCTTTCGAAAGTTGGTTCGGTTGGTCATTAAAGTTGGTGAAGTAGTCTTGTTTTCACATTCAATAATTTAACAAAAACCATGAAGTTTGAACGACATCAAATTATTTTAAACTTAACCTTGAATTGAAAAGCACCAATCACCTAATTACATTCTCAACTTCTACGGATTCCCAAAAAAAAAAGGAAAAAATACCGGTGCTCATTAAACAAAAAAGCTATCTGTAAGTGATCTGTGAAATAAGTGAAGCTTTCTTTATTTGATCGAGCCCCATAATTAGTGTTTTTAATCAGCTTAATTAGAAAAGGCCGTTTGGGACGTTCGCTAATGAGGACTGTTTGAGTTTTTTGAAGACGGTGCAAATGTTACGTTTGTTATTTTGAATTAAATGAATTGTTTTTGCTAACTGACTTCCGAAAAGGAAGAGGTTCTATGTTCCGCTGTATGTATTTATTTTGTGTATCTATGTTAACCGATTTGCGTAAAGCTTCAGGGGTCCTGCAACGTGTTGGATAGAACTTTCTAACTTCCTTTTATCTTAATTAAGTAAATTGATTAATTGCCTTGTTTTTATTTTTCCTTTTTTGATTATTTAGCCTAGCCTTGTCAGAAGCAGCTAAGATAAGGTTATTTTTAGGTTAAGATATTGGAAGCAGTAGGTATAGCGCCTGACACTGGCTGTATAATAATCAGAGCTCGGACAGGTCATAGCAAAAACAGAAATGGAAATAGAACAATACTCAATAGATTAGATTAGATTAGATTAGATTCATTTATTTCGATTTGAAAATTACACATATTATTTGACATGTCAAAATATACTTCATTCACAAAAAGATCGTCATCAATTAAATAATAATAAAAAATATACAGAATATAAAACAATTGATTTCAAAGTGGGACAATGTTAATAACGGAACTAGAAATAAAATAAAACGTAATTAAATGTCAAAATAATAATAATAATATTAAGTCACAGAATGTGAGAATGTCAATAATTATAATTATACTAAAACAAAGGTACAAAATATGATACAGAAAAAAAAAACACATTTCAATGTCAAATAATTTCGCTGTACTCTTTCACAGAATACAGCGATTTAATTAAAAAGAAGTTTTTTTAGTTGGCGTCCAAACGTTTCATCCGAAGATTCGTTTTTTAGGTCAGCGGGTAGTTTTTCGTACAGTCTAGGGCCAATAGAGTCGATACTTAAGATTATAATTATATAAAGAGGATATTATCGTGATTTAACATTTTTACTTTATAATGAAATGAAACGAAAATAGTGAATAATATTTAGCACGAATAATTAAATAATAAATAAAATAAAAATATTGGTTTGTTCCAAAAAATGCAGTAGTTGATGATTGTATAAAATGTTCAAAGCCATCAGTTTTAAGATAAATGTTAATGGAAATACCTTCACAAACGATTTGACGAAGGAATAGCCTAGTGGTTAGAGACCCTGACTATGAAGCTTGAGGTCCCGGGTTCGAATCCCGGTCGGGGCAGATGTTTGTATGATGAATACGAATGTTTGTCATCGGGTCTTGAATGTTCAATATGTATATAAGTATGTATTTATCTATATAAGTATGTTTATCCGTTGTCTAGTACCCATAGTACAGGCTTTGCCTAGTTTGGGACTAGGTCAATTGGTGTCAATTTGTCCCATGATATTTATTTATTGTTATTATTATTAAATATATTTATGGTGAATTTTGGGTTACTGTTATAAATGCAATTGAAAAATAGAATTAAATAATAATGTACATAATGCGACTCTATTAATCTTGTTCTATTACCGTGTTGCAATTATTTTGCTATGACCTGTCCGAGCTCTGATAATAATCGTATTACATGTAGGTACATACTTCTGTAGTGGCTATAGCAACGGACACTATTGATGTGTAACTTGAGACGTACACCCGTCTATGCTTGTACATATTAATTTAACATGTATTATACTATTTATAGTTATCGCGGTCTACTCATTCCACATAATCTCCATTTCGATTAAACTAGCTTTCGATAAAAAAAGCCGCGTCCGAATCGGTCCATCTGTTTGGGAGCTATGATGCCAATAACAGGTACACAGATACCCCATACACAGGTCACACTTATAAGTCATAAGTCATTTATTTGCAGAAAATAGTGTACAATAAGATGGTGAACAGGAGCAATAATGACAACTATTCTACTACACAGTAGCATGCAAATTATTTTTACACGAACACTCAATATCTACAAAAAATATTTTACTTATATCAATGAAATCACTCTTTATAAGACAGGAATTCTTGCAGTAACCAATTATGCAATGTTCGTACCCAAACCTTTTATGGTAGACAAGTTATATTTGTAGGGACATGATTAAATATTCTTATGGCCATGCAATAACAATTTTTACTGCAAAGCTTAGAAACCACTCTCGGTAGAATCAGTCCTGTGTTAAAATTGTTAAAATTGCATAAAAGTTTCAATTCTTTAAATAGATGATAATTTAATTTAACGAATTTAGTTATTTCCAGTATGTATAGCGAAGTATAGCACCCCTCTTTTTGCGTCGTTGGTTAAAAAAGACATTCCACAGCAGTCGTCATGCGAAACCATTTCAAAATAGAATAAGGTATCCATGGGGCCATTCAATCAGCGATCGCTCGCTAATCAAATAGCGGGTCACGCCATCGCGTGCTCCTTGCTCCTAACAAGACATAGACACGCCACTCTTATGGTTCGTGTGTGGCCATGGAATGGGCGGGAAGGCATCTTGGGATTGGCACTTACTATCAAACAAATGAATACCTGGGGGTCGATTTTTGAATCTCACTTGGTGACTGCAGGGGTAAGGCTACACTACTTTGAACGTAATTGATATAAGTGATATTGTCCGATGGTTAATGATGAAGGTCGGAGAGCTAGAATCCTAACTAATACTATAAATGCGAAAGTAACTCTGTTTTCTGTCACTCTGTCTGTCTGTTTGTTATCTCTTCACGGGAAAACCGCTGCACCACTCTAGATGAAATTTGGTAAGAAGACAGTTTGAATAACATTTTATTCAGGAAAATTATACAGTTCTCGCGGGATAGCGATAACCGAAATCTACGCGGACGAAGTCGCGGACAACAGCTAGTGATAAATAAGAACGACCGAGGTGAGTGCTAAACGACAACTGATTTATCGATGGGTACTAAAAGTAATGCTAAGGTAAATTGCTAGCGTATGCAAAGGCTTGCGCAACATAGTCGAATGTGCTACAACTACATACATTAACAAAGATATGTACGGATGTCCGTACAGTGGCTAAATTCTCCCCATGACATTGATATCACTATTTGCCAGAAGCCTTATTTTTGAATGTCATCCCCGTCTACTAACATGCAGGTAATTTGCGTTTCAGTCATAGACAAGCATGTTAACATAAATTGAGGTTAGCTGTCACTGCTTGTCAACTGCCAGTGGTCGAGATATCACTCAGTGATTTCGTTTACGAGTGGGTGGGGGCATTTCGTATTTGATATAATAGGCATGAGAATTTTAGTCACCGGTGAGATCCAAATATACGAACTTTTTAGAAATCAGTGAATTTAGTCACTGGGTGAGATTCAAAAATCGATTCCCTGACCCGCAATAGACCGTTCTCATAGTAAACGTCATAACTATTTTCCTAAACAAACAATGCGTGTCACTATGACGTTTACTGTGAAAAGGATACATGATGGGTCCGGAACCAATTTATTCGATAGTACCTATACTATGTCTTGAAAAGCAATTCAATGTTGAAAGTGAGTTCCTAATCAGCAATGGGTCTACGTGGTAACTACAGCCGCAGCCCAAGCCCTCTCAATCTGAGAGGAAACTTGTGCCCAGCAGTGGGACGTAAAAAAGGCTGATGATGATGATGATTTCGCCAAGAAACTGTACTGCAGTTTGGCGAAGTAATTATAATAATATGTTAGTTATGATATAAATAAAAAAAAAATATATGTAACAAATAAAATTGGGCGCTTTTGCCAAGTATCTACTGCCTGTTTTTATACTGTAATTGCAGTGTATTGAGATGTGCAGCACGAAAGAAGTTTTTTTCTATTGTGATAAAAAAAACTGTTTCAAGTTGGTGCTATTTAAATTTGGTCGTATCACCTAACTCATTATACATGTTCATAAATCTATTTATTGAGACACTATTACCTATGACACCATCACCTCAGACTTTTACATGTAGTTTCCTAGTTCTTAGACAAACTGAAATTACAATTTTATTGTGAACATTAATAAAATTTAATATATCAGTCATTGCTTAACGTGGTCTTTAATGTGCCTACACCTTTACATTACAATCATTACAAAATTCAAACAGCTAAGCGTGTAAAAATATTAAACCACTTCCTTTCCCTGGTATTTAGGAAAAGTCACCTCACCACGAATTTCATGGCTGAACATTATATCCGAAAACCACGCTTTCATCATGAAATTTACAACGTGAACGAATGAATGGAAGAACGAATATAGTCGTTCGCACACCTAATAGTTCGCCAAGTGTTTTTTATGGGGCAATTCACGCCAGTTCATGCCGGATTATTGTTTGTTATTTTTCCTTAACACGCTTTAGTTTCTTTGTTGAAATACCTTTCAGACCGCGAAAATAAACTATGCATGAGAAATGTTTCACCGGTTAGGGAGACGGTTTCTTTCGTGGATATTCTAGAGGATTAAATTGATTTAGAAAGTGCTTGTTTCATAATAGAAATTATAATGAATGAGAGCACTTAAAATAAAACTGCACAAGACTGCTGCACTTCACCAGGGTTCACGGCGGTCCAATTAAAAAATCTGCATTTTTATCAATTTTCAAAGGACCGTGGCAGCGAATTTCATTTCGCGATCGCTTAGCTTCATAATTAGAGAAAATTTAAAGTGACGCGCGTACGTCGGGTCCGGCAAAAAAACCGGATGGAGTTAGTCGAAGCGCAACCGGTTACGAGCGGTAATCCGGGTCGTATTAAAACTCGCGTGAAACGGCCGGAACTCTGCTTTCCCCGGGCCGCCGTAATGAGCGGCCCGCGGTTTTTGACCTAACTTTCAACCTTTTTTCTAATTTTGGGGACGACAAGTAATTAATTATGCCCGTTTTAGCGGAGTGTCTTTTAAATTACTTGTGGACAACAGATTTGCAATTTTACGAGGAACGGGCGCTCCACGTCGGCAGTGTGTCTTTGAATTTGAGTAAATACGAAAGGATTGTGGCCAAAAGGGTGGGATATTTAGAGGTATGAAGCGCATTCATTTTTCCACGCTAAGCCGCAATTTTTACTTTCATAATTAAAGAAACCTCATCGTGATCAGTACCTGTTACTTTACAGTATGGTCAGATTTAGAGAGATAGAGAGATAATTGCGGAAGGCCGCAACGCTGTCTGTTTTTCAGCAGGACCCAAATAGTCTCTTGTCTTGACTTTAATAATAATAATAACGTAGTTTTCTGGCTTTAAGGTCAAAATTATAACACAGAGAAAAGTCATCGTTACCAAACTTCGAACAATGAATTATTGCAAGAAATTAAGACAAAGAAATATCCTGGAACAATTGGCACCAATTGCCCTAAGTCTTAAATTAAGTAGACCATGTGTTGTAGGTATGTACTTAAGACAACGGATAAACCTGCTCATGTAGATAAATACAATGACCTAGGGGGGCATTTTTTACTTTGTAGGTTAAGTTAGGTTTAGGTTAATTTTGTACATAATTTTTAGTTTTATTGTTAATTATCTTTCAGTTATGTCACATAACAGAAAGCCGTAATAAATAAATTTAATAGTATTATTAAACATCGAAGAATCTTCATACTTACAAATATCTGCCCCGACCGGGAATCGAGCCTGGGATTTCAAACTTCGCAGTCAGTTTTTCTAAGCTTCTAGGCCAACTTCAGGCCCCTATATCACCAACTTTACAATTGTCAGTTTTAATGCCAATTCGGTATCAACTGCTGACTTGAAGAGCTTTTGTTTTAGCGCGCTTCATGTTGACAAAGAAATGTAGATCGAATTGTCATATGAAACTGATAATTGTAAAGATAGTGAAATAGGGACGTGATAAATTGAATGACTGACAATGTTCCCCTCTCAGGACAAGTTGCTCACGAGCCGGGTATCGCTTAACTTCCTGATTTCAAAATTCGCTTATCCGTCTATTCCAAGGCAATCTTCGGCGGCCTTATTTATATTGATCAGCAAAACAAGTTCACTCCAGCCGGTCATAACTTCGTCCTTGATTGTTTGCGATCCGGCCGGATGTCGTAGTCCGGGGCCGGCCAATCTGTCGCGATGTTTATGTAAATCAAAAGGGACCTTTCCGTATCGGAAATCGTCAAACGTTCGCGGGAAAAATTCGTGGCACTCGCGACGTTTTGCGACAGGGAAATGTGGATTTTTTATCGTTCAGATGCATTCGTGATCTGCGCTTGACACTCGATTTGGGTGAGTGTTTCGGTGGGAATCAGTTTTGCTTCCATAAATATAGGCGCGTTGCTTTTGTTTATAGCGCCAACACAGATATTGGCCAAGTTAGTTGCGACACAGATATTACTTTAAGACAGTATTGAAATGCACTTGACATTTTTTTTAATCCAAACTGAAACGTAAATATACGGAAAGACCAGAAAAATAATTTCTCGACCTACACCAAACCGTGGTGACGTGCTAACCACCGCTACAAAACTTGCTTTCAAATAAAAAGACGCATCCAAAGAGCTACATTGCCACAGACACACACACACATACACATAACGGTCGAACATACACCTAACCTCTTTTTTCGTCGGGTTCAAAAATCACAGACTGCAACATATATTTTTATTTACGGCGCAGAATTCAGCCCAAGTTACGTTGGCGACAATAATTCATCCAGTAAACGGGTATAATAGGAAAAGTAAGAGTTCTAAAATATGCGAGGGACGGAGGCAGTTTTTCATGAATTTTTCATTCAAATCTCTGCCCTGAAACGGGGAGTTGTAATAAAAGGTATTTGCAGGCGTTACTTCCACATTTAGTTCTTTGGCTGCGATTCAAAGTCTGACTTTTTTATCGGGACGCCTTTTCGGCCAACTGGTCTTTTCATCTTATTGCATTTTTTAACAGACGTGAGGAACATTGTATGTTTGTATACTTGTCTGTTTTTTTTGTCGCGTGATTAATTTTAACTTCGCCGTGGTTTGCGGTATTATTATCAAAATCAGTTGGAATCACATAAATGTTGAGACCGACAGCCAGATAAAAATGATACAACGGAAAATGGTTTTTTTTTGACAAAATTACTGCTTACTACTACTTAACTGGCGTTAATACTTTATCTAGGTATTTCGGACTTATTTAAAATTTTTATTTATATTCGAATGTCATTACAAAAAGAACTATACCCCAAACCCACTCATCCAGAGACCCGAGTACGAATATTCAAATTCTGCGTCACGTAACGTTATCGTATTGAAATCGAGAAACTTGAACCCCATTCTCCTTGTATCTCATTGTTTGTAACTTGTATTTATTTCTGTATTTTCTGTACAATAAGGCGTTTACTTACTTATTTACTTCAATTTTATTTCTAAATACGCTCACGGGCGGGCGCTGTTACACACGTTATACAAATTTCTCAATAACGTTACTACTTGATTACGTTACGCGGGATTCCAATATTCGTACTCGAGCTTCTGAGAGAAGGCATATTTGCCCAGCAGAGGAACCAACTACGCAACAACTTCAGCTGTATTTTAACGGGTAAGTTAAGCCACGCTTTAATGGCACATTGTCCACTTATCCGCAATAACTAAGCTAAAGAAAAACCCAACGAAATCACGTAACTTTCCAACTGTTTTAATGATAGACCCGACGCGTTTAAAAGTTGGGTTTGTTCAAAACCTCCAGAAGTTGGCGTGGCCAAGTTTAATGAAGACAGAAATTTTATGAGAGCGCTGATTCAGAACTTTGTGCTAAAGACGTGAGGCCGCATCAACTTTGCGTTTTCAATTCTAGTTTAGATTTCGAAAAAAGTACGTTCGTGGGAAACCACCGACGCAAAAATAGGAGTGTTACATGTGTGACGTGAAATGAAATGAAATGAAATGAAATTTATTGATTTGCGTGTGATATGGTATCTGTGTGTGTACGATTTGGATGCAGTATTTTTAAATGGAGTAGTTGATTGATGTCAAAATAAAATCACTTTACATTTTCACTTATCATGCTTCCGAAAATACTCATAAAAAACCGATGCATCACTTATTACTGCAATTAAAAGATTTTTAATTTAACAAAAACTAATACAAGGATTCAGTTTGATCACTTAAAATGTGACATCATAGTTCTGAGGGTCGAGCACGACTTTACGAAAGCTGCGTAACGTTACGGTTATCGTATCGATATCGAGAAATCTCATACTAAATTTTAGTACCAAATACCACGCTCACGGGCGGGGCGGGCGCTGTTCCAAACGTCATACAAACTCGACAACGTTTACTATTCGAATTTACGTTACGCAGCATTCGTTAAGTCGTGCTCGACCCTCTAGAATTCAATACTAACTTCATACTAACGGATCCGATCAAATCGTGTTGACGTTTAAAAAAAAGTTGCTGATTTGACCTAGAGGCGACGTCCTTGAAAGCTAGTTCGATCTACAATAGAATACAAATATTCTTTATTGAAAACCACAAAACGGTACAAGGAAATTACAGAAAAACAGGTCTAGTAGGTTTCCTAGTTAAGCTTTAAAAAAAAAATTTGAAATAAAAATTTCAGTGACTTTCCAACCACTCTGTTGTACTTTTGATTTTCGAGACGCACATTATTTGCCAGCTGTTGTGAACAGAGACAGAAGAAGACATCCATAACTGAAGTAACTAAGAAACGTATTGGTCTGTTTTCACTGAACATAGTTTAGTATCTATCTAAGTGAACTATAAAGTAAAAACGTTGTTTTGAAACAGATTTATAATACGTTTGGTCATTAAGATGATGATAAAATATAATTTATCTGAACAACAATCATCACCAGCCTTTTTCACGTCCCACTGCTGGGCACAGGCCTCCTCTCAGAATGAGAGGGCTTGGGCTATAAGTTCCCACGCGGGCCCAGTGCGGATTGGGAACTTCACACACATCATTGAATTGCTTCGCAGATGTGTGCAGGTTTCCTCACGATGTTTTCCTTCACCGAAAAGCTCATGATAAATTACAAATGTAATTCCGCACATAAATTCCGAAAAACTCAGAGGTGCGAGCCGGGATTTGAACCCACGATACTCTGCTTGAGAGGCCATAGGTCAAACCACTAGGCTATCACGGCTCGAACAACAATACCATTTGGAAAACCCACGACTGTGTAAGAACGCTGCTTCCATGCGACGAAGACAAATGTATAATTTTTCATGCGCTATATACTTTAGGTACATTTATAATTTATCACGAGCCTTTCAGTCTAAGCACGACTTGTCGAATCCTGCGTTACGTTACTGTTATCGTATCGTGATCGAGAAATCTCATACTAAGTTTTAGTTCCAAATACGCTTACGGGCGGGCGCTGTTCCAAACGTCATACAAACTCGTTATAGTTTACTATTCGATTTTACGTGACGCAGGATTCGACAAGTCGTACTTAGGGCACAGGCAAGCACTAAGCGCTAAATTCGCTAGACAATCAATTACCAATTGCGAAGCTGCTGGTCAACGTGTTTGTGTAAGAATCCATAAAGTTGCACACTTGATTAGACTCAGCAGTAATAAGTACCTAACACAGAGGGTCGAGCACGACTTTTCGAATCGTGCGTCACGTAAAATCGAATAGTAAACAATGAAAATAATCGATTTATTGATTATTTTTGTTTTTATTTTTATGAAACATTCATAGAATGAAATTCAACATACAATGACAATGCAAAGAAAAATTCGTTAAGCAGCTGGACTTGAACCAGCAACCTCGGTAATCCGTACCACGCTCCACCAATTAAGCTATACTTAACGTTCGTGTACCTAACGAATTTTTTCAATGCCTTGTGTCATATTTTATTTGTAAGATCTCTCCTCAGCGCCATCTATGAGTAGCTTAATCAAGCGGCTCACCCACTACGGAACTTCTACAGTTACGCATTAGTGGCAAGAGATGGAGCTATTTTCTGAATCAATGAAAATAATCGATTTATTGATTATTTTTGTTTTTATTTTTATGAAACATTCATAGAATGAAATTCAACATACAATGACAATGCAAAGAAAAATTCGAAGAGATTCGAAGGAGGATTACCGAGGTTGCTGGTTCAAGTCCAGCTGCTTAACGAATTTTTCTTTGCATTGTCATTGTATGTTGAATTTCATTCTATGAATGTTTCATAAAAATGAAAACAAAAATAATCAATAAATCGATTATTTTCATTGATTCAGAAAATAGCTCCATCTCTTGCCACTAATGCGTAACTGTAGAAGTTCCGTAGTGGGTGAGCCGCTTGATTAAGCTACTCATAGATGGCGCTGAGGAGAGATCTTCCAAATAAAATATGACACAAGGCATTGAAAAAATTCGTTAGGTACACCAACGTTAAGTATAGCTTAATTGGTGGAGAGTGGTACGGATTACCGAGGTTGCTGGTTCAAGTCCAGCTGCTTAACGAATTTTTCTTTGCATTGTCATTGTATGTCGAATAGTAAACGTTGTCTAGTTTGTATGACGTTTGGAACAGCGCCCGCCCGTGAGCGTATTTGGAACTAAAATTTAGTATGAGGTTTCTCGATCTCGATACGGTAACCGTAACGTTAAGCAGGATTAGACAAGTCGTGTTCGACCCTCAGTTCCTTGCTGCATTTCAGACCCTTCATATTTATACCTTGACTAGGTTATTTCAAAATGGGCTAGTTCCTTATCCCGTGGGAATTTCGAAAAATCCCTTCTTAGTGCACCTTTCGTATACTCAAGGTATATGTTTGCCAAATTTCAAGTCTCTAGGTCCAGTGGTTTAGGTTGTGCGATGTCTGTCAGTCAGTCAGTCACGGTACTGTTTTATAGGAATAGATACTCGTAGATAAAAACACACCTGTGAAATACCACTGTAATATATGAGGGTTTAAGGGTGGTGGTAGTGATACCTCGAGAGTAGTTCGGATCGAATTCATTTATTATTTACTTACATCTATTTTTATAATCATGGGTTGTCGCTGACACAAGCAATATGCGTTTATGTAGCAGTGAACTATTGTGTTATTGCTAAACACTAAAAGTGGCCAATTGCCATACTACGAGTACACCACTCCGTGTCTATTGCTACAAAATTACTGCGTGAATTACATTTGTTACTACTTTACTACACGTGTTTTTGTAAATATGATAAAATCGATACCCAGACCTGCTGACCCATCTCAAAACGGAGAGCAAAGAAAAACAAGTGCTTTCAGCCACAATCCAGTGAGGAATCCATTAAGCGATTATCATAAACGTAATGTTGATAAAACAGCCGCAGGCGCGGCCGTGGCGCCCAAAAAAGCTTGTGTACACAAAACATTGGAAAAAAAAGCAAACATACAACAATCTACGTTTCCGAACCATTACTCTTACACAACCATTAACTAAACAATAACCGACTCAACCGATCGTCGGTTTACATATTTATGAGAAGAAAATGTACCCCAGTGCTCCTCTGGTCAGCGGTCTAACCGAGTTTGATGCTTACGACGCCGCAATAAGATATAATCGATCTCGGCGGTAAACAATAGCGGTATGCTTAAGACGAATTCCTTTGTTTGGGCGGTGACCGATTGTATTGTGTCATTTATAGAAAGCTTCGAGTCTTCAGAAGCAATACTAACAGAAATATAGTCGAAAGCAACCACAAAAGCACCGCTATTTCCTTAAAAGATTTGTTTTTCTGATGTTGCATTGTGCAGTGTCCATCGGGACGATTCTGTGCTATTGTAAAATATTTGCTTTGCTACAACTCTGGATTTGAGAATGCTACAGGGTTGCAGCGTTCTCAGAAATGTTTCGTGTTACTTCAAAACTTTGGTTTGGTGATACGTTATTCTACAAAGCTATGTCTGACTGAGAACACCAACGTACTTTAATTTCTATGTGAGTACCAAAATTTGAAGAACGAATTCTAATTGCCCGAGCGAACGAAGCGAGTGCATCCGTTTCAGCTTGGACAAAAATGCTTTCGAATGTCTGTACGCCGTCTGTATGCCGTCTGTCCGGTTGTTCTCCTCTACAGGTCGCATTTCTCAACCGATTCTCGTGAAATTTTGTAACGTAGATGTTTTCGTCGATTCTTTTTCTATTTTTATCAAAGAAAAAAAAAAACGGAATTGTTCAATAAAGTCTCGAGATCTACAGCTCCCAGAGCCACTAGTAAGTAAGTCTTGCTCAGCTGTTTTGTATTGACTTTAATGCCGTGGGAGTAAATGACAGTGACACTCTACTATAGGTATGTGCAAGTCCAACGAACACAGCGGAAAGGATTCAATAAAAAACTCTGGATGGTCAACGGCGATTCGATTTTGAACCGAATAAGACAGAAGGTAAATAAAGATGAAAGATTTAAGTGAAATCCGCCCAATGCTGCTCTCGGAGCTCCATTGTTTGACGCAAGACGTCGTACGTTCTTTATTGTGTCCGTAATGAGACATTCTTTCCACATAACTATGAAGAATCAAGTGAAAATACCAAAAAATGTTGGCTAGAATGTGGCTTTTGTAGTGAGAAATAGAAATGACCGAAAGTTATCTGGAATACCTACCTAAACAAGTGCGTGATTTGATCCAATATAAAAAACCGGACAAGTGCGAGTCGGACTCAGGAACGAAGAGTTCCACCCGTACCATTATCTACAAAAACGGCAAAAAAATCATGTCTGTTGTATGGGAGCCCCACTTAAATATTTATTTTATTCTGTTTTTAGTATTTGTTGTTATAGCGGCTAAATAAATACATCATCTGTGAAAATTTCAACTGTCTTACCATCACGGTTCATGAGATACAGCCTGGTGACGGTCAGACAGACAAACGGATGGACAGCGGAGTCTTAGTAAAAGGGTCCCGTTTTTTACCCTTTGGGTACGGAGCCCTAAAAATGACTCTCGGAAAAATTCGAGTTTTAAAGGAGTAAGAAGATTAGGCAAGGAACTGTCGCAAGATTAGGCAAGGAACAGTGTCGCAAGATTAGGCAAGGAACAGTGTCGCAAGATTAGGCAAGGAACAGTGTCGCAAGATTAGGCAAGGAACTGTCGCAAGATTAGGCAAGGAACAGTGTCGCAAGATTAGGCAAGGAACAGTGTCGCAAGATTAGGCAAGGAACAGTGTCGCAAGATTAGGCAAGGAACAGTGTCGCAAGATTAGGCAAGGAACAGTGTCGCAAGATTAGGCAAGGAACAGTGTCGCAAGATTAGGCAAGGAACAGTGTCGCGAGATTAGGCAAGGAACAGTGTCGCAAGATTAGGCAAGGAACAGTGTCGCAAGATTAGGCAAGGAACAGTGTCGCAAAATTTTATCGAAAACGTAAAACCACAGCATTGCCCTTCATATAAATTACCTAAAACTTTTTAGATAGCACCAGCTGCTTTCATCTGTTTTTACCTTTATTTCACTATGGTTGAATGAAAGAGATCGCTGTTTAGCAATTGGGCCGCCCATTGCTACCCTGTATATTCCTTGCACATTTTTCTGTTTTGTTTGTATGTGGTGTTCAAAAAAGTGATCTTGTATTGTATTGTATTCTAAAGTATCATTTCGAATGTATACCATTAGTAATCCTTAGCATAATACAACATGTTCGAATCATTGGCCAGAATGACATAACATTGTCATGGAAGCCACGAGACTGAAATGGAAATACTTTCAATGAAACCCATCACTACGCATGACCGTGCACGCAAATATAATAATACCGTGAACATCGATACGAAATCCGTCGTGCGATGGGAATTTCACGAAACGCAATATTGTGCCCGATTAATGCAGTATTAAAGAATTCCTTCATATTGTCAATATCGTCAAAGCTCGGGCTCGGCGTGCCTGTGTAATACAATTTGCCACGAGATTATGGCTCTATGTAAATTATTACAATTCGCAGTCGGGCGCTGTTTGACGACACGAGATTTAACAGTTGTCACAATCGTAAATACGGGTATTATGCTGCGGTGTTTTTGCAATAAAAATGTTGACCCATTTTTCAATGTACTCCACGCTGTCTTAACGTGTTTTGGAAGAATATGGGTTTGTGTAGAATGCGACTGCGAGCCGACTCGGCGACAACGAAAGGCACACTGCGAGCTTAAGGCTCTGCTCGCACGACTAGTAGGTGCAGTTGACAGGGTCATGTCGGGCTGAAGTGATCAGTTTATTTCACTATGATTGAGTCTCACAGTTAGTTATATGTTAACTTTATATTGATATAAAAATATCAGCATACACTTAGCGTGTGTAATAATGTAATGACAATAAGTACAAGTTAGCTAAATCAAAATAAAACTCTTCTGTTACTGACTGAGTGACTGACAGACAACGCACAGCTGAAATCTTTGGCTCCAGAAGGCTGAAATTTTGCATAGAGGTTGCCTTTATGATGTAGACTCAAGACAGATTAGAGAACAAACGGGGTTTATACACGTACGAAGTCGCGGGCAATTGCCAGTCTAATAATAATTATGATTAATTAAAATATGGTGCAAGAAGACGTTCCAATTTACCAGTACAGTCAAAATAGACAAACTTTGAAAATAGGAGCGCTTTCATCTCTAGTTCCACGAATTGTTTTCGTTAAAACTTTATAGCAAATTACGAATACTATGATACGCTCCGATTGATTCCAAATTTGTTTTGCGCGCCTCAGAAATTTAGTAAGTCAAACATAATAAACTTCTCAGCAAAGTCTATAAAAGAAGTAAATACTTGACAACGATCGTAATAACATACGGGTAGGTCCATTTATTTCATTCAATTTCGATGAGTAGTTACTCTGGTTGGATACTTTGTACTCAGCAATTTTTTTTTTAATCATTTATTTCCCAATAGTTTGGACAAATAGTTATTTAAAATAACAATAAACGAACTTAGATCTAGTAAGTAAATAAACAGTACGTCTTAACTAGGTATTATTGTGTAACGTGTGCTTTAGACATAACATTCACAGTGCAAATAAAATCAGACTTAGGTAGACGAAATTTGCCTAACAATTCCGGTCTGAGAAATAAAAGTATTTTCCAACGAAACACATTTGGGAGGTAAAAAACTGGCAATGTATCTTTGGATCATATCTCATTCGAATTAATAATACTGGCATTTCTCCAGCAAAATAGAAAAAAATGACGGGCGGGCCAGCTGCTTGAGTGAGGTATACGTACCTATATTATTTCCCCCTATTGTAACATTCGTATTGTACACGGCGACCAATGAAGTGAGATCTTCCCCATGCCCTGTCAGCTGTGAAGTTATAAATCAGTTTGGACATTTTCGCGGATCCACGTACGCTGGTGCGCTGGTTTGTGGGCCATGCCATCAGTTTCTTCATTACGCTACGCGAAAGAAAAATGCTGTTTGTCACAAATACCGTAATTTTTTTGTCGTGTATTTGTCTCGGATGGTCGTAGCGCTCTGGAAGTTCAACGACTCCTTCGAGCCATTGTTAGTACCTACAGATTATTTTACATTGTAACAAGCTTTTGTTTTGCTCCAGTGAAATCACTTGCAGTCCCGATTTTAATTAAGCCGGGTAATATCGCGCCGAGTCATATTCCCGGGCGAAAATAGAGTTACAATTATCTCGGTACTAAACCATGCCAAGAAAACGTCGCTAATTAGTTTAGTAACATCTAAAGGACCCAGAATGCGCTTGTTAAGAGAAAACTAATTTATCATAAGACTTGCGGAAAATACAGCCTTAAATGCAGATCTGGAAGCAAGCCAGTTCACGCGGGCGTACGTGATTCTGAAGGGGGCAATCCCGAGGATTACCATGCGAGATATTATCCTCGTCATGCAAGTCAAGAAGAGTGGGAAAACAAACATAATATGACTTAGCAAGCGATGTGAATACGCGTAGGCGTATAATGTACCAACTGGCAGGATGCCCGGAAGTATTAAATTGTTTCGAATGGTGAAGCTGTTATAATCCGTAATGTGGAGCGATTTATATTGCTGTTTTTCAAGCCGTCTAGATTAAGAGTAAGTTTTCGGACTACAAATTTAAGTTTAAGGGTTCTTTTAGTTACTGCGGCTTTGAGAATTTCGTATCCGATTCCGTTAATACGTAACTTTTTCACAAAAACATCGTAGCGAGGCAACACTCCTTTATTCAATTAAATATCATTGCCAGAAAATTAAAACTTTTGCTTCAAAACTATTATGGTACTTCTATGTCTTTTGAGTCATCGTCGTATCAATCTAGCCAAACTTAAGGTGAATGTTTCATTCTCCAGATAAGTTTCTTATTCCGTAGGTAGTTGACGACTACAATTGTTTTTTTTTTAATTCTTCATTTTTGGCATTTTGACTATTACGGGGACATCGTCCCAATTCGAAATCAATTGCTTATTTTATTGTGAATGAAGCATATTTTGACATATCAAATAATGTATACAATTTTCAAATTGAAATAAACGAATCTAATCTAAGAGTTTATTTGAAGATTGAGCCCTTAAAGTGTAAACATAAACACTTTCGCTACCTACCTAATTCAATTATCCATCGCATCGCAAGCGAGAGCTTACGAGATAGAACCCCGCAAGATCTAGGATTCCTAACAAGTTGTGCGAAATGTGAACGTGGTCCGCCTTTACGAGTGTTGCCAGCGGAAAAATAAAATTTATCGTGTCCACGTAAACAAGTTTGACTGCGATTATGCCACGACTAATAAAAAAACTCCTTTGATTCCTACTTT
Organism: Clepsis dumicolana; assembly: GCA_963691665.1. Classification (NCBI taxonomy): domain Eukaryota; kingdom Metazoa; phylum Arthropoda; class Insecta; order Lepidoptera; family Tortricidae; genus Clepsis; species Clepsis dumicolana. Next base: position 16,998,964 of record OY829509.1, read on the forward strand.
GTCGTTAATGTTTTGATTTGACAAGTTAAATTGACGATTTTATCTGAATTCGGGTCGTAACTCCGAGGTTTATTTACGAGTTCGAAGACTGCCTTTTTCCTGCATCATTCAACTAATATGTAAATACCCATAAGGTCCAAATTAGGTACAAATAATTTTGGAGCCGATGGTATTCATCTTTAGGTTTGTTTTATGGAAAAAGTTTATGTAAGTTTTTGTAGAAAATTAGGAGAACAGCTTAATACATCCACAAAACGCAGTTAAACGTTTTATGTAATAATCAGAGATCGGACATGTTGGCGTCATTACTCGCAATAATATAGACATGACTCCAAAGATTAATTAATTACCTATCCAAGACAGTAACTAAGAAATAATACAGAGACTTCTTAATGGGTCAGGCTTGTACAAAGCTCACTTTCCCGAAATGTACACTTCCAAAAGGTACACTTATTATTTTAATCAATAAATCTGTATAGTCGGTAATTTTACTTATACTCAGAAAAATCTGAAAGTACCATTGTATTGCATGAATTGGTATTTTTTTAATTGTTGCCTCCTTGCAACAAACTCGGCGGCTTTTTTATGAGTAACAGGTATTCAGATAATCTCGCGGCGCAATCTTTTCATTAATATGGCAAGAAGATTTCTGCTCTAAAAAATAATCTCGAATTGACAGAAGCTTTGGCTCGCGGCCAGAGCTCTTAGGGAGTGCGCTTTTGTCGGCCTACCCGCAAAATGCTTAGCTCGCGGGGCCTTGAGCGCTTGCGGCAATCTCTAGAGCTTTCTCGAATGTTCTAGGAGAAAAAATACTCGTAACTAAGCTGTTTTTCATGCCCATAACGCGTGTGAATGTGCCTCGTACAAGTAAGGGGAAATATAATATAGCCGCTGACGGATTAGGTTTTTGGTGTTAAGGGGTGGCTTGTTTTTATTACTTTTTAGGAGATCGCTTTAGAATAAGAATAGGAATTAGAATCGTTTATTTAGCTGACAAAACAGACATTATACACATGCAAATTACATACATTAAAGACGCTGAAATGGCCGCCACTCAGCTGTGTGCCACGATGAGATCTGGGAACGTTCTGGGAACTATTTCGTGACGGTTGTTTTCTGTGACGCCGGTTACAGAGGAGGGTACATTTTACTTAGGTTGACTGAACGAAGCGACGTAGTTTACTAGAAATTATATAGCTAGCTAGCATTTGTTGTCAAATATTATTAATTACAACAAGGTATAACTATAATGGGTATCGGTATATGGGAACCTTTGAGGCACAATACAGGGGGGAGGAAACTTTCAGGTTTGTAAGTTTTGTCAAACCAATTTGGCAGATACCGCTTTTTATATTATGTTAATCTTAAAAATACTGTTATGGATCCTATTGACGAAGCGTAGTGCTGATCTTTTAATTTTTAAGTTAGTAATCATTGTTTGTGACATAGCTACAATTGTATTACTAGCTTAAGATTAGCATTGACAAAAAAACTCATTCGATATGTGTACGTTGCTATCTTACTAGGCGATCAGCGCCCGCCATTCTTAGCATAATCATTGTCTAACCCCGCCAGCCAGACTTACAAAAGCGGGTGTTTACACCGAACTTAATCCATCATCCCTTATTGAACTGACGCACAAACAAACGTATCTAATCTACATATAGCTGAATAATTTGAGTACTTTCTGTGTCATTCAGCTGTCTTCCGATAGGCTCACCGTGTATGAGTAATACCGATCGAAGGTCGCCCTGAGTGAATCAATTTCGCATTACTGCCGCTCCATTGGTGGCAGCTAAGGGATATTATATTTTGCAGAGTTCGTTTGACACACGCGCAATCTATAGTCAGGGGAGACCCACGCATATATGTATATGTAACGTTCATTGACGACCGATGGCCTAGTAGCTAGAGAACCTGTGCCCTAAGCACGACTTGTCGAATCCTGCGTCACGTAAAATCGAATAGTAAACTATAACGAGTTTGTATGACGTTTGGAACAGCGCCCGCCCGTGAGCGTATTTGGAACCAATTTTAGTTCCAAATACGCTCTCATATAAAATATGAGATTTCTCGATCTCGATACGATAACCGTAACGTAACGCAGGATTCGACAAGTCGTGCTTAGGGCACTGATTGCGAAGCTTGAGGTCCGGGGTTCTATTCGGACATCTACGAGTATCTCAAGCTCCTACTTCACCAACTTTACAATTGTCAGTTTACAATGACAATTCGAAGTATATTTCTTTGCCAATATGAAGCGTGCTAAAAGAAAAGCTCTTCAAGTCAGCAATTGACAATGAATTGTCATTGAAAACTGGCAATTGTAAAGTTGGTGAAATAGGGGACCAGATATTTGTTTGCTCTCGAGCCTTGGATGTTTAGCATGTGTTTAAGCATGTAGGTATTTATCTACTTAAGTATGTTTATCCGTTGTCTAGTAGGTTCCCGTAACTCAATGTCTGCTTAATCTGGGACTAGATCAATAGCTTAAAGTAAAGCTGTTAACTTTGAGACTAGATATAACTCTAGACCGCTTTGCGTTTTAATTTAAAATTATTCTAACTATACTTTCTTGTAAGTAATTCCAAATAAAATTTTAGATAACGTCGTAAACGTGACTCGTGGCTGTAATTGAAGTACCTGGTTGTAATAAAAAAAATGTTCTTGCATTGAATCACAAAAACGAATTTAGCAACTGCCGAATATCTGAAGTATTACAGTTGCAACGTTCCATACATAGTTGTCCGTACATCTGAGTGTCTGTCTGTTGGCCCATCTGTCTGTAAACCAAAACGTATATTATGTAGAGTCCACGTCCCATTGACATAGAATTATAACATTTTGACACGAAGCAAGGGTCACTAAAAATCAGAAAAACGTTAGGTCCGCGAGTCCGCATTCGGCCCTTATTAGGTACATCTATTTTATCTTCAGTTTGCAAAACAACACCCTGTGGTTGTGTACGGTGGTATATTTTTCAGCCATCCCCCTTCCTTTACAACCGTACACTTCACACGACTCCTATCACCACGCATCAAGGCCCATTTTCCAACACCAAAAACAACAATAGGTATTCACTTTTTATGGAATCATTAGGTGTACCTATGTGACACTTTGGGCTCGAATGAAACTCTTTTGACGCAAAGTGTAGATAATTTACGCATGATTTTACAACGCCATATTTCCATGTGAGGGTAAGGCTGCGCATCCACCACAGTTATGCGAGGTGGCGAAGCGATCCGAGAGGAAAATTTACCTGAAAAACCTTTTCGTTTTCCTAGCTTCGTTCAAAGCTGTCATTTTATAAGGTAACGTACCAAATACGACGTGACCCATTTAGGAGGGGTAGGGGGGGAGGGGCGTCTTCAAAATATCACGCTTGGTCACTGGGGGGGAGGGGGTTAGTTTTTTGTCACGTAGACAATATTTTGTAGCGAAATCTTGCGCTTTTTCGAGCTATAGGTATTCAAATTAATTATGGTGCAGCGTTTAGCGCTATTTAAACTCACAACAGGCAACACTGAGGCAAAATAGTTATTTTTAATACAGTTGCTCAAAAAGTGGTACCTTTTGTGACTATAATAATACATCGTGCGGAAAGTTAAAAGTTAATTGCAACGTGAAAACTAGAGGGGGAGGGGGAGGTGGTTCTTGGCATATACTACGGATGGTCACCGAGGGGGGGGAGGGGTTAAAAAACTGATAACAATGGGTCACGTAGTATGGGTACGCTCCCTAAGGTACCAACAGCGTTGCATTCATGAGTATTTCAGCGTTGAAATTTCAAATCGGTTCTCATTTATTACCGAAAAGTGACACGAGTTTGACTATTACACTACAGAGGCCCAAGCACGAATATTTGAATAATGCGTAACGCAATCGAGTTATCGAGAAATTCATAATGACGTTTGGAACAGAGGGTCGAGCACGACTTTTCGAATAATTCGTCACGTAAAATCGAATAGTAAACGTTGTCGAGTTTGTATGACGTTTGGAACAGCGCCCGCCCGTGAGCGTATTTGGAACTAAAATTTAGTACGAGGTTTCTCGATTTCGATACGATAACGTAACGTTACGCACGATTCGAATGTTCGTACTCAGCGCTCTGTGCCCTAAGCACGACTTGTCGAATCCTGCGTTACGTTACGGTTATCGTATCGAGATCGAGAAATCTCATACTAAATTTTAGTTCCAAATACGCTCACGGGCGGGCGCTGTTCCAAACGTCATACAAACTCGTTGTAGTTTACTATTCGATTTTACGTGACGCAGGATTCGACAAGTCGTGCTTAGGGCACTGCTCGCATATCTCTCGTGGATGCGCAGCCTAACGTCCTTTGTCATCGCCCTGGGAGTTGTCACAATTTTATGACCGGTATCTGTAAGATAAGAAAACATCTTGTAAAAACAAGTGCCTGTTACAAGGTTACAACGTCGTCGATCGCTTGATAAAGGTTTCCGTTCCTTGCTTTCTGATAGCGGGCAATTTATTCGATACGAGTTTGAAGGGAGACGTATTGTTGAATTAAATACTACTTTATTTACATAATAAAAGCAATTTACAATGACATTAAATCTAAGCTTAAACTAAATAAACTACAACTTAAAACTAAATTAAATCTAAATAAGGCCCCCGTGGCATAGTGCCCAAAAGGCTGGCAGCGTTGCCTCGCTGAATAGCGATGCTGATTCTTTGAGAGAGAAAACTGCCAGCCCTTTGGTCACAAGTTGCATCAACTAAGCGCTTTTGTAACTCAGAATTGAAGTGACCCATTGTTATCAGTTTTTTAACCCCTCCCCCCCCTCGGTGACCATCCGTAGTATATGCCAAGAACCACCTCCCCCTCCCCCTCTAGTTTTCACGTTGCAATTAAGTTGAATTGAATTTTCGGGAAGGATATAATAACATTATATACAGGCTGTTTATTTTTAACTCCCGACTCAAAAAGCGGGGTGCTATAAGTTTGACCGCTGTGTGTGTCTGTGTGTCTATGTTAAACCCATTAAACGGTTAAACCGACTGCGTTTTTTTATATTTGAAAGCAAGTTTTCTAGCAATATTTCTTAGACATGTTTTATCAAAGTCGATGTAACCGTTTTTGAAATATTGAACTTTGAAATGACAATGTAGGGGGTTTTCTAGGTTAACCAAATTTTCTAAGTTGGTTAGGTTAGGTTATATAAAGTTGTTCTTGCCGTGGGGTGATTAGGGTGAATAATTACCCTACGTCCTTTGAATACATAAGTGTTCAAAGGTGAGGTATTCCAGAAAGTGCCGGTCATGTATATAATATGTGTAATATATACACGTGTATGTATGTCTATAAGAAAACTACGGTCCAAAATTTACTTCAATCTAACTTTATTTTTTGATTATAAGTAGGTACATGATTAAAACACTCGCTACGTGCTTCTGTACTGTATCAGAACCTCTATTTACTCGATCTGTTGCTGGGAAACGTACAGTCGATGTCCCAAATAACATAAGTAGATATCCACTTTTATGTACAGTCAGTATGGAGAAGTAGATACTTATGCTAGGGAACCGACCCTATTATGTCAATATTTTTAACCGACTTCAAAAAAAGGAGGTTCTACGTTCCACTGTATTGTATTTCAAGTATTTGCGTCTGGTAGCCATCATCTCATGACGATGAGCTGATGATGGAAGGTACTACTCCTTAGCGGTTAGGAGTTGGAGGATAATTCTGAAAATGTTAAATCATTACTCGAAAGGGTATACGAGTACTCCTGAGGTGGTCCCACTGTCACCAAGTCATGATCTGATGATGGGATCTCAGGGAAATCGAGGGCAACCTTCAAATTTTGTAGGCACGTATCATGTGTTTCATATATTTTCTAAGGCTATTCTTTGCATTGTCATTGTATATTGAACGCATTTTATGTTATTTTATTTATTTATCGTTATTTTAGAGGATTATTTTACGTCTTTTTTCTAAGGTTTTTTTTTGTCAATATCTTAAGTCTATTTTTACTCATTGTGTTATGATAATTTTTGTGCCTATGTGACTGTGTGTTTCTGAATAAAAAAAAAGTTAAATATTCTATAACTGTTTGCTCTTATTATTTCCTATTCCCGTTTAAACCTTTCGATATATGATAATTTAATAAGTAATATATCTTCGATGTTACTTACGTAAGCCGCAGCGGTAACCATTTAACTCGTATTAGAAAATAGCTGCATCGCTCTAATAAATTTACTGAGATAGCATGACTCATAAATCGACGAAAATATATTTTAAAGCCCAAAAAAGGAAGTTAAGAGCCTCAGGCGAATATCCACTTAAATAATAAATGCGATATCGTGTAAACAACTCAATAATACAATATTGAACTTAACAAAAGCATAGGAAAATACTAAGTAAGTACGATAAATGAACTAAAAACAATTACTTTGCTCACCCGCGACCACATAATTTTTTGTTCGTGGTCGCGGGTGAGCAAAGAAATTGTTTTTAGTTCATAAATATGGACCTCCGCAAAGTAACGCCTGACTCAATAAATTATTTTAGTACGATAAAAGCTATTTTTACGGAAATAAATCACCATTAATACAACTCAACACCACTACAGAAGAGCACGAATATTCGAATTCAATCAAGAAGTTACGTTGTCGTATCGCCATCGAGAAAATTCACATTAAATTTTGTAATGCTGTTCCAAACGTCGTACAAATTTTCTTGATTATACGTTACGCAGGATTCAAATATTCGTGCTGGGACCTCAGGAGCTAGAGCGATCACTAGTATAAGGGAAAAGCATCTATAATTGAATTTATCGATACAGGAACTCCTTACCTGTCATGTGATTTCGCTCCCAAAATTCGTTGTCTGATGACATTGATGTCTGAGGCCATTGGCACCCTCTGCAAACATCCCATACGACGAGGAAGGCAAACGCGCGAGTGGGTCACCTGATGGTAAGTGATCACCACTGCCCATAGACACCCGCAACCCCGGAGGGTTTGCAGATGCGTTGCCAACCTAGAGAGCTAAGATGAAATGTCTCTTGTGCCCATAATTACACCGGCTGTCTTACTCTCCACACCGGAACACAACAGTGCAAGCACTGCTGCTTAGCGGCAGGATTAGCGAGTAAGATGGTGGTAGCGATCCGAACGGACCTTGCACAAGGTTCTACCACCCGAAAAAAAGCATTCCGTGGTGCCGGGAACTTTCAATCCGATACTCCTGCTGAGATCATGAATTGATTGCTTTAGTGCGCCATCTCGTGTCCGGGTAGGCTGATAAGTTTCGAAGGATTGCGTTGTCCTCGGTTTACGAGGTAATCGCATAGATGGCGCTAGTCACTGCAAAAAGTGATAAAAACGAGCTAAGATTTGAATACATGGAAAAAATTCGGCTTCTTCCTCTATGGCAATCGTAGGGGAAGAGCACGCGACCCGGTGTGTCGAGGATCCGGTTTCGTTTCCCGGGGTTGGCGTTTTTCTGGTTTTTTTTGTGTATTCATGTTTCAGTGAGTTTATAAAAAAATTTAATTGATATTCACGGGACAAACGTAAAAAAAAAAAATAGAGAAAAAAAAATACGAAAAAAAAAGATGCTCCTACCTACTGAGATCATGAATTCCAATCCGCGTTGACAGAAGTGGGGAGTTGGAGGCGAGCCAGGTTCTGAGAGAGTCTTTTGTGCAGCGGCAATCAGGGAACCGAGTTAAAATGTAGGTTGGATGTGTGCTTTGACGGCAGACGTGATTGAGCAGGTGCCGGGTTTTTTGGGACAGCCTGTATAGTCAGTCTTGGTACCTACTTTCTTATAATTCGAGAAAACCATGGCTGGAGTTATGATAGTCAACCCACAATAACTTTGCAACGAACTGACAACAGTAAAAATCTAAAGTTGGTTTATGGCAACACTGATTTATAGTCAAACAACACGTTTTGAACTTTTGATTAGATTAAACAAAAACAGGTCACGATTAAAATATCTATCGTATTTCTTTTTCTAGATTTTTTTTGCCGTATAACGGCAAAACCTACTAAACACCGGCAAAATTTTCCTCCAATGGACAGAGCCATATTTAAAAAAAATAGCAACTTTTGATTACTACTATCATTATCATTTAATTAAAGCAATGTCTGAGTGACATGAAAAAAGTATTACCACAGCGTGATTTTTCTGGGCTGCCAATTAATATCTTATGCAGAGTTATCGTGGGACGATTAGTGTCAAAGTTAAAACAAGTCATTAACGCTTTTAACATGAAACTACCGTGAGACTCAATCATAGTAGCCGCGCGAGCAGAGCCGCGGCGTGCAGTGAGCGTCTCGCTGCCGCGGGGTCGTGCGCTCCCAGAAGGACTATGATGTTGGGCTAAGCTCGTCTTATGTACGTGAGTAATCCGTTTTATTTCACTACTAGCAGCCCGTCCCGGCTTCGCACGGGGTAGACAATTATAAAATGAAAAAAGTTGTTGTAGTGACATAACTACAATAGTTGGACATATGCTACCGCGGAGTTTTTTGTAGACATTATGATGTTCTTCAATATTGTTGTACATTATTTTGTTCTATCGCTAATAGTTTCGGCAGCGCATTCGACGAAAGACATTTTAAGACTCATTTTTCTACACCTTCGGTTACATTGTTCTAATTTTACCAAGGATCCCTATTTTTTTTCAAAATGAAATGTAGCCTATGTCAAATTGGAAGAATGTAGCATTCTATTGGTGAAAGAATTTTTTAAATCGGCCCAGTACTTTTTGAGCCTATTCATTACAAACATACAAAAATAGGTACAAATCTTTCCTCTTTATAATATTATAAGTGTAGAAGTGTAGATGTAGATAAGTGACAAGCGCGTTGAAACGTCAAAATTTTTAGAAATATGCGCCACATAACCTTAATTAGCTACTCTTCTCTACCACATAAAGGTTGACTGGTAAAGTTTCTTCAAACCTTTGGACTTTGTATGGCATTGCTTGTAAATTGGCTTTATTTCTTTATTATCTGTACTATAAAATGTTTGCTTACTTAGTTATGTATAACTACCAACTCAGTTCATTTTGTTAGTTAAGCTCGTTCACGTAATGTTTCGTTCGTTGACTCAAGTCTCATTTAAACAATAACAGAGACCCGAGCACGAATATTCGAATCCTGCGTAACGTAACGTCATCGTATCGAGATCGAGAAACCTCATACTAAATTTCAGTACCAAATACGCTTACGGGCGGGCGCTGTGCCCTAAGCACGACTTGTCGAATCCTGCGTTACGTTACGGTTATCGTATCGAGATCGAGAAATGTCATACTAAATGTTAGTTCCAAATAAGCTCACGGGCGGGCGCTGTTCCAAACGTCATACAAACTCGTTATAGTTCACTATTCGATTTTACGTGACGCAGGATTCGACAAGTCATGCTTAGGGCACTGTTCCAAACGTCATACGAATTTCTCGATAACGTTAGGTCCTACTCGATTACGTTACGTAGGATTTGAATAGTCGTATACTCGAGCCTCTGAGCTTCTGAAATGAAATGAAATTTAATATTTTTACTGCAAGAATACAGGTTACAAGTTATATAAATACATAACTATATAGCTCTGCGTTCTGCCTCATTATCATCATCATCATCAGCCTATTTTCGTCCCACTGCTGGGCACAGGCCTCCTCTCAGAATGAGAGGGCTTGGGCTATAGTTCCCACGCGGGCCCAGTGCGGATTGGGAACTTCACACACACCATTGAATTGCTTCGCAGGAGTGTGCCTCATAGGCATGCAAAAATTATGCTTATGATGTAGAGGCAGAAAATAAATTGCGCCTTGAATATTTACGGCTTACTTAGTCTTGTGATGTAGATATCATAAGTATTAAATACGAAAAAAAAAATTAACGTGGAAAGGCAAGTTGAGATGTTATAGATAATTAACACATTTTTACATTTTGTTTTTATCGCTTAAATAATGTACAGTGTGGCCCAAAGAAGTTGAAAAATGCAGTCTATTCCTGTCTGACTCAGGGGAGCTCCTTAAGTAAGATTGACAATACGGTCTTAACCACTAAAACACGGTGTCTTACGCCGGTTTTAAACGAGGATTCTGCCTTAACTTAATAAGCCACTGGGTTGTAATCTTGAGGGAGGATACTTCGGTCAGCGGTCAGTGTAGCGTGATGGCCGCCACCGGCTGCGGTAGCAGATAACCTTTAAAGGTTGTATAGGTATCTATAAGCTCGGAATATAGAACAAACCAAGAACCCGCTAGCGCGTTCTGTGTAACGCGTGTTGTTTCCGCGAGTTTTTAAAGTAGGTATAATAAAAAACCGGACAAGTGCGAGTCGGACTCGCGCACGAGAGTTCCGTACAAAGATTTTAACGCTTTTCCCCAGTGTTTTAAATTCTCCAGTGTTAGCCAGACCCCTGCTCCTAAGCATACGCATTGTGAGGTCATCTTATATTGGTCTGTGAAATCTACAGACTGACATAAAAAATTAAGATTTAAATTTTCTGAGTGGTTGTGCTATAAGAGCTACCTTCATACCAAATTTGGAGTTTCTAGGACAACTGGAAGTACCCTTTAGGTTTTCAGGGTACGGCAATTTGTATGGAAACAACCTTTTTAATGATTGTATCTTTTGATTGCGATGACTTAGAAGTTTGATTTTTTTCACAGCTTTAAGGACTGCAGGCGAGTATTTGATATTAATTTCAGCATCCTACCCACGGACCAACCACCCTCTGGACGCCGCATCTCCTATAATTAACTTGAAAAGTCATTACGAAAAAAGCCGCGGTGAGCGGGCCGGGGGAATGCGTCGTGATTGGTTCATAGCTTGTCATCTCGCTTGTCATCTGGTCGAAAGTGAGCCGCGATTGGTGGCTAGAGAGATTTATAGGTGCAAATGAGCATATGCGTTTCGGAAACGTTCGCCCTGACATTTGGTGTCCAGAGGGTGGTTGGTCCGTGATCCTGCCTCAACGCGTTCCAGAGAAAAAGCGTCTTGACAGATAGATGGACAGACAACAAAGCGATCCTATAAATTAGGGTTCCGTTTATTCCTGTTAAGATACGGAACCCAAGAGAGGTTGCAAATGTAATTGATTTTAGTATCTTTTTTCTATTCATGTATCTCGTGGATGGATCGTAAGGGTCGTTATCATATGAACGAGTGATTGAAAGACGCTTGGCGCTGCGCCAGAGTTCGTGTTAGGGCAAGTTTTGAAAGAGTTATTTGGTGATATCATGTAGGATGGCTTAACGATCAGCTTTATAACGGAGAGGAAAGTTCAGTAATTGGAGGTCATACGAAAGCATTATGCCGTTTGAAAATTGATCACGTCTAAATAAACGACTGATAACCTAAAAACACAACCAAAGTACCTAACCAAGAGTGCAAGCAATCGTCATAGTACACTAGTATTAATAACAATATGAAATACCTATGTGTATATTTTTATCAGTGCTCAAAAATACGTTCACCTCTTTGACTTACCAATACCATGGTCTTCAGGTCAGCGCTTGGAAACGTCCGAACCAAAATACCACTAATCGAGCGTCACTCAGTCTTAGTTTGGTCGAACATGGGTCGAACGTTATTTAAACTGGCCAGTGATTGACCCCTATCTCACTTGACGGAAGCTGCAGATGAGGCCTAAGGTGTAACTCACTGGTTCAGTAACAGCCTATTCACTCTACCCTTAAAGAGCCCTAGATTGTACCCGTCCGGAAATGCAGAAGTTGGGAGCGAATTCCATTCCTTAGCAGTTTGCATTAGGAACTACTACCATTAACAAATCGCATGTCAAGCAAAGATACATTTTATTCACACATATTCGACACACAAAAACACAGTAGATACATCTGACTAAAATAAAGTAGGTAGGTAAAAATTGCATATTGTAGACTCAAAACAGAAAAGGTATAAAAAAAAACGCAAACTCTCAAAGCAAAAATTCTTGAAAACATTTATCCGAAGGAGCCCAACAAAACTAGTTAAATCTCGCTTTCTAACCATAAACGTGGCACTAAACTTTCTACAGCACTCAGTTATTAAGACTTTTCACACGAGCGCACCCTGCGACATTAAAATAGAGAATAACACAGTCGTAAACAGGGACTTAACGCGCTCAACAGAACTGGTAAGCACTGTGCCAGCTTTTTAGGGTTCCGTACCTCAAAAGAAAAAAAACGGAACCCTTATAGGATCACTTTGTAGAGGTAGCAGGCTAAAATTAATATGCAATCAAAAGATACAGTCATTTAAAAGGGTTATTTCAATACAAATTGCCATACCCCGAAAACCTAAAGGGTACTTCCAGTTGTCCTAGAAACTTGAAATTTGGTACGAAGGTAGCTCTTATAGCACAACCACTTAAAAAATTCTCAAAATCTTAATATTTTATGTCTGTCTGTAGATTTCACTGACCAGTATAAGATGACCCCACACTGCGTACATTTTGCTTAGAAGCAGGGCTTTGCTAACACTGGACAACTTAAAACACTGGGGATAAGCAGGGGATTCTTTGTACAGAATCTTCCGACTCGCAATTGTTCAGTTTTTCGGTCCGCGGACGACTATGCGAAAGCGAAATACTCTTTAATCATTTATTTCAAATGCCTTTCTCAATCTTCTCTTCTTTTTTTTTTTTAACCCTTTTCCATCCAATGCTGAGCGTAGGTCTCTTCTAATGCCCGCCATTCCTTACGGTCTTGCGCCTTCCGCATCCAGTCCCTCCCACCATGGAATGTTGTATTGAAAATAAATGGTAGTCATTTCGAACACCTACTAAAATAAATGAAAAGATGAAAACAATCATCATCATCATCATCATGTCAGCCGAAAGACGTCCACTGCTGAACATAGGCCTCCCCCGCGGCTCTCCACTCTGACCGGTCTTGTGCTTTCCGCATCCACCGCGGTCCCGCGATCTTTACTAGGTCGTCGCTCCATCTTGTTGGAGGCCTACCGACAGCTCGTCTCCCGGTCCGTGGACGCCATTCGAGAACCTTTTGACCCCATCGGCCATCAGTTCTGCGAGCTATGTGCCCCGCCCACTACCACTGAAGTTTCGCAATTGACAAAGTGACGACCGAATAGCCTAGTGGTTAGAGACCCTGATTATGAAACTTGAGGTCCCGGGTTCGAATCCCGGTCGGGGCAGATGTTTGTATGATGAATACGAATGTTTGTTCTCGGGTCTTGGATGTTTAATATGTATATAAGTATGTATTTATCTATATGTATAAGTATGTTTATCCGTTGTCTAGTACCCATAGTACAGGCTTTGCCTAGTTTGGGTATAGGTCAACTGGTGTCAATTTGTCCCATGTTTTTTTTTTATAATTCTTCGGGCTATGAAAACAATGCATTTTATTAATTATAGACATAATATTTCCTAGAAAAATTTGCTGCTTAAGAGCTACACAATTTTATTGATAACTAAATAGAAATAGTGGTAGTTTCATTTTTCAAAACGTCTGGGCTTGATTCCCGAGCTGAGTACAAGTTTTTTTTTTAAATGCATGAATGTAGTTTTTCTTCTTACTAAAATCGATGACATGTTCCTAAGAACAGATATTCGTATGTCTTATAGTTTCAGACTTTCCCATACTTTTGCGGGTGATAGGACCTTGTGCGAGGTCCGTCCAGATCGCTACCGCCATCTTACTCGCTAATCCTGCCGCTAAGCAGCAGTGCTTGCACTGTTGTGTTCCGGTGTGGAGAGTAAGACAGCCGGTGTAATTACGGGCACAAGAGGTATTTCATCTTAACTTTCTAGGTTGGCAACGCATCTGCAAACCGGGTGTCTATAGGCAGTGATGAACATTTACCATCAGGTGACCCACTTGCTCGTTTGCCTTCCTCGTCGTATAAAAAAAAATACTGACCGATATGTTACATCCTGTATAGGTATGGAACCTAAGTCAAAGTGCATGTTATTGTCAGGGTAAGGATATCAATCTCAAATACGGTGCCCTCAACACCAACCTCACAAAATACCTGTTTGTATTAACATTGCGTATGTTTCTCGTTAAGCTCAACACTCACGCCGAGCGTCCCGGTGCTCTGGTGTAATTTTTCACACAAGAAAACGTCTCGATCGCGTTCGCGTTAATGTCTCGATTACTATGAAAAAATCGGCAACGCCTCAACGGCACGTGCGACGTATTTGACACGATCGAAACGTTTGTTGTGACGTGAAATTTACTTTAAGCGCATTGAGCAAGCAATAAAGGAAGAGAAATAGTTCGCCGCGCCGCCGGTTGCGCGAACTCAGTAGGCCGAGCACGAGTTTTCGAATCCTGCGTAACGTTACGTTTGCCGTATCGAAATCGAGAAACCTCATGCTAAATTTTAGTTCGAAATAACGTGTTCCAAACGTCATAAAAATTCAGGATTCCAAAACTCGTGCTCGGCCTGCAGAGGCCCGAGTATGAATATTCGAAACCTGCGTCATGTAAAATGTTACAATGTTATGTGTACAAACGTTATCGAGTTTGTATGACGTTTGGAACAGAGGGTCGAGCACGACTTTTCGAATCTTGCGTAACCTTACGTTAACGTATCGAAATCGAGAAACTTCATACTAAATTTTTAGTTCGAAATACGCTCACGGGCGGGCGTCGTTCCAAACGTCATTCAAATTTCTCGATAATGTTTGGTATTACTCGATTATGTTACGCAGGATTCGAAAACTCGGGCTCGGCTTACGAGGGCAGGCCGTTTCGCTTGTTTTTTTTTATACAATGAGGAAGGCAAACGAGCAAGTAGGTCACCTAATGGTAAGTGATCACCACTGCCCATAGATACCCGCAACCCCGGAGGGCTTGCAGAAGCATTGTCAACCTAGAGAGCTAAGATGAAATGCCTCTTGTGCCCGTAATTACACCGGCTGTCTTACTCTCCACACCGGAACACAACAGTGAAAACACTGCTGATTAGCGGCAGGATTAGCGAGTAAGATGGTGGTAGCGATCCGGACGGACCTCGCACAAGGTCCTATCTACCACAGAATGTTACCAAAGACTGCTTATTCATTCGCTATACCTAAATACAAAACAGTACAAAATATTCTTTAAAAATTGTACCACAAGGAGCCATATTTCAAGAAAAATGTTTATTTTCACCCTCCTAAGCAGCTGCATTGCTTCCGATAAATAGGAAACTTGAAGTTTCATTTCTAAAATTCTATTACGGGTTCTAAAGAACGATTGCTGTGAAAGTGGCCCGCGGGAACATAAGTTGCTAGTTGTACAGCTGTTGTATAAAAGCAGAACGTGTTACGAGACTTTTGGTACACACCGTAGTACGTTATAAATAGAATACAGAACAATGGTATTTTGTTGGTATACACGTTATAAATAGAATAAAGAACAAACTAAACTACAACTAAAACTAAACTAGACAACACACACTAGACTACAACTAGAACTAAATTTGAAATTTGTGAAGAATAAAGAACAATTGTTTTTTTTTTTAAAACGATCGATGAATGATAATAATTTTGCTGCGAGCCATCCCAATACCTGGATAATACCTAAAGCGATGTCAAAAAAAAAATACATACAGTGGAACGTAGAACCTCCTCCTTTTTTGAAGTCGGTTAAAAATAGAATTAACCTGTTATTTTTGTTTTCCTTTTTTTATTTATTTATTTAAAAGTCACATGGTAAAAAAAACTGAAGCTATTTTAGTATTATTTCTCCGAACCATGTGGTGTATAAGAAAACCTTTTCACTTCTCGTGCTCTTAGAGTTCGTAATTTATGCCGGGTGCAGGTTGTATAAAATGGGTTTTTATGCTCTAGTCACTAGGGTCTAGTGCAGTGCCCAAAGCACGACTTGTCGAATCCTGCGTCACGTAAAATCGAATAGTAAACTATAACGAGTTTGTATGACGTTTGGAACAGCGCCCACCCGTGAGCGTATTTGGAACTAAAATTTAGTATGAGATTTCTCGATCTCGATACGATAACCGTAACGTAACGCACGATTCGACAAGTCGTGCTTAGGGCACTGAAGGTAAAATCGTCGTCTAAGACTAAAACGACGGCAATCAGGCCAAACTTGCGGGTGGTAGGACCTTGTGCGAGGTCCTCTATGTGCAGGCTCGAGGTGTCTATGGGCAGTGGTGATCACTTACCATCAGGTGACCCACTTGCTCGCTTGCCTTCCTCGTTGTATATAAAAAAAAAAAAAACTAAATTAAACTGACAGTAAATTACAGTTCGTCATTTTTGAAACAAAAAATTTGGTTGTTTTTAATTTTCTCGCAATCGAATTCAAAATCAAACTCGTTCACAAAACTCTACTATTTATCGGCGAACAAAATACGGAAAATCGCTATAAAGCTTGAACGGGATTATCCTAAAAAAAATATTTTCAACTTGATTATTTCTACGGCTGTCACCTTCACCTAAAACATCACCTGTACCCAATTCACACATTGGGAAAACCCGAACCAGCCATAAATAATACTGCAGATCAAAACAAGGCTGTATATCAGTCACGTAACGCGAAGGATCTCGTTTCAGGGATACGATTTTTTTATTTATCTCACTCGCCTCGTAATTTATTTTGCGAATTGTAATAAACTGACACATGTTGGGAGGGGTATAAAAATTATATTAGCCGCTTTGTTCCACGGGCCTCTGCCAGGGGCGGGGAGGGTTCACTCAATCAAATATAGACTCAGTTGATTAGCGTACTGGCAGGTTTGCTCTTTTGTTTATTTTTTTAGAGCTTACTTTTTTAAATTTGGGAGTAGAAAGTAGGGCGGCAAAGGATACGGTGTCATAAGTTTATTTGATATGGCGACAGCGTCGGTTTTGGTAAGCTGTGTAAAATGGACATGAGTGTGGTTGCGGCATTTCTTGTTTCGACCACCGGGTGAGATAACTTTGTGGCGCTGTAAATGTTATTAATTATTCTAAAAGTAGGTAATAATCGTGAGATACTTACCTAAGTAGAATGGTTGGTTTTGGGATTGTCGAAAGACTTCATGACGTAAGTTGTTGATGTCCATATAAAGTTAAACAAAAATAGAAACGTAGTAAATATCGATGAAATCATTTTGAAATAATAGCTATGGACTCGGACGTTTTAATAAGAGCCTAACCAAAACACGCAAGGTAGAATATTTAATATTTTACATACGGTAATTTCACTCCATCCATATGTATGGAGTAAAATGAATAACTATATTTGAAATAATTGTATTTCGAAAAGCACTGGACGAATGGAATGAAATAAATAATTAATATAGTGGGACAATTTTATTGACAAATAGGCCTATTCCCAAATTAAGCAGAGCTTGTGTTATTGGTGCAAGACAACATTACGGTTAAATATAACGCAGATAAATACATAAATACTTAATAAACATGAAATTCAGGAGCAAATACTCGTATCAATCATCGGGTTTGGGCTCGAGACCAATTTTCGTAGTCAGGTTCATCCACAAGGCTATTTGGTCGTCAAACTAGCGACCCAGCGTCCGATTTCTACTAAAATAAAAATAAGTTTATGCGTTCATAAATAAGCAGTAAACGCTAATAAGCCTTCAAAGACGCAAGATAAGGCAACAGCCGTAAAAAGCAAAAAACCACTCATTCCCAGTACTCTGTATCCATCGGTGGAAACACTCCTTGACAAAGTAAACGCCAATAAACTTTACTATCCAGCTGTAATGTCTCTTTTAAACTTTATGGGAACAGAGAGAGAGGTGATGATGTCGGATTATGAGTTACGTTCGTTTTATTTGTAATTAATACTTCTAATGGCCATTGGTTTAATTCTGGAATCATGTCGATTAATCGTTTGTGCAGTAACCGTTTAATTTCTCAAAGAAGGTCGAGCACGACTTTTCGAATCCTGCGTAACGCTACGATTATCGTATCGAGATCGAGAAACCTCATACTAAATTTTAGTTCCAAATACGCTCACGGGCGGGCGCTATTCCAAACGTCATACAAACTCGATAACGTTTACTATTCGTTTTTACGTGACGCAGAATTCGAAAAGTCGTGCTCGACCCTCAGTACTTGCGTCGCGATGATATTCGTCGTCATACAATGCGATGTCAATATGACATTTTCTGTGAAAAGGTTCCTCACCTACCTACCTTAATATTTGATCTAGTCTATACAAAGTATGGATAACAGTCACCCTATCATGGCGGCCAAACTTAATTTCCAGTTACAATTCACTATGCAAATTAAAGTAATATTATTGTCATGGAAAATTCCTATATGCAGCCTCATTTATTTTACGCGTGGAATAATATACCATTGTATTACATTTATTGGTCCGTCAAGTCAGACACAGACTAGACAATATCATTTAAAAAAAAATATTTAAGGCATTCTGAGAAAGATCGCTTTGAAGCGATAAGGCCGCTCATTATTTACCCTTAACTTTATATGCACACCTTTTTCGTGTTTTTTTTTATATAGTATTAAATGTAGATTTACATTTTGTTGTAAAGTAGGCACGGTGACCTAAGTCATAATAATACAATGTTACATGTACACAAACTGGCAACATGGCAGTACAACGTGACTGGCCTTTACGACCCAAACACCGAAGTTTCAAACTTTATAAACGTTATAAAAGAAATTGTAAGATACTTGGCCAAGAATAAATCAGATAGTTTGTTAACTAGCAGACATGGCGGCGCGCTGTGATCTAAAGTTGTTTTTGTGATTTTGTTTCTGTATTAATTGTTTTTTGTCGCAAAGCCATGATTGATGGAATTGTGGTAGACGGTTGCACAGATCTCAATGTCATTTGTAACTGTCCGTCTTAAATTCGAAGTCGAAAGTTAGGAAAATAAAACAAAAAGGCAGTGTAAATTTATTTGGAC
Source organism: Clepsis dumicolana (assembly GCA_963691665.1). Taxonomy (NCBI): domain Eukaryota; kingdom Metazoa; phylum Arthropoda; class Insecta; order Lepidoptera; family Tortricidae; genus Clepsis; species Clepsis dumicolana. The sequence continues at coordinate 17,017,809 of OY829509.1, forward strand.
TGTAGGTTTAATTATTTTTGTCTCCGGATCAAAGCTGGAGTAAAGAGAACTTAATTTAAATAAATTTCATAAAAACGTAAAATGATATCGCATTCATTGACAAATACCTTACCTACACCTTACAATTACCTATTTTTAAAGAAGATCCCACAAATAACTAATTATTCAAAAGTTTAAAACTTTAATTAAGAATATAAGCGGGTTGAAAGTTGAAATCTGTTTTTTGTCGACGCATTTCAAAACCACGCTTCATGCCCCATTGAAATCGCAAAAACTAGTTCCGCCTCTGCAAATCCCAAATCTCTCTGATTTATTCTTTAACCCAAAAAGGTCAGAACGCCTTGAATTTTTAAATTAAGACCGCAATCCCTTTAAACGCTCTTTTATTCAAACGAGACGTTCAAATCTCGCGCAGCTAAATCACTCGCTCGCCGAGATAAAGACGTCTTGTACAACTACGATTTAAATGCATTAGTTGTTCCATAGAACTGTAATGGCTGGGTTTGCGTTGGCTTCAACTTTTACATCTTTGTGCTAAAATTAACGGGCAGCGTTAAATGAGTTATGAACTACCTAGGCAAAGTTTAAGGGCCAGTGAGATTATTTTCGCTAAAAACGTATTTATATATTTTTTCCTTTAACTAAGAAAACAGTTATGGTCATAAGTGGGGTTTAATTATTGGCTATGGTCGTGTTCTTTGAGAAAGGGACATGTTTGTGTGCTAATCTAATTGACGGCCGAATAGCCTAGTGGTTAGAGACCCTGACTATGAAGCTTGAGGTCCCGGGTTCAAATCCCGGTCAGGGCAGATGTTTGTATGATGAATATGAATGTTTGTTCTCGGGTCTTGGGTGTTTAATATGTATATAAGTATGTATTTATCTATATAAGTATGTTTATCCGTTGTCTGGTACCCATAGTACAGGGTTTGCCTAGTTTGGGACTAGGTCAATTGGTGTCTAATTTGTCCCATGATATTTATTATTTATTTTTATTATTATTATTAATCCGCAACAAAAAACAAGCGACAGTCGATTGCAAAAGCAATTTCCAACAGCTTAATGGAAGTTAAAAGAGTGAAAGCTTTTTTTGCTCATCCATACCCACTGCCTACCAAGTTTCAAGTCAATTCAACCACTGGAATGAGCGACATTTTCCACCAATGAGAGACAAGCTACTGGCCTACAATTGGTGTAAATTGCCCGATAGGACTCTGTGATGGTACGGCTATGATCGTCTATATATTTATTTATTTAGTGTATCGAATGTATTTAGACTTTATTCAGGAAAACATCGTAGAGTTAGAGCACATCTCGGTAACAAGGAGGCAGCTTATTTGTCAATTTCAAGGCTTTATACAGTACATTGGATTGAGTGGTCTAGTACCCCGACTGTCATTCATTCCACCCGCTTACCTGGAACCTTTATGTTCCGGGGTAGACAAAGGGTTTATTGTAATGAGGCGAGCCTCATTCAATACAAGTTAGTGAAGCTCGCTTGTACTATTGTTGGCTGTATGGAATAAAGTAAGTGCTCGGATAGCGTGATAGACAGTGAAAATACTAGAAACAGGTATGTCTGAACCAAATGACCAATCTCATTCTGGTACGGGGATCCCTACGCCAGTAACTGGCCCTGTCGTCAGGTTATTGGGGTGACAGTTGACCTCCTTTGCGCTGCGAAGCGTTTACATTTCCAACATCCGAGGATGCGTACTTTCAATGTTGGGGCCCAGCGGGCCCCTACCCCTTTTACCATGGATTTATGAAATTCAATAATATTTGATATGGTTTGGCCAAACCAAGGTCGGAGGTCAATCTGTAAGACATGGCGTGTATTGGGTACCCAGGATTGCTATCAGATCGCCACCGAATCATGTACATGAGTATATAGGGTCAACCTTCCCAAATCAGCTTATTGGCTGAAACCTCCGTTACTTCAATGTCTCAAACTCAATTAACTCAGCCTCACAAGCCCAGCTGTGACTTGCAGGGTCGTTACCTTTACTGCATCTACCGATGCGAACAATACCCACTGGTTCCGCCGCTCTCGGTCCACTGCCATTTGTGTCTCCCGGTACACGTGACATTTAGCCACTAAAATCCGTTAGGACATCGCCTAGCGTTTGTACGCAGGATTTTATTACTCAAATAACTTGTGACTCTTGTTCTCAACTCTGGTCTCAGAAATGCATATTTGGTCTGTTTAATCAAAAAATATGGACCTTACGTTAACTCTCAGTTTGCTTGGAAGAAGCTTAAATTACCAATTTGAAGCAAAATTACTAGTGTATCGGCATAATTTTAACAATATAAAGTCTCATCAATCAATTTAATTTATTAACCCGTATTTATTACGTGGTTAATAATTTATCTGTAAAATGCCATCGAGATCGAACTGTATAGAAAATCTGTGATCGAGATGTAGTGTGGAAATCTTCAATAGTGGAGATTAATTATTACACGAAGTGTACTTTACTTGCTCTTGATTTAGAAATCTCATTGTAGCTTAATCCGCTCAATTTATTAATGAGAAATCTCCATTATTAAATAGTTCCGAGTTAGGGAACTTATCTAGAATATAACGAAAACCATGAAATTTAGTAGATCAATTAATTTATTCAATAGGAAGATCTACCTTATAATACATTTGAGGAAGCAAAAGAAACTATTTCAATTATTTAGATCTTCATTGATGATATCATTTCAATGAAAATCGAGGATTCTGTTCCTACAGAGCCATACTAATAAAGGGAAAACGAACCCCCAAATAAAAAACCCTTTTGGCTATTTACACACTAACACACATGCACACAGTGGTTAATAAACATATCACACAACAATAAACACAAATAATCACACAATAAAATATATACACAATTAGTTCATCTGAGTACAATGAATAGACTTAAGATTTTAGGTTCGCTTTTAGTTGGTGTGAAAAGGAGCTTTAATTGAGGGTCTAATTTACGTTAGCCTCAACTCTCCACCTTATTACATTGGTGAATGGTGCTATATTTACATAGCTTGCAATGGGTTGCCCTTGTGACTGCACACTTATTATCTGTTGTGCGACAATGAAGTTCGCTCTTTATTCGTTATCAAGGTTTAAAACAATTAGGAAAACAGTATCAAAGATCGGCAAGTAAATCTAAAGCTATGAATCAAGGGAATTACAAGATTTCTTATTCATTTCACACAGATTAACTTAGTACACATAAAATTACGTTTTACAATTTACTCTTTCCAGTATTGTCAAATAAATCCATGACCCTTTATAAGTTCAATTTCCAACGTCGGTCATCTCAATCCCTCGAACTCTAGGTGTGACTTCTCTACTACAATCAAGCCCAAACACCTCCAAATACTCCCACATTTCTCACACATTAAGATCAATAGAACCATGATCATTAATCCGAACAATATCAACATTATGACCTCTATTGAGTTCCAACCCTTATATTCAACCTGAATCAGGCGATAACAAGACTCATATAGTTCGTCTAGATTCATTTTTTACTATAATACAGAACAGTAATAAACAAGTAGTGGATTCATTTGATAACCTGTATTAATAACTGAAATCGGGTACTTTACCGAATAACTCCTGGATGCACTTTTCACTCCCTAGCTAAATTACAAACTAACTTATTTATTTAGATTTTAGTTCGATATGTTAGGACCTTCAACAACCCTAGCTCATAGGTTCTAACAGAGAGAATCGCTAAGATTTTTCTAGGTTCTTGTCGTGAAGCGAGCCAAGATCCAACTGCCCCAACTTCCTCCTCCACTCCCGTCAGCGTCATCCTTCGGGTCTCCACCTCTCTCCGGGAGCTGTGGGCTTGTCTCTGTAATTTTAAAATATTCCCACGAGTAATTCCGTACATATGATTGGTTAATGACTATGACCGATCCTTGCGATTGGACGATAGTCATGCTAGAGCGTAAGCTCCGCCCTTAAAACATCATCATCAGCATCATGATGTTTTTGCTTGCTATGATTTTTTTGACTGGTTTCACTCGAGTCTAAAGCAACACGTGGAAGCAATTTACGTATCCTAGCAATTGAAAGATTGCACAAAGTCCTTTGTCTATAATGGGTTCTTAAGTATCGACTTGTCAAGCGTCATTTTTACGACTTAGTTTTAAGAAAGCGAGTCAGGTTTCTTTTGTCTAATTTAATTTTATGTTGCGCGTTGGTCGACTCTATAAATCTTAAGTTTTGTTTAAGATAATTTTTTGTTCCCTTGAATTCTGGGTAAAACTTTCTACACGTGAACGTTGCTGTCTGCGTTATTTGAAATTTATGGGCGCTAAGTCTGTATTTTATAACTTATTTGATACGCGGAAGCGATAACGCTACGTTGACCATCTCAACTCACTCTACCAAGCGATCCTAGCGGATCTGTGACAAATTCAGCTTGCAAGATTTGATACAAACAAACTATAAACATTGCAAGTTAAATAAAACTTCGTAAAAACTTAGGGTGCAATACAAAATAACTACCTATCAACAATGGACCAATTCACGAAAACCGATATTGAAATGATACCGTTTCGCTGCGTATCATTTTCGAGAGGCGAACATTATATTTTTGCGCCGTATTGTCGTTCCCGAATCGGAACATTATCCCACCTGATTGGAGGATCACTGGGCCTGTGCGGACAACTACCAATCGCGATATTTTGCAGGCAAAGATTTGTAGTGATTTATTTTGTCGTTCCATTTTATTCCGCCGTTAAAGCTGCATTGAATACAATAGGTATTTACATTCCATTTAAGGTCTTATGCTTTCTTTACTTTTATTGTATCAGGCGTTACTTTGCGGAGGTCCATATTTATGAACTAAAAACATTACTTTACTCACCCGCGACTACAAATGAAAAATTGTTAATCTGTGCGGCAATTGTATGTTTCCATGTGGCACCTCCGCCTCCTACACGAATCAACACATGCCACACAGACCCAACTATCACCACCACCACTAAACTACACGCTGATGCGTTTCGGCACTCTCCACGAAGCCATTATCAAAGCTAAACACTACAACAACCGCTCACCATGCCACCATTACCACTACAGTTGATTCGTATAGGAGGCGGAGGTGCTGCATGGAAACATAGATTTGCCGCACAGATTAACTATTTTTCACTTGTGGTCGCGGGTGAGCAAAGTAATTGTTTTTAGTTTTTTTCTTTTGTTTGAAATAGCGTCGACATATAAACGAATCTAACTATCTATTATATATGTAATATACGACATTACATTATTTTATACATTATACATACAGATACATTTGAAGAACAGAGAGGAACCTAGGCGAAGCTACATGGATCAGATAAAGGAGAAGGCCGGTGTCGTGTCGTATCAGGAGGTCAAAGATCTGGCTCATAGGAGAGATGATTGGAAGAAACTCCACCGACAAGAGTGTAACTTAAGTTTGATGACGATGATGATAACATACATATAAAAAAGTCGTGTTAGTTAGAACACTTGTAACTCAAGAACGGCTGAACCGATATTTATGATATTTGATTTATTGGATTTGTCCCCACCCCGAAAACTATTAAAATATCGGAACAATTCACGGATTAAAAATTACACAGAAAGCTAGTTTCCTAATAAATTAGGTTTTTAACTCCGCCATCTTCCGCAATTGACAACTCACGTCACCTATACAAATTGGCTAAGGCGGTACGAAGTTTGCCGGGCCAGCTAGAATAAATAACTAGCTTATGCCCCGCGGTTTTGCCCCCGTGAAATCCCGTGGGAATTTCGAAAAATCCCTTCTTAGTGCACATCTAGGATACTCAAGGTATATGTTTGCCAAATTTCAAGTCTCTAGGTCCAGTGGTTTAGGCTGTGCGTTGTTTGTCAGTCAGTCAGTCATTCAGTCAGTCACGTTTGTAGTTATAGAGAGTCATGTTTGTTTTGTAGGTATAGATTATAAAAATTATTGCACAGTTATTATTTCAATTGAAAACCGACGCAAATTGAGAGACCAATTATATTTTTTTAAATTGGTTAGTGCCTTGGCTGACTCCCCTTATCTTCATATAAATAGGTTTTGGAGTTTCTCGATTTAATAGTCGTCGTAATAATTGTTTTTCGAGCCCCGTTCACCCGAACCAATTATGCAGGTAATTATTTTATTAGTAAAGTGATAATTTTAAATGTTTCAATTTAGAACCAGAAATATTTAATGGTTCCTTGCTCAAATTTAAACCTCCCATTTTTGACTTAATTAGTGCTTAAGCTTAATTTCTTACTTGTATGTATGTATGTATGTCTCTTTATTGCACATAAAACAAAAAAATACAGATAACAGAACAAAAGCAAATGTACAAAGGCGAACTTATCCCTTAAAGGGATCTCTACCAGTTAACCTTCGGGCGACTGACAGGACATCAGAAAAAAGAGTACTTGTCTAATGTTCGTCTACCTTTCTACTTTTTTTTAATACGTATTTAGACATTTTTAGATAGTAGCGAATATTTTGTACGACGATTTTGACAAAGAGCCCAAATTTTGCATAGATGTTTCCTTTATTACGTAGACGAAGTTGGATTTTGCGAAATTCCCACGGGGTCGGGAGGTCTGCCACGGGAGGTGAAGCCGCGGGCGCAAGCAAGCGAACATATTATAACGCATTAACTGGATCGAAGCTACTTCATTCACAAAAAGATCGTCATCAATTAAATAATAAAAAACACAAAACAATTGAATTCAAAGTCGGACAATATCCCCGTAATATTTCGAATGCGAAAAATAAAGACTAAATAAAAACACAATATCAATAATGGAATAAGAAATAATATAAAAAGTAATTAAATGACAGAAATAATAATTACAATATATCAAGTCACAGTATGTGAGAACTATTATACCTAATAAAACAAAGGTAAAATACATTTCAATGTCAAATAGTTTCGCTGTACTCTTTCACAGGGTACAGAGGGTCGAGCACGACTTTACGAATGCTGCGTAACGTTACGGTAATCGTATCGAGATCGAGAAACCTCATACTAAATTTTAGTTCCAAATACGCTCACGGGCGGGCGCTGTTCCAAACGTCATACAAACTCGTTATAGTTTACTATTCGTTTTGACGCGACGCAGGTTTCGAATATTTGTACTCGGGCCTCAGTACAGTTGGCGTCCGAACGTTACACTAAAACAAATTTGTGTACTACCAATTAAATAACATACCATACGATTTCGTAGCAGTTTCGTAGCACAGTCGTAGCCTCGTAGACCCGTAGCGCCGTAGCACCGTAGACATGGCAGTTATTTCGTTTTAGAATCCAAACGCTTTGCCCAATAACTTGGCAACGGTAAAGCGTAGGAATTCTAAAACAAAAACCCTGCATTGCTTCATTTCAGGATGTCCGAAAATCCTGCATTGCTTCGTTGCAGGATGTCCAAAAACCCTGCATTGCTTCATTTCAGGATGTCCAAAAACCCTGCATTGCTTCATTTCAGGATGTCCAAAAACCCTGCATTGCTTCGTTGCAGGATGTCCAAAAACCCTGCATTGCTTCATTTCAGGATGTCCAAAAACCCTGCATTGCTTCGTTGCAGGATGTCCAAAAACCCTGCATTGCTTCATTTCAGGATGTCCAAAAACCCTGCATTGCTTCGTTGCAGGATGTCCAAAAACCCTGCATTGCTTCATTTCAGGATGTCCAAAAACCCTGCATTGCTTCGTTGCAGGATGTCCAAAAACCCTGCATTGCTTCATTTCAGGATGTCCAAAAACCCTGCATTGCTTCGTTGCAGGATGTCCAAAAACCCTGCATTGCTTCATTTTAGGATGTCCAAAAACCCTGCATTACTTCATTTCAGGATGTCCAAAAACCCTGCATTGCTTCGTTGCAGGATGTCCAAAAACCCTGCATTGCTTCATTTCAGGATGTCCAAAAACCCTGCATTGCTTCGTTGCAGGATGTCCAAAAACCCTGTGTTGCTTCATTTCAGGATGTCCAAAAACCCTGCATTGCTTCATTTCAGGATGTCCATATATCTTCCTTGCATTTCGTTGCAGTAGTTGTACTCGTAAATCATAGAATCGCATTTACTATTTTAAGGGTAAGCTGAGGCCCGAGTACTTCGAATCCTGCGTAAGTAACGTTATCCTTTCGAAAACGAGAAACTTCATATAAAATTTTAGTTCCAAATGCAAATTTCTCGATAACGTTACTACTCGATTACGGCAGGAATCAAATATTCGTACTCGGGCCTCTGCCTTCAGTATAATTGACCAGTAAACTAACCTACTTGTGCATGATATTTTTTACAAAACGCTACTGTAAATAAAGTTTAGTGCAAAATAGTACAGACAAAAATACCTACCTACCTTTCGCACTGCTTCTTAATGTCTGATCAGCAACGGGCTTACCTGCAAAAGACAATTAAAGTTAGCTTTTTAAGTTTTTTTTTTTATACAATGTGGAAGGCAAACGAGCAAGTGGGTCACCTGATGGTAAGTGATCACCACTGCCCATAGACACCCACAACCCGGGAGGGTTCGCAGATGCGTTGCCAACCTAGAGAGCTAAGATGAAATGCCTCTTGTGCCCGTAATTACACCGGCTGTCTTACTCTCCACACCGGAACACAACAGAGCAAGCACTGCTGCTTAGCGGCAGGATTAACGAGTAAGATGGTGGTAGCGATCCGCACGGACCTCGCACAAGGTCCTACCACCCGCAAAGTCCATTCTAAATGGCAAAAGTGTACTTGTTTTCTTAACTCATAGTGAAATAAACGGATCATTCTTTATGTCAAATCTGCTCGACTGTTTCGGACTGACTAGTTCTTCTTCTAGAAGCGAACGAGCCGGCCGGAGAAATGGGTTAAGTTCGACTTATAATACATTAGTGATCGGCTTATTCAATTAATAAACATGTTCTCAACTCATGATCTCAGTAGGAGTATCTTTTTGTATTTTTTCTCCCAATTTTTTATTTTTACGGTTTTCCCGTGAATATCAATTACATTTTTTATAAACTCACTGAAACATGAATACACAGAAAAAAACCAGAAAAATGCCAACCCCGGGAATCGAACCCGGATCCTCGACACTCCGGGTTGTGTGCTTTTCCCCTACACCACGGTTGGACATAACTGGCATGGCTGGGCTTATGTCCAGCCGTGGTGTAGGGGAAAAGCACACGACCCGGAGTGTCGAGGATCCGGGTTCGATTCCCGGGGTTGGCATTTTTCTGGTTTTTTACCGTGTATTCATGTTTCAGTGAGTTCATAAAAAATATAATGTTCTCAACTCTTGAAAGTAGGCGACAAACAACTCTTAAGTTTTCTTTTCATATCCATGAATACTTCTTAAAGTAATTTAGACACATACAACATTATTCGTCTTTATCTTTTACTTCACCACTCGCCTTCGCAAGACACAGACAAAACACAATTTGGCTGTAAGAGTATTTATATATTTTTTTAAATAATACGTATTTTTACTTATTATGCACAAATTAAATCAGGTACCTAGTATTATTATTTTGTAATGCAGCCTTGCTAGCAGCTTTGAGCGCAATTGTCACTTTTCGGTACTAAATTACAACCGATTTCACACACACCAGGACAACCCTGAAAAGCCCGAGAAAATGACATCCTGTAATCTAACTACTTTTACAAGCCGCATACTTGTTCACAAGACTTGGACATACCCGCAAGTTGTATAACCTTATCTAAAAACACCACACACGCAACACCCTAACACTGATAAATTATCTCAAAAATGTAGCTCAAAATTTTACATTTCCATGCAAAGATTTACCCAGCATTTTGAAGGAAGACGCAGCTCGCTGAATTACGTTTACGTTAAAACTTTGCATACTTTTCGCATTGCACGAGATTTAGCCTCGTCGAATAAGGCCAAGTCGCGGTAATAAGGCCGCTTGGCCAATAAAACGTTGCTGTCATAGTCTCATGGCGAATAGCGTATTTCAAGCGCTTTACCTAACATAGTGATATTAAAAGCGGAAGCGTATGACAAATATAATGTTTATTGTCTTCCTGGTACTTGTAATTAAAATTGCAGCTTTCAAACTCGAACTCAAACTCTTTGTTGAATATAAAATGTTGTGTATAAAAGGTCTTAAAATATCGGTTAGCCCCAACATTTTACCTACCCTGTAATGATTAACATAATTATAATGTTTTACAAGCTTCTATTTAAGTGGCACTGTACGTAAGTCGCCAGCTTCAAAATTTGTAAGTTTAATTTGACCCACTTCCAGTATGGACATCATGCAGGTTTGATGACAATAATAAGCACCTACAGTCAACGAAAAGTACCTTCAGTCGAAAGAAGCTTGTATTATTTAGTTTTGTTCTCGCCGTATCGAATTCGAGGGCGAAAGTACTATTTCTAAGTCTGATGGATGTTAACAAACTTCACCCCACTGAAAAAACTGTCTCTTGATAAACAAAAGTAAAATTGACTTAAAACACCGCAGAAATTACTATGAACCTCTTAAAGAATTCCTCACTTAGTTAAAGATAAACCCGAAACAAAATGTTTCATCTCATTGCTTATTTCACGTAAAATAACCTCCAGGAAACAGCAACCGCGACAGTCACACAAAGAGCAAAAGTGAAAACACTCCGTATTAGTAAGGCCGCTACATTTTGTACAATAAGGCCATTATTAAAGAATCAGATAAAAAGGTCCGGGGCCCAGCCAATTACGGGCTACATTTGAATAAAATTATAATGTTCATACCGAGTTTATTTATTTCAGACACAGATAGCATCGCAACGTTTTGCTACGTAAGCGCTGTATTTTACGTACATTTTTATATGAAGGTGGGAATAATTACGTAATTATACGCCTTTTATTGTGCTGTAAAATGAGTTGGGATAAAGTCGTTCTGAAGTTATGGCTGAGGGGAAATTAACGTAAAACGGTTTCACTCCTAAAAATGTCAATGCCGTTGACAGCTACTAAGCAGCGGCCTTATTGTCTAAGCAGCGGCCTTATTGTCTAACTCGCGCGGAATCACAATCGCGTTCATTTTGTACGGGCTGACAATTGGTATCGGAAACAGCTAGCTGTCACAGTCGTACAAAAACTGACATTTCCATCCGACGACGAGTGTCACAATAGTCACGCAATTACGCTGCAGGTGACGAAGTTTACGTTAGTTAAACAAGCTTTAATAATCTTTACACAAGAAGGAAAAAATAACAAGATAAACATAAAGACAAACAACAAGACTAATACCCTAATTAAGTGACTTTACATTTTGTTTCTCTAATTTCCTTCAAAATGGATTTCTAGGTAAACTAAATTACTTCCCATGTCTAGCAGATAATGACATATTTTCTGATTAGGAAAATTGTAACGTTATTAATTGTATAAACACGGTAACAAAACTAATTAATTTGACAAAAAATTACAACGTCGGAGCCTTACTAAGCTGGATGTGGACTAAGCAACAATGGTGTCAATCCACCACAATATCCTGGTAACTATCGAAACCCATCCTAAGCTTCCTTCCAACAATTAACGAACCTCCACAAACCATCGTAAGTATAATAAACCTCTCAATCACACAGTGCCCAGTGTCTCCTACCCCCACCGTACCCCATACCTCCCCCCCCCCACAGCCCTTTGTGAGACATTCTCAAGAGGCCGCGATAATGCTGGGACTCGGAAGCGATATTACAATTATGTCGAGAGCAATTCCTGAGATAGCAAGAACATTATGACTAAATTAATATTGTTATTTATAACTTATTTCTTAGACCCTAAGTTAATTAACGCGAGATGTATGTTAAACAAGGCATGTGTAGCGAACAACGGTGTGATAGCTTTTCTAACAAGTTTACTTCAGACTTTCATGATCAATGTTCCTAATCTGCAAGAATATCACGTATAACAAATTTTGAATTATTTCTGCTCAAAATGACGAGGACTATCTATTCAAATAATATATGGACCGTCACAAAACTGACTAATAAATCTTCTAAGGAAAATTTTCGCACTTTTTTGGCAAAAGGGGTACTTACACAGTTTTTTGAAAATGCTCTTTTAAATTGAGTTTTAAGATCTTCAAAATTGTACGCAGTGTGTTTTTTTAGCTTGCATTTTAACTATAATACAAACGAATAAATTAGGTAGGTACTGCACACAGAAAATGACATTTCGCTAATGGCTCCTATACACAAACTTTCTGTTACCGTTTGTTTTTTAGTGAATGATGGGCGCTAAAATGTTATTTAATTAACATCTAATGGTGTGGTAGTTAATACTGCACTCCGAAACCAGTTAATCCTCTATGGGACTTTGATTTTGAAACTAATAATCAATCTAGTCAACTCGGTTTATAAGGCCTGTTCTGCAGCACTGGATACTCCCAAATTGGCCCAATCAAAACCCAACCCAATACAGAAACACTTGCATATTAAAGAGGCTTCCTATTGGACAATGTCGCGTTCGCTACTTGGCTATTTCAATAATTGACACCTTGGCTATTTTTAGACATTTCTAGTTTTAATTTAGAATAAGCATTTATTTTATTGTTTGTGTTTAGTTAATTTTTTTATTGAAAATTTTAAATTTGAAATCGCATCAATAGAGAAACAGTAATTATAGTTTGATTTTGATCATTGATTATTGTGTAAATTCAAAAAATAGTCAGCCCACGTAGATACCTAAACATTTTACTTAAAGTAAACGTCAATGTATCTGACATTGTATCCCTTCAATCTCAAAATGTTCCTGTAACTTAAATTTTAATGGTTAAACTGAAGATGTTTGATTGAGTCAGGTATTGCAACTTCAAAGTTATTCTGAAATATAGCCTAAACCTTCTTATAATTGTTTTGAAGGAAACAGGAGCCATTTCTCTAATAAGATGAGATGGGGATGGTGTTGATTTCCACGATCTTACTTACTTCCATCCTCAACCGCCGATGTCACTATTCGGTACTAATTGACAGCCGATAGATACTTCAGCGCTGAGCGGTCACGAAAAAACTTACAGAATAACACCCACCGAAAACTTCTCACCAAAACTGTCATTTGCACAAGACTTAGAATGACATCCCTGAATTCAACGAAAAAAAATCACAATTAAACTATTTCCTTACCCGCATTTCATCATTTCTTGCCAGCACTACAAATACCAGATAGACGTATGTCATAAAACAAATATATGACTCTACTCGTATTCTAGGATTCGATGCGACAAGTAATATTGTCCTTGAGATGCCTCTTTTACGATAGCACTAAAACATGCCTACTTGTCTACTCATGTCGTTATGTGCTTATTACAGTGATATGCTTATTGCTGTGATAAAAAAATGCGTATTGTTTTTCATGCATTCAAGGCTAGGATTTATAACTTTAAGTGCCTAATTATTATTTTCAACCACTTTTAATACTACGTTTCAATTTAATACATCTATAATATCCTAAACAGCTCAAACTCAGTGCATTTAACAATTCAAAACAAACAAATTATAGGTTAGGATCCCGAGTTTGCGTTCTACAGCAAATTACGTTCGTGTGCGCTCGGGTGGATTCGGCTGTGATCGGGCGCCCTCGGGTTTTAATCTCGGCTAAATTGCTTCGGTTCGGCGAAACGTCTAATATAGTACAAGATAGGACTCGGGCTGAAAAGGCCTTTGGTTCATATTGTGAGATTTAAATGTACCGCTGGCAATATAATTTATTTCGAGACGAACGGAATTCAAGGACGAAAGTTGGAGAAGTTTGGCTAATTTAAGTCGGACAACGCGGTGTGTGGAATTATACCCTGTCAAAAAACTTAAATAGGTTCTTATTAAGACTTTAAGGCTCTTAGAAAAATATAAAATGGTGTAAATGTAATGCTAAATACAAAATAATGTTTAATCCCTTGGCGAGATCTTAACAAACGTTAAGTAGGTACTCAATAAAAACATAAATACAGTACCAAATCACGCTATATTTTAACTCACTTTTCCTATCCCGGAAAATCACAAGCCTATCCTTTTCCCGGAAATAAACATTGTTTACGTATCACTACCTCTAAAACAATAGACTGTCATAAACCTGTCAAATTAGACCCGGTTACAGAACAAACACGCACGTCCCAAATACCTATAGCATTATGAACTGATACAATACGGAACTCGGTCCTATAATGCGGATAAATAGAAAGACCCGCTATTAATGAGCGAGCACGTGCTTCCTGCATCGCTTCTCTTTTTGGCAAGTTTATACGTAGAGGGTCCGAATCGGACGTGATCGCAATGGGTAAGGTATATGGAGTGACAATGGAGCCTATTACTGCACCCGTGGAGTAACTATGCCGCTTGTAGTGACCAATATTGGCATATTACATCTATCGCATACGAGAGGAGGCTCTCACGAAGATCATTTAGTTTTGTGAATGTTATTTTTGTACGCCGTTATCGAGATTTTTCTATGGCATTTGGAACTGAACAGCGCCCCCCCCCCCGTGAGCGTATTTGGTACTTAATGAATTTTGTCGATGGCGATATGATAACGTTACTACTCGATTATTTTACGTAGGATTCGAATATTCGTGCTCAGGGCACTTGATGAGACGGGCACAGGATCGCCAGGAGTGGAAGAAGAGTGAAGAGGCCTGAATCCAAGAGTGGATCACCACCACCATGTAGATCACAATGTTAATGATGATAAATACCTACAAAATTTAATGTAAGTATAGCTTAATTAATTACCTACGGTCGAATTCAGGGGTACCTACAATACATAAATAAGAAAAACTTAACACCAAAGTATCATTAGTTCGAATTTTCAGTATTGCGAACTTTAAGTTCTGCCGTAGTTATAATTTTTAATCAATATGATATAAACCTAACCCGATCTACTTTTACGATTGAGATAATAAGCTGTCGAGCCTTGTTTGAGCTGAAATAAGTTTTTTGAGACCTATAATAATGATGTTATTATTTATGAACTAAAAAACAATTACTTTGCTCACCCGCGACCACCACGCGCGCGCGTGGTCGCGGGTGAGCAAAGTAATTGTTTTTTAGTTCATAAATATGGACCTCCGCAAAGTAACGCCTGATTCAATAAATTATTTGTTATTATTTAGCCAATTGATGTAATTTTTAAACCAGATTTGATTATAAATTCCTATAAGTATATTATTTTTCAAAATCATGTACTTACACCAAAGTTTTCGTTCAGCAGAAAGTAAGCTTTAGAATAATGAAAATTCGAATTCAGACTACCTGCTACTGTTACGAGCCAATTCAAATGGTTTTTATTTTCAAAGACATTTTAACCTTTCAACAAGTACACTTTCCGAGGAGCTTGAAGTGAAATGGCAAATGCAAACGAAAGAAAATCCAAAATACATGTCTCCCCATGTTTTTAGCAGTGATTTGAAAACATTATTCGTGGGCATATTTCTCGTCAACTGCCATTACTTGTGCAAATATTTGCGGACCCGAGACTCGAATTGACAAAGGTTTTGTTTGTGAGGCAGTTATTATTGTGGCTTGTTTAATATTTAATATAGACCATATAATATGTGTGTTGGTATATGGCTGCAACTTGTTGAGCAGTGTAAAGTGTATACATCCCTTTGTGATTCTTAAATTCGTAGATTTTGACCAGCATGCTTATTGTCTAACTCGCTCGCAATCAGCATCGTGTTCATTTTGTATGGGCTGACAATTGGTATCGGAAACAGCTAGCTGTCACAGTCTTACAAAAACTGACATTTAAATCCAATGGTGAGTGTCAAAATAGTTAAGTACACCAAAGTTAAATACATCTCCTGGTCAATTAAATCGTGCCAGTAAAGTGTTCTGGTGTAGTTTTACTGTTCCTAAAATACCTACTGTTATATTTTTTATCTTTGTTTTCTGAGATATTATGAGTTTTCTTTGTATAATTTGGTTATAAATGTATTATAAGAGCTATGTGGATATGTATAGTAACTTGTCTTCATAAAAAAATGACTGCGCCAAGTTTCTTGCAGTAATCATGGTCTTTCCAAAAGCGAGCGCTGGTAGACTAAAATACCGACCAAGTGCGAGTCGGACTCGCGCACAAAGGTTCCGTAGAAAGATTTTAACGCTTTTCCCCAGTGTTTTAAGAAGTCCAGTGTAAGCCGAACCCTGCTCCTAAGCAAAATGTACGCAGTGTGGGGTCAACTTATATTGGTCTGTGAAATCTACAGACAGACATAAAAATTTAAGATTTTGAGACTTTTTGTGGTAGTAAGTGCTATAAGAGCTAGCTTCATACCAAATTTCAAATTTATAGGACAACTGGAAGTACCCTTTAGGTTTTTGGATTTCGTCAATTTGTATGGAAATAGCTTTTTTGATGACCGTATCTTTTGATTGCGTTGACGTAGAAGGTTGATTTTTTCACAGCTTCAAGGGACCGCAAGCTTGAGTATTTGATAATAATTTCAGCACGCTACCTCCACGCGTTCTAGAGAAAAAGGGTCTTGACAGACAGACAGACAGACAGACAGACAGACGGACAACAAAGTGATCCTATAAGGATTCCGTTTTTTCCTTTTGTGGTACAGAACCCTAAAAAAAGACGTAAAAGAGCATTTAACTGTCATTGCTGAATAAAATTTTAATTTTGAGTGGTGCAAAATGACAAAAAGTAACCCTCATTTTCCCAGAACGTCATGGGTAGCAAATTACATAATTCCCTCAGCCGGTAAGCGTAGTAATTACAAATATATCACCCCAGCCATTTCCCTCCACTAATGCTCCCACTTCCCAAACTTGAGGTTCTCCAAATTCCCACCCTTCAAATTGTCATAAATTACAACTCCCCATTTGACTATTTCCGCCACACACTCTAAACTGACAATGTTCGAGCCTCTAACCTGAAATTGCCCAGAAAGTTGCCAACCCGAGCCTTAAAAAAACTTTCCCACCACACCAGAACATCCCAACTCCAAATTACAGCTAAATAAAAGCGGACTCTGCGCGCCGGTGATAAAGTGCGATTTGTGTTGTTAGTTTGATGTGGCAAAGGTGCATTTTCTGTGTGGCACAGGTCCTTCGGAGTCGTCTCACGTCTTGCGTCGGGTAGATCACGTCCTCAGTTGCCCTAGCGTTTATTATGCAATAGCTAAATGTAATAGACATGTTCGGCTCCGAATAGAGGCCTAAAACGGACAAAGTGTGCTAGTTTTCAGGTTCAACCGCTGCAGAGTTCGCCGGATAAAGTAAAACTTCTGTTTGATTGGCCGCATTCTTGAGCTAGTTTATAGATCGAGAAAAAGTAGTGGCGTCGGATATCTTTCACAGTTTTCTCCGCCAATGGGAACCGGTTCGCGAGCGTCAGCGGCAGATTAAGAGCAGGAAGCAATCCACGCAAGTGACAACTTGATCAGGTGAACACTCTTTAGTACTTAATCGCTATTTCTCCATCAATATTAAGGGATTCAAAGATCCAGCATAATCACAGGGAGGGGTGGAGATTCCTCATTTTACCCACTCATCCCTTGAGGGACGAAATAATCTAAGAAAATTGGGTAACACTTTTTCGTGATAAATATTGCAGGGAAAATGGGTATTTTTGACGCTTCCGAGGGCGGGCTTAGGCAAGGTTTCGTGGGATAACCGCTAGTATTTTATAGTATTTTGAGGAGAAATAATAGAATATGAATAAAGGATGTCGAGGACTCGGAAACGTCGTTGAATTAGGCTGTTATACTTAATTATGTCAGGTCTCGAAATAAATTAGACTTATGTTTTTTTTTACTTTCTCAATCTTCATTATTCTTTGTTAGATTTAAAGTAGATTTAGTCGACTATTAAGTGTTGTAATTTTGAACATAATTTTAAGAAGCCAAATTATTAACATTTATTTTTCTAAACACAAACGTACAAACATAGACCAGCGGATACAGGTTGGAATTTCAACAAAATACACATATAGATTGGTATTGGTATCAAACCGTCCGTTCTACAATAGTCTCTTTGTAACTTGACACGCAATCAAAATAACCCACAATGTCCAATTCAAGGATATCCCAGCCCGTAACGTACCGGACATTCAACGTTCAAACAATGTAACGGACAACCGTTAAAGGCTGAAAGGTTGCAGCGAATTAACCGGACAATCCAGCTGTGTGTCAATTGGCTGTTACAGCGAAGGGTCTCTCCACGAGGCTTGAACCAGGGGAAATAAAAATGGCGTTTTACAAACCGCTCCTCTATACATTTTAGCGGTGGTCTTTCATCCAATATTTGTTCTGTTAACGTGTTAAATTTCCACTCAAAGATGGATTGCGTTGCGAATTCATATTGCCTCTCATTTTTGCGATTCGACGTCGCATTCAATTTCAAGTTTACATTCTCAAGAAAAGAAGAAGTGGCATCAATTTAAGTCTGTATTGTTTTTGGCTCTCATAAAACGGCATCGACATTGGCACTGATCGAGCACTTAAAAAAGGATCCAAGAGTAATTTCCATCGAAGTTTATGTTAATGTTATATTACCTTAATGATGGTAACGTGTTGCGCGGCATACACCGCGCGCTCCCTTCTTGATTTCCCTTGAGCGCCAGCGATCACCGGGAGTGGATAGCATCCAATTTTTATCATCCACTTACGTATCAGAGGCTCTCTGCTAAATTGCGGGTTGCGTGTTTGATGTGCGGGGGATTGTGCCTTGGAGGGTTTATTGTAAGTCTATCATATAAAATGATGATAATTTTGTGGTCTTTTTTTTATTTTTAATGTAGGAGGGGCAAGTCGTAACAAAGTCTTAGGAAATTTAATTTATTACCAGTTCTTACGTTCGCCTCGGAACCTTTATTTTCTTAAATCGAATTCATAAATTTGCTCCGTCGAAGTATTAATCATTTCTGTGCTCTCTGTGCACACAGATATAAAAATGTTTTTGTTTTAATTGGTTTCAAAATATATTCTTGTTTAACAGGCAGGTTGGTCAGACCATTTACGTAATAAGATTTATTATTTTACACCTAAATAGGGCCTTAAAACTTATTGATGAAAATGATCATCGGAAACTTTTCAAATGTTGCAAATGATTTTATTTAACTACAACTTGAATGGTTTGGTCGACGGGCGAGCTTAAACCGCGGTAAAAATTATTATTAATAATAATAATAATATCATGGGACAATTTACACCAATTGACCTAGTCCCAAACTAGGCAAAGCCTGTACTATGGGTACTAGACAACGGACAAACATACTTATATAGACAAATACATACTTATATACATATTATACATCCAAGACCTGAGAACAAACATTCGTATTCATCATACAAACATCTGCCCCGACCGGGAATCGAACCCGGGACCTCAAGCTTCATAGTCAGGGTCTCTAACCACTAGGCTATCCGGTTGTCTTAATTACCGCCAGCCCAAATGCCTTCCCTCAAGACCGCGGTTTTTCCGTGATCCACTGGCAAGTTTTACCGGTGCGCCCACAAAACCGCGGTAAAGCCCGCTCGTCGAACCCCCCCCCCCTTCAAACTTTTCTCTTTTGCTAAGAACAATCCAAATCGTTGTGCATTGCCAGTAAATTTTCGTGAAGGTAACAGCATCTTTCGTGGCAATGCCTCGATGATTTCCCTCAGCGCTCATTGATACTTGCAACTTCAACAGAAATTCACAATTCGTTGAAAAAACTCAAACAAGCGACTTACTTGGAAGTTTTTTAATCAAATCCTAAGGTACGGCGACAACTTGGCAACTGTTTTAATTGTAAAAGAAAAATAAAAGTATTTCCCAAATTGGTTTCGTGTGGTGTTATCATTTTGAAGAAGGAATACCTATGAGATTTGGTGTTTACTAGTTAAATTAATAAGAAGTGAATTAGGTACAATGAAATAAAATACTTATGGAATACTAAAATTATGATGAACGATTTACGTTTCTCATTTCCATTAAAGCAAGTTTCGAGCAGCTCTGCTGTAGAACTTTTGCACAGCTACATTCTTCAAAATAATAACTTTTCCAGAAGATTTCTAATTTCTAAGGCTACGTCACCGACCCATTAGTGTAGTTGGTGTCAGCAATGCTGCAAGATAGCAACACTGCAGCATCTCTAACAACATTATAACAGTAGCTACGAAGGCTGGCGCTGCGCCAGAGTCGCTCTGTTGCACCCATTCTATGCCCGTACCACCATAGTGTGCGACCAAACTCTATTCTCTCTATTCACTGCACGGTCTAAACGTTCACCGCATGGCGGTTAGCAAGCTACACACGTAATGTATTGCAATATCGCCTGCCGGTCGCGCACAGTAGCAGTCAAGCCATACTGCAGGCTTTCAATGCTCCAAGGTAAAAGATTAAAGGTGTAGAAACGTACTGCATACTAAAAGATCACTGCAAGAGTATTGGGATCAATTCGAGTGAAAACTAATCTTGGGCTTTATACATTATTAAACTGTTAATTTAAAAAAAAACATGCATTTTTCATTGTTACTTGGCATGTTAATCTAGGTATTTGTTGTGCTTAACACAATGGTGTATACCTAGGTAGGTACTTCAAGGTTAATACGCGACATGCGGGTGCTTTCACAAGTAACCTACTTGCTAACAAGGTCCCTAATTACGAGGTTCCAATGGCGTAGGAAAAAGCTTGATTTACAGCTCGATTATCAATAAGAACTTGTATGTAAACTATTAAAATTACTCAAAAACTTGTCTCCTTGACTCAAGAATATGAAAAACAGCGTCATCGTATCAAATATTTTAATCTGTTGGAAAACCTCTTTCCCTTATTTCGATAGCCATCTCCATTCCACGAATATCGCAATAAAGCCACGTCACTTACTACAACTGTCTATACCACCTTACACTACCTATACGAATAGCATCGCAGAGCGGTATGTTCGCAAGATCCTAGCTTTGAGTAGTGGTTATACCCGCCAGAGTCAACAGGGAGATTGTCCGCCGCGGGCGGTTCCAGGCTTTCTATGACCTCACCTAGATTCAGAACGGCTAGCATAAGAGGATGCGAGTCGTTGTATCGTTATGTCTAAGGCTTTATAGCTGCACCGACAACAAGTGAGGAAATGGCACGCGTGCTGGCGAATCAGGACAGTGGGATGGTTTTATTAGACGAGAGCGAGAGGTGTGTAGGTCTATATACCTATTTGTAGTGTTTTATTTTCAAAATGTTTTAAATAATATGGTCTTAAATAGATATTGTACTTATATTATCTGAAGGGAAAATTCAGCGTAAACTTTAATGAGTTGGATACCCACTGATTTTCGCAGTAAATAAATTCTTTAGACACCACATTCTGGACAGTTTAACGCAGATAATGTTATGTATTCTGAAACTATGGAGTAAAATGCTGAGAGCCCTATGTCCCTGATTAGGGATAACAGGACGTGATGATGATGATTCTGAAACTATCTAAACGCAGTCCATGACTCTTTGTATATAGTAAAATGCCGCTTGGTTACTTCTCAGTTTACAGCGAAGCAAATTAGTTATTAAATCAGCGAGCAATTAAAACCTACCATGATCCCAAAACTTTGATAGAAACATCAGCCGGGCAGCCTCATCAGTCGCAAATCACTTACACCAACACGACCTCGACAGACACATTATCAGTCTACTTTGCGTCGCAGCTGTCATCCTAAGAGACTCTCGTTTAACCACAGGGCAAATGTTTACGGAATCAACCGCAAGAAGCTGACTTAGATTAAAGGGCCCAGCCTCCAACTTCGACCGACCATGACGAGTTTGCACTACACTCACAAAATCATCTGAAGGCAAAACAACTTTCGCCAAA
The DNA here is from genome assembly GCA_963691665.1 of Clepsis dumicolana. Lineage (NCBI taxonomy): Eukaryota > Metazoa > Arthropoda > Insecta > Lepidoptera > Tortricidae > Clepsis > Clepsis dumicolana. The sequence continues at coordinate 17,039,583 of OY829509.1, forward strand.
TTCACTCGGCAAAATAATTAAAGCATTCAAATGAGTTCCTAATTAATTTCTGAGTTAGCATTCAATTTGTACTGGTAGCGGGCCTCAAATTGCTTCCTTTTGTTGGGTAAGTCCACAGTGACGGGTTAGGTTCCGAACGTAACAAAATAATGGATTTCCTTGTCGTAATCATAATGCCGACGTTTCATTAAACTCATTTCTTGTTTGCGCCATTGTTTTTTGGAGTTCTCGGACCGTGACGCGGCATTATACTTGGCTTAAAGCAGGATGAGTCTTTAGAACAAAAATGTATCCTTTTTCTTACATATAATTGTACTTTTAGAGCTACTAAGAACGCGTGTAAGTCATGTAAAGTTTTATTCGTTCATTACTTTAATACCAAATACAGTCATATGTATAAACAATGCTGTTTATCTTTCAACATCTAATTTTTCATATAATATTAGTGCTCCTTCACTAGGCACTAAATTCGTCAAGGCAATGCCGGAAGCGTTATTTTTCAGAGCAAATTGCACGAAACCAAAGAGACTTTATTTATTTCTAAAGTACTCATTGCCCACAAGTACCTTAATTGACGAGCATAGACTATGCCTTTGTATTCATAGTTAAGAATCGCGATTTAATCCCGCACTTCGTTATTGATTTAATGGTTAGCGCGACGTGTCTATCCCATTAGTGCCCAGACGGAGCCTGAATACTTTCTAATTACAATAATTAACAATCTATTTGTGAGTCGGTTCGCGTGAAATTGAGAAGCATTACACAAATAGGGTTCGTTTGAAGTTATTTTTCAAAAGTCTGAGATTTGCACATTATATAAAGTGACTCGTTCTAATGAACACTTTAATACAGATCTATCCTCATGGGATCCTAAGTCCTTTCTATAGGACTGTGAATTTGAACTTTACATTAAAGACATCAAGTCTCAAATTTCACACTGTTAAAATTTGCCATGAGACGGAAGAGGCTATGACACTTATGTAAACACTTTGGTTTAATTTTTGAATGATAATAAATTTAATAATTATACCCATTAATGAACATAGTGTGTTTAGAGACTAACTAACGTGTTTCATTCAGGTAAACACCTGCTAGAGTTCCGCCATCGTATATTATAGATTATAAGTCAATATGCTGCAAAAAGTTCCCAACACAAAAGCGAACGGAACTTTTTCATGTTTACCCAATCCAAACGTTTGAAAACAATGCAACCCCCCCCCCCCTCTACCCCCCCCCCTCCCCCAGAACTAAATATAGATTCCAAATCCAAATACGAAAAGGTAATTTGGAAGCGCGCCGCCCCTGTAAATAGCCATCGAAAGTTCTCGAATTCATTTCCTGTAACGTCGAAGCGTGCTATTCGGATTGCCGAATCAATTCCCCTTCGAAAATCGATGTGGTCGTCCTTCTTTTCGAGACGCGTGTGAGTAAGACAGGTAGTGCGAGAATGTTGAAAAACTGATAGGGTTTTTCCGAATAGGGGAGCGTGGAAAGGGTTTTGCTTTTCATAACTCGTTTGATTCGGGCGTTGTCCGGTTGCCAGTCACTACCGGCCGTGTTTCCGGTCAACGGGTAAATTAACTACGCGAATCCATCCTGTTATTTGTTTCGATTGGATTTATTTAACATCGATGTAAAGGGCGTTTGGGAAACCATGATCGAGTTCCGGGTGACAATCGGTCATCATCATGGAGGCAGGTAAAAATAAACTTCCAATTCATCAACAGTCCTTTACTGTACGAGTATTATTTTAATCGAAAATAAAACTATTGCCTGAAAGACAGTTTGGTGTAGTAATAAAATCTAATTTTACACCTAAAACAAAACGGTTCTTATTAAATTTCAATTAAGCTACAACCTGCGTGTTTTGTTAACTCAAGACTCAAGATTCATTCTCACAGCTAAGTATACTAAAGCTTCAATACATTTGACAAAAGTTTATCAAAACGTTATTTTTTACATATTTTTTACAGTCAAATTGTTACAAGAATAACCAAAACGTTACCAAAAAGTTAACTAGCATCAATAATGTACAAAGAACTTTTTTTGGTATCGTGTCAAAAGTTTGTCACAATATTTTTTTATTGTTATTTATTTATTAAGAAACAAAACAGTTATAGGGTACAAGGATAACCAAAATGTTACCCAAAAAGCCTCTAAACTTTTTTCACCCCCAACAGCCCTATAAATCCGCCATTCATTTTGAAAACGTCATGGCTTATAAAATATTAACAGACACTGGGACAGCACCGGAATGATTCCACTTATAGGCGCATTAAGACCAACTGCCGGATAAAACTGGCACAGTTTAGTAAAGCTACTTCACTTGGTACTAAAGCTGCGCCGAATAATAATAAAAGGGTGCTGAGGCTCTAGTGTAATCGTTGACCAAAAAAAACTGTCTTAATAACTATGGGCACTTTGGCTCTAGTGACGCGTATCGTCAGCAAAGAATTCTCTTACTATTTGACACTTTAGCGCAAACGCGTTCAAAACGTATTTTTTGGCCGTCAAAATTCAAAATTCAAAATTCAAAATTTTATTCAGCAAATAGGCAGTTGAATGCTCTTTTACACGTCATTTTTTTGAGTCTACCAGCGCTTTCGGAAAGACCATGATTGCCAAGAAGAATGCGCCGCAAGAAACTTGGCACAAAGTCATTTTTTCTAAAAACAAGTTACATTAGCTCTTACAATACGCAACCACAGTCAAACTACACAAAGAAACCTCACTCTGTCATTAAAAGATTAAGAGAGAAAAAAAAATACCGCATTTTAGAAACAAGTGTAAAAAGTAATTATTAAAACAGCAAAACCAGAACACTTTACTTTACTGGCACGTTTTATTTGAGCAGGAGATGTATAGGGTCTCCAGGTCAAATATCTGTGAAAACTTAAATTACAAAGGGATGTATAGGGTCCCAGAATTAATACTATAATATAATACTTAATCTAAATGGCTTAGAGATGTATAGTCTCTAGGGTCAATTTAAACTAAATTAAAATCAGCAGAGGTGTAAAACGCCTCCACGGTCAAATAATAAGTATAATAATACATATACATAAACTGGAGATGTATATGGTCTCCAAATGTCAAATAACAAAAATTGATGAAATATACATTTCATGTCATCATGTCAAATAAATAAAACATTATTTTTGTCAATTGTATTACAATTAGTACGCAGCGGACAACGGCAACAGAGCCGGACACCACACACGAATATCTTCGGGACGCAGCCAAGTCACATTGATGTCCTAATTATCTTCTGTTTTCAACCTTGGCCAGGTGGTGCCATCACATAAGTATTCATCCACTTTGTAGTATGCTTTTTTCAAGAGAGCGGTCTTTATGTATCTTTTAAATGAATTGTGAGGCAATTCCCATGCATCTACAGGCACTTTATTGTAGAACCTCACGCAATTTCCCAAAAAAGACTTACTGACTTTTCGTAGACGAAATTTAGGGACGGCAAGTTTATGCTTATTCCGAGTGTTGAAACCATGCACATCCGACACTTTCTTGAAAGATTTGATGTTCTTGTGTGTATACAATATTACATCATATATATACTGAGAAGCTACTGTAAGGATGTCGATTTCTTTAAAGCGTTCTCTAAGTGAATCTAGGGAGCCAAGATTGTAAATAGACCGGACCGCCCTCTTCTGCAGGATAAAGATTGTCTCTATGTCGGCCGCCTTGCCCCAAATTAGGATGCCATAAGACATAATGCTGTGAAAATAACTGAAGTAAACTAACCGCGCCGTTTCTACATTGGTGAATTGCCGGATTCTTCGTACAGCATAAGTGGCAGAGCTCAATCTACCAGCAAGACCAGATAGGTGTGGGCTCCATTGCAAATTGCGATCTAAGGTAAGCCCGAGAAAAACAGTCTCATCCACGAGGTTCAGCTTCTCTCCATTTAATCTGATAGTAGTGTCAACCTGTCTTACATTAGGCAACGAAAATTGTATACATTTCGTTTTAGCTGCATTCAATAGTAAATTGTTTGCAGTAAACCATTTCAGCACATCTCTTAGAGTCTCATTGATGTGACTTTGATCTTCCTGTTGCCTGTTGACTTTAAAAATGAGAGAGGTATCATCAGCGAACAGTACTATGTCACATTTGTGTTCTAGCAGCTGGGGCAAGTCATTTATGTACACCAAGAAGAGAAACGGACCCAAAATAGAGCCCTGTGGTACTCCAAGCTTCACCGGTGATCCACATGACTGCACTCTATGTATGTCTACTTTCTGGATTCTCTGACTGAGATAGGACATAACAAGGTTCAGTGTATTAGTTGTGAGTCCGTAGTGTTCAAGTTTGCGGATAAGCGTCTCGTGTTCCACGCAATCAAATGCCTTGGAGAGGTCACAAAATATTCCTATTGCATCTTGCGATTGTTCCCATGCGTCATAAATGTGCTTCATGAGATTTGCAGCCGCATCCGTTGTCGAGCGGCCCTTCGTAAACCCAAATTGCTGACTGTGAAATAGTTCATTAATATTGAAGTGATAAAGCAATTGATTTAGCATAATTTTCTCAAACACTTTACTTAGTACAGGAAGCACGGAAACCGGTCGAAAGTTACCAGGCTCAGATGAGCTGCCAGCTTTGAATAAAGGAATAACTTTACTGTACTTCATTAAGTCAGGGAACACACACTCATCGACGCAGTTGTTAAACACGACGGCCAGATATGGTGCCACAATATGGATGACAGATTGCATTACTTTAACTGAAATACCCCAAAGATCCTCTGTGTTCTTAATTTTCAAAGATTTAAATGTTTTTATAATCTCTTCCGAGTTTGTGTGTTTAAAATCAAATTTCAAGTTACTATCCTTTTGAACCACATTTAAGTATGAGCCAGCCAGCGCAGTGGATGACTTTAAGTCACGAGTTGTATCTATAGCTATATTAGAGAAAAAATCCTCAAAAGCACTCGCCACTTCTAAATCTGAAGTTACTATTCTTTCATCTATCTTTAACTTATATTGGCTATTATGGGGCTTTGATTTACCTGTCTCTGAATTTATTACGTTCCATACTGCTTTTACTTTATTATCAGCGGATTTAACTTTATTACTAAGGTATTCC